>OY720444.1:96133771-96627417 GCA_963082915.1 Dolichopus griseipennis
AATATGCAAAATTTATAGCTGCAGCATCATATTTCAACATACGTTAAAGGTTTTTCTTAAATTTTAAAGGGTCTCTTTAAATTGAAGAAATTGTTTCTTAGTCTTAACCATTTTTGGTTTGATAATAACATTCTAGGTAAAATTCCAAATTTTGTTGGAGTTCAAAATTGATTTTCTAGAACCGGAAAAAAATGGAAGTGTGAAGACAGGAGGGGGGTGAGCAGATCCATCATAAGTTTGCTAAGCAAAAATTTGGGAACCTTCCCCATTGAAGGGCTACTAGGTCTTCAAAATTAAAACTTTTATGTTCTTATAAAACAGTAACTTATTTACCAGTGTAAGTTTTTCCAAAATTAAACGTTAACATTGAAGCTCCAACATTATATTTTGCACTTATTAACAGGTTTTCTTGAGTGCATTGGGGTTATATTCTAAGTAATTCACTATTAGTCATATATGTAATTATTAATCAAATAACAAAATTAAAATATTATCATATATATTTTTATAAAAATAAATGATAAAATACTCAGTAAGAAACCGTATATAATTTTGAAAATGTGCTTTTTAAAAACCCTTGGTTTTTTCCCTCACTTGTTTTTATTTCATTTAAAACTTAAAGAAATAAACAAACAATTCAAAAAAAAAGATGAAACCAAAGGAAAACAATGAAATGACAAGATTTAGAATAAAGTAAAGAAGAAGTTAAATAAATATATATACTACTGATACTTCAGAACAAGTTAACATGACATTGAATTTTATTATACGGTTATATAATATAGTTGTTTGATCGAAAGATAAAGTCGTGTAACGTAAAGATCTACATTATTGCAGTTTTATAGGGAGAAAGCCTTCCCTGAAGAAACTGGATGCAAAATACCGAATGCTAAACCGCTTGGTTTTTTTGCTTGGAAAAGTCTTGATGTCTCTCGCATTGACGCAGGGCTAGAAATTAACATATATAAAACCCAGGCGTTTTAAAATCAATAGCACCAGCAACCAACAAACCCTACTGAATATACTACCTGTGGAATACCTTAACCATTTTAGCTACCTTGGTAATACAATGACAACTGATTGAGGTGCGGACGCAGATGTCAACACCAGGTTTAACAAAGGCAGGCAGCTTTCGGACGATTATATCCAGTATGAACACACAGCGAGATCTCGAGAAAAACTAAGCTTAGAATCTGCTATTCTTATGTAGAAACCGTGCTTGTGTATGACAGCAAAATATGGCTAATATCTAGCATCATCAGCCGGAGTTTGGAAGTATTCATTAACAAATGTCTATGGATCATATACAAAAAAGTTCTATGGAAGTTACAGGAGATGAACCCATACTCAGGCAACAAAGGACCTTGGCATGTCACATGGCCTTCAAATGTAACTCCAAAGGAAGTAAAAGAAACCTACCAGCAGCAAACCGTGGGAAATGCCCGACAGAAGTTATATGGACAAAAAAAACCCACTTTATGGTTAAACTAATGAGTCAGAAGTATTGGTTACAATGCTGAGCTCAAATACTATTTGGGTTCAGTTCAATAATTTATTAATTCAGTCTTCCGATGCGATCTTAAAAGCTAAGGATCCCAAATTTATAAAATTACATTTATGAATTTTAGTAAATTGGAAACTGAAAGTTACTATCAAATTCCTATATTTGAAAACATATTTTTAAACTTTTTCCTCCCTTTTCCTGTATAAATTTTTCTTTTGTTTGATTTTGTTTCAATGTTTTTATAGGGTTAAAGCAAATCATTGGTTATATTGTCATATTATGGCGCCAATATAAATAATCATAAGAATATGATTATAAAGATTTTAAAAATCAATAATATCATATATATAAAAAAAATAATATTGCATAAATATGAAAATAAAAATGATTTTAAATTCTGTAAGAGGTTAACAATAAAATAAAAAAAAAAATAAAATTTAATAAAATTATAAAGACATTTTTATAATTTTCTTTTCTTTTGGAAAATTAGAGGAAAATCAATAGATGGGAAAAAATAGGGAAAAATCCCAATAAAAAAGTATTTTTATATTATGATTAAATTCTTGAATGCTTTTCAAATTAAATTCATATTATCTGTATTAAAAATTTAAAATTTTTTGACAAATTTTATTATATTAAGAATTAAAAAGAATTTGAAATAAAGGAACAAAAGAATCTTTTAATTCGATTAGTTCTACTAATATTGTAATACCTACAAATTAAATTATAAAAAGAAATATTGTACCATGATCGTTATTAATTTAAATTGATAATATATTAAATTGCATATATTTAGGATAAGTTTTATAGTGAATATAAAACATTTTGTTTAAAATAATATCGACAATAAATGCTATTTAAAAAATTATATAAATTATAAAATATCAATCATCTTCATCTCTACTGATAATACTTCGGGAAAGCCCCAATCTAAACCTAATTTTACGTATATTTATTTTAAAATCACTTTGTGAATCAATTTTTTACTATCCAATGATTTGAAATATTGATTTTATTTTATATATAGCACTTCTTATAGACTATTATAAATATTTAAAAGTTAATAATATGTTTTATTAGACTAACCCTCTGACAACAAATCTATAACCCTCTAATAAGTTTAATTGAACTAATTTTTAGATATAGGTCTCCAGGATTGCTTTTCAAATTAAAAAAAAACAATGAAACAATAAAATTTATCAATAAAAATACAAATCAAAGAAAACATAGAATATATGGGATAACTCTAACTCAGTCCTAGATCAAAGTGTCATCTCAGACCTTTGCAGTTCGAATACAGAAAAACCACTTCAAATAACCCTAGTTTAAAAATAGTACAAATAATCGTAGATTATTATCAATTCAAACGATCCAAGGAATTATCTTAATCGTCATTATTATCAATTTATTAAATTAAAATTATTTTGTACACTTATAATACAATGGTTGATTCTCCTCCACTGGTTACTCTCTTAAGCCTGTTTTTCTTTTGAATGTATTTCATTTGCCTATATTCTATTGGCCTGTATATTAATTTGCCTTAGTTTTTAAATAGCCTGTATTTTTCAGAATTATTTTCATTTTCATTAATATTAGCTGAGGCCAAATCAATTTTATTGATAATTCAATGCACTATCCTGATATCTCATTACACATTGTCTAAATTAATCATTTCCAGATTTTAAGGGCAACATTTATAAAGTCAAATAATTCTGCAAAATGCTCCATAATTCTGCAAAGTGCAGGCAGATGAAATACAGGCAATTAATGAAGAAATACTGGCAAATAATAGTAAATGCAAATTAAATACAGGCATGTGCCACGCTATCCTCTATCCCCATTATATTGCATATATATATATATATGTTTCGGAAGTATTCAAATAAAATAAATTTAAAATGAAGAAAATTGTTTATCAAAGACTCAAAATAAATTTTGCTAGTACTTCGGTTCTAATAATACAGATTAACTCATTAAAATGCACATTCTTTAGTGAATAGGAGTTATGGCCTAGGAGGGAAATAAAATATTATAAAATTAAAAAAGCCATAACATGCAGATTGTTATACGGCATTATTTATTATCAACTCTTCTACCTTATAAATAATTTGACTATTATTTTATATTTATTAATAAATCTGTATAATAAACTATCAAATTATGAAACATATTAAAAACAATATAACTCATAAATTTCAAAAAATTAGTTTCAAATTTTTTGAATTATTATTATCTGCATTTTATCAAAAAAAAAAAATAATAATTTTATTTTAATATTAAAATTATGCAATATATTTTATATAATATTATAACAAATAAAATATAATTTATTACATTTTATGTTTATGACATAATAACTCAATTTTCTAAAACTATTTTAAATATTTAGACAATTATTTTGGTCCATTAATGATTTATTTCAAAATTGAGAGCAAAAAAAAACAACAATGACAATAAAAAATATATATATATATTTATTTTACTTTTAAAATATATATATATATTTATTTATTTCTAAAAATACTTTATTTCAATTTCATTCAGTACATTTAATTTTTAGAGAATTTTCTAAAAAGAATTTTCACACACAAATTTTCCATATCGTAGAACACTCTGAACAACACATAAATTCATCCTAAATATATGCAATATTTTTTATAATTTATAATCTTCAAGTATATAATTCTTAACGAAAACAACTTCTACTGTCACAACAATGTTAATGTAATAAATTTTATTTTAATACTAAAAAATAAAAAATTATAACAATTTTTACTGTCACAATAGTAATAATGTCAACACCATTATTTTTATTTTATTAAAAAAGTAAAAAACAAAATAATAGTAAAAGGGAAAAATAAAATGAAAACTTTTATCTCTAAATCACTGGAAAACTATTTTTTCTTAAATTTTTATACTTATTTTTTATTTTATGTTTTTTTTTTCAAATGAAAATTATTTTCCATATGTGTGTATGTTCTTTTAATTATTCTTATTTTCACTTATAACAGTATAAAAATAAAATTAAAATTTTTACTTTTATGCAAGTATATTTGAAAAATAATGAAATAATTTTCCGTGATTTCTATTTGTGTTCTGCATTTAAGTTAGAATATCATTTACAATTCTATGCACAATTTAAGTTACAATTTGTAAATTTAATTAATAAACATAAGTTAGTAAATATCTATAGATAGTTAGATGTGGTTTCAAAAATATTAAGTGTAATCAAAAGTATTATTTTACTATTAGAGAGCAAATAATTTTACTGCTTTCTTCAATTCTGTCGAAAATACTGTTACAACAAAATTCTTTCAGATACTGTTACAACAAAATGTTGTAACAATACTTGTTTCAATACTGTTACAACAAAACCGGCTGCTTTTTGAAGAGTTTAAAGTTTAATACCATAATATTTAATTCGAAAATTCCTTTTACAATTAAATTTAATTAAATATATTCGTAAGATCCACCAAAAATCCTATTTCTTAGAAACTCTTAAATCTTCCATCTTTTTTTTTAACTGTACTTTCAAATCAGCAAAATATTCAGAATAAGTCCTATATACCACTGTAGCAATCTATTTTTAAAATATACTTCAATTTTAATTTATTTAGGGTCAACATATTGAAAATATAAGGAAATATATATATATATTGGAAGGCCAAGTGAAAAACACGGTACAGTGCTGAAGTACTGTGTTACAAATAAATGGTGCAATTTAAAAAAGTTTACAGAACTTAAACCAAAATTGACGAAAGTTTCATTCACGGCCTTTTTAACTAACTCAAGAATCATAATAAGCTTTGTTGATTTTTAAGTGTTACTGTGATGATTCCTTAACTGAGCCTTAAATTATCACTCTTAAAAATATATTAAGTTTTTAAAACAGTTGCTTAAAAAAACGTATTGATTCAATTGTATTCAATCTTTTCTGGTTGATGCTACTAAACTTTTCATCAACAATGTCGGCATTTATAATATTTTGTTCAAATCATTGTATAACATGCATTAAATTTAACTGCACACTTAAGTGACGGAGAGGTTAACAAAGATAGTTTGCAAAATCAAGGAGTCAATCACTATATGATATAGTCAATAAAATTTCAAAGATTGAGAACAATACCATGAATTAAGAGGAATTGTTGATCACCAGAAGTTAATCAAATTATCGAATGGATGCAGTGTTAAGAGTGCTTAATTCACATTATTGTACACTGGATTCAAATCCCAATCAAAATTGAAAAAGAAATCTTTTAATTAATAATTTTTAACAAATAATAATTCTTAATAAATTTTAAAAAAAATAATTTAATTTAATAATATAACTCACAGACATAAATAACTTATAACTCAAATATAAAATTATATTACAATAGATTTACAAAAAATATACCTTTTTTAACTTTAAGTGAAGAAATTTTAAAAATGGTAACGGAAAATTCATAAATCTTCATTTAATATTTAAATTTCATTTACTTAAAGTTAAATTTCTTTCACTTAAAATTGAACAGATATAAATTGGATTAACTGAAATTTATAACATTTTTAAAGTGACAAGTGCAACAGTTCTAAAGTAGAATCTGCCTGTACCACAGATTTGTAAACTTACTAGAATAGAATATAAGGAACGATTGAATGTATGGAACGATAGAATATATGGAACGGTAGCATATGCGGAACAGTAGCATATGAGGAACAGTAGAATATAAAGAAAAAGTTTAAATAAATATATGGAACGATGGAATATATGGAACGGTAGAATATGGAGAACCGTAGAATATAAAGTAAAAATTTCGAAAACTGCATGTGTTCAAAACTTTAAGCACTCTGAGTGCTATTGAAAAAAACTTTATTAAAAAATAAAATACAATCATAATAAAACATTTAAAACTTTCGTTTCCCATAATATGCTCAACACTGTTCCCAATCCACTTTTTTTATACATGTATGTAAATTTTTTAAAATATTTTTATACCCGTATGACTATATAGTCCAAGGGTATAATAAATTTGCCATTACGTTTGTGACGCAGAGAAGGAGGGGGGGTAGATATAGACTCAAGTGTATGGATCGGATCAGAATCGAAAAATAAATCGATTTAGCTATGTATGTCCGTCCGTCCGTCCGTCTGTCCGTCCGTCCGTCTGTCCGTCCGTCACCACGATAACTCAAAAACTAAAGGAGCTAGGATCTTGAAATTTTCGCAAATTCGTTTTTTTGCAATAGCCGTCATCGCTATTTAAATTCAGCCATTTTGGTCCATGGGTTCGGGTAGCTGCCATACAACTTCTTTTTTTATATGAGTATTACTCTGTACCTAAAACAGCTACGTGTCTGAAATTTTGCCAAAAGCAGTTAAGTTTCATGGCCAAAGTTTCTGCAAAATTTGGTTGGTCTACTGCAGTGGGTTCGAGTAGCTGCCATACAACTTCTTATTTTATATGAGCATTACTCTACACCTAATGAAGCTGGGTGTCTGAAATTTTGCCAAAAACAGTTTAGTGCAATGGCCAAAGTTACTGCAAAATTTGGTTGGTCTACTGCAGAGGGTTCGAGTAGCTGCCATACAACTCCTTCTTTTATATAAGCATTACACTACACCTAATAAAGCTGGTACGTTTGAAATTTTGCCAAAAGTAATTAATGTTTATAATAATAATGATATAATGTTTATATAACGGTCATACGGGTATCCCAGAGTTGACAAAGTCTACTCTACCACACTCTTCCTCGTTTTATTATCCTTTGAGTGTAATTATAGTATTTAAAAATGGTGAAAGCAAAAAACTAAAAACCAAAAAAAAGAACAACAAAAAAAAAAACTTAAAATGAACAAACATATGTACAAAGGATATACATACATATATGAGTAAAGTTAAACAGTCAACAATGCGTTATAAATATCACTGTACTTAAGAGAAATGTAAATAAAGGAAGAAATTTTTTTTTTTTATTTTTTCTAAATACCATTTTTACTTCTTTTATTTAAATGTGGAGCACACACAATTACACATTTAAATTAATATATGCATATAGTTTAAATAAGACAAATAAAAAGTTTTCTAGTTTTGAAGAGAAATTAACTTTCAAAGGGATTTTTAAAAGAATCTTTTTTAAAAGTAAAGTGCTTCCAAAAAATAAAATTTTTAAAATGTTTTGAAAAAAAAAAAATAAAAGTTTTTATATTAGAGAAAAATTATTATTTCAAATTTAAAATAAAAGTTAAATTAAATGAGATAATGTTAATTGAAAATGCATAAATTTGATTAATTAATTTATCTGAGTGCAATTTTTTAGGATAATTAGAAGACTTTTGAGTCAAAATGGATTTTTTAATATACTTATTTCGACTCTTCTGCCATCTATCATAAATGCTAAAATCTTTTAAGATTTTTCTTGTTTTTATTTTTTTTAATCTTTAGATTCTTTTTTTTTATGAAAAATTGCTTCTTAATTTTAGTTTTAAAACTATAAACTATAATTTATTTACAATACGGTAACACTTATTTCAACCAATTAATGACAGAAGAATCTGATTTTGACATTGACATTTTCACATCTGCAAAATCGTTTTATATGAAATATAATAAGTAGTAGGTATTGATCTTCTTTATTTTGTGATGTCCCTCTGTGTGTGTGTGTCGGTTTATATGTTTGTGCTAACGTATACAGCCTAAACGGCTAAGCGGCATGTTTTTAAATTTCATATATAATGTTTTCATGTTAATATCTTTAATTTAAAAGTTGACACAACTTTGCGATAGAAAGTTTTTTGATCCAACGAACTTTAGAATTCATTTAATTTTAAATTTTGTGAATTTTTTTTAAGTCTAAATTTATTAATATTTTTGTGTGTATGTATTTGAATCTTTCAAAAATCTTGTTAGAAATTTTCAACACAAATAACTAGTTTTTCTAATTTTTGTTCTTTAATAATTTAATGTGGGTTCAGTTCAAAAAAATGCTACCTACAAATATTAGGTTTCTACATTAAAGGACGTTTAAAATAATGCAGAACATATTTTTTGCAAAACTTATTAACAATTTTAAATTAAAACAAAAATATACCACACAGAAACTATTAATAAACTTGAATTTTAATAAATTTACAGTTTTTAAATATTTGTTTTTTTATAGAATTTATTTAGAATAACAAAATTAATTCCACATAAATTTTAAGTGAATTTTAAAGTTTTCAAAATTTTATAAGTAAATTTTTTGGAAAATTTTTATTGTATGGTATGTACATATACCAATAACATTTGAAAATTTATGTTTGCATATTTAACAGTAATATTTACTATGATACTTTGATATAAACTTTGATATTATAATATTGACATTTTGGAATACAATATTGAAATTTTTGTTAAATTAAAAAAAATTAATTATTGAAATTTTACAAATTAGAAATTAATAATTATGAATTGCCTGTAGTTTACGATTTTTCATCTTCATCAGATTTTGCAGAGGGTTTATAATTTAAATTTTGACATTTGAAAAACAACTGAAAAAAAAAATTTAGTATAAAATTCGAAAAGACTTTAATGAAAGATGTAAGATGTAAGTTTTAGTTTTTGTACTAGTGCACCATTTAATTTTATTAAGATTTAAAGTTTAAATCATATGAAGTTCTAAAAATAATTTTTTAGGTCTATTTAGACTAGGCTTCAGTTTTTTGTAATCGTTTTATTCTCTAAAGCCGTTGATTACTCGATTGTTGCTATTGTATAATATTATGTTCATTTTTTGCGCCATCTATTATCCTAAGCAAGAGTTATTTATGATAGATTTTATATTAAATCTTATCTTATATTATAATATTACAATATATTACAATATAATCTGACCGGGGTTTGAACCCGAGACCTTTTACATGAAAGACGACGTCTCTACAAGCACGTCATTGGTCTTAAGATTTCAAAATAATGGGCACTCTATTAATCGCGGCCATCTATTATTAATTGCAGAATATCTTGGTGCATCTACGGTTCCATGTTTACCTTCTGTTCCAAAGTATACATATTTCAAGGCTTACTGTAATGGCTTCTAGTTATACCGATCTCTAGTTTATCACATATCCCAATAGTGATTCTTTAATTTCAGGAAGAAAGAATTTCTTCCTAGAACAATACATAGCTTTTCTTGACGTATTCTCGTACATCTTTTTCAAATATAAAGATAAAATCCCTTAAATGGTTTGAGTCTTTGATAAAGTAATCAAATATCTACAACAATTCCTCAATCGAAGTTAAATTTTTTATATAAATGAACAATGCACACATCGATTACTAAATTTTTAAAATTTTGAATATTTTTTAAAATTTAAGAATTTTAAAATCATTCTCATATTTACAAAGTTTTCATTTCCTTATTTTCTTTAATTTCTTATAAAACTTCTAATATGAATTATGATACTTTTATAATTATTATTATTACCGTATTCTTAGATACATTCTTCTCTCGAATTTTAATCTTTAATATTTCTTATATTTCAAAATCTTAATAGCAACCAAAGCCTAACTAAGAAATTATGATTTGCATTTTTAATTAAAACCAACTTTAACAAAATTAATGAGTAAGTGAGTGTTTTAAATTGTGATTCACATACATTTACACACCCACCATTTTTTTTTTCTTTATTAAGTGATAACAATTTTAACAGATTTTAAACTTTATCACAATATTTCATGAGATTAATCAAGATGAAATCAACCATCCCACCATTTCTAACATTCAATAGTTATTAAGTAGAAAAAGAGGAAAAATGAAAATGATAAAATTAAATTTTATAAATTTGCATAATTTTTTAATATATTATTTAAATTTAATGTAAATGATAACTATGGTGTAAATTTATGTTTTATATGAAAAGCATGTAAACATTTTTCACGTTCATTGTAATTTTAAGTAAAAATTTAAGTTCAGGATTGGTGGCAAGGACATCTTACGGTTTTTTTATTATATAAAGTACTTATTTAAGTTCGTATTTATAAAGTACGAGTAGATACTCGATAATGCTAACACTTAAGCTTTTCTATGAGTATGTACTCAATAATGCTTAATTTTATATACTAAATACTCCATTTTTACTTATGTTTTTATATTAAACTTTGTATAAACTAGACTATTTTAACACTTCATACTCGATAATACTCAGCAATGGCTTAATGAAAGTAACAAGGTTCGTAAATAAATAATTAACTATTAGAGTTATCTAGTAAGCTACAACAACTACTCGTACTTAATAAATACGAGCCAATATATTATATAAGGTTAAAGTTATTGTTTAAACAAATATTTATTTTGACTAGCTGCAGTTACCTCCCTAGTTGAAGAGTTTCGAAATTACCTTCAATTTATTCCGAATGAGAAACAAATACAGAAAATACAAAGAGATATGATAATCATAAGAATATTCGGAATCCTTAGAAAATTGTATGAATTCAAAACTATGCCCCATATAAAGTGACTGGAATTCGAAGATCACGAACTAAATTATCCCTGAGGTGAGTAGTAAAGCAAACCGAGAGGAGGCGCAATTATCCTGAAAGAGGTCTGTTCTTAACGCTATTTTAGATAACGACCACCAAAATATTTCCTAATGAAATGTATTTGTGTCTCCGTGTAATGGAGTTCAAAAGAGTCCCGGAGTACATTAGTAATCACTACAGTGGAGCTTGAAATGAAACTGCTCCATTTAGGTTTTTAAGAATTGTGGATTCCAATGAAACTTCAATTCTGTTCAAAAATTCTTCTATTCAGTTCACGATAGTGGATCTCCAGAAGAAGTGAACAGTGAGTCTACATACTAGAAAAGATTATTTCTTAATGCTTGAACCCTCCCGAAAGTAAATGAATACATAAATACCTAAAATTGTACTAATTTTCCTTTCTTATTCTTTAAAATTCTTCCGTTCTATTTTTTTTTTATTTTTTATTTTATAATTCCCGAATAATATCTGTAAGAGGTGTGATATTTATGGGATTTAAAAAATTATTTAATCCCGTTTTCTAATCCTTTAATATTTTACAGTTGTAAAAAACAAAATCTTTTTCACTTACAGTCTAAGAAAATCTTCTAAAAAAAAAAATGACAGGTCGGGGAATAAATTGTGACATTAAATGTGCAAGAAAATAAAAGAAAAAAACAAAAAAAATGAAATATTTAAGCTGAATTAAATCTGGCATCTTCGAATGAGAGTGGAAAAAAGAAGGGGATGGAAAAACAAATGATGCAGATAGAAAGAAGAAGAAAATTCTAATAAATAATAATTAATGATTGTGAATATATGGAAGTATAAATTTTATTCTTAGAATTTCAGTGTTTTAGAAAGTAAAAATAATTTTGAAAGGAGAAGAAAATACAAAAACAATGAAATATATTTTTCATAATTATATTTTTTGAACAAAAGAATGAACTGTCTTAAGATAAATCAGGGGTTTTAAGTTATTTAATTAAATATTATATAGGTTAAGTTATTAAATTCAACTTAAATAAAAGTGTTAAGAAATTGTTTGTTTTTTTTAAACTTTGTAACCTTCAAAAAAATATTCATTATTTATTTTCTAAATAATTAACTTTTACTTTTAGGTTTAATTGTATGTAATATATGATGCAGTCTTTGTTTTAGGATCAATATTGCAGTAACGATGGACACAGTTTTATTGGATTTTATGATTTATTTTAATTGAAGCAAATTGGCTAACATTTGGCTAGAATTTCCAACTCTGCAGAGCCTACTGAAAAATCTCATGGTGATGAAACACTCCTAACATATTTGCAATATGTATAGAATTCCAAGCAATTTTGGAAGATGCAACTTTTGCTTACTGATGAGTCTATTAGTGTTAAATAGACAAAATGCTCTTGACATATTTGTAATAATAACAAAATGTGTACCTTTATAATTCATTTTTAGAAATTTTATCCCAATCCCAACTCCTACAGTTTCCTTCCTCAATTCTCACGTCAAAATCAAATTTTACATTTGTATCAAATGTTCCATCATAAGGTTTGGTTATAAAAGGGTGTGATTTTAGTGTGTTAAATTCACACACTACCCAAAGGAACTACAACAGCACTACTGCATGCTCTATAGAATATTATCAAATTAGAATATTATTGTCCAGACAAATTCCAATTTCACTTTTTAAAAATTTAAGACAATCTTCTGTTAAGCATAAGAATGAATCAAAATTTTGAAAAGTCAATTCATTAAATATTATTGAATTATGGAAAAACGTTATAAGTAATCTTAACGATTTAATTATGCCTCAACTTTCGAATAAGATTACTTACTTGCTGAATTCTGATATATGAAGACAATATCCACCTTGGATTTTTAACCAATGGGTTAAGATATCAACTTTTCATGTTGATAGTTTCGGTTTCAAATCCTGATCAGATCATATATCTAATAAAAAAATTTCGTAAAATTGTATAATTACATATATCGTAATATAAGATAAGATATAAATATATAAATAACTTTTGTGTAAGATATTTGTGTAAGAAATCTATTAGAAAATACATACCTATACTATTATAATAACGTATAAGATGATGTAATTTCTTACATTTATGTGCTGCTATTCCAATATCACTTACATAACTCAAATAAAAAACTTCAGGGTGGCGTAAAACGACCGATATGGTTTGAATGTTTAATAACTTTTTAAATTTATTTATATTTTTTATTTTTATTTCGGAATTTTGTGAAGAAAACTTGGGGAATTGGAAATAGAACAGCGATCAACAATTACAAAAAGTTGTGAAAAATATAAAAAATCTAAGACGCTTCTACATGCTATACAGGGTGGCGCAAAACGACCGATATGGTTTGAATGTTAAATAACTTTTTAAATTTATTTATATTTTTTATTTTTATTTCAGAATTTTCTGAAGAAAATTTGGGGAATTGGAAATAGAACAGTACACAATAGAACAGCGATCAACAATTACAAAAAGTTATGAAAAATATAAAAAATCTAAGACGTTTCTACATGTTATACAGGGGGCGCAAAATTACCGATATGGTTTGAATGTTTAATAACTTTTTAAATTTATTTATATTTTTTATTTTTATTTCAGAATTTTGTGAAGAAAACTTGGGGAATTACGAAAAGTTATGAAAAATATAAAAAATCTAAGACGTTTCTACATGTTATACAGGGGGGCGCAAAATTACCGATATGGTTTGAATGTTTAATAACTTTTTAAATTTATTTATATTTTTTGTTTTTATTTCGGAATTTTGTGAAGAAAATTTGGGGAATTGGAAATAGAACAGTACACAAGAGAACAGCGCTCAAAAATTACGAAAAGTTATATAATCTTAAACTTCAAAATTAAATAATTTTACTACAATTTTTAAAATAAAATAAAAATGCATTTATTTACGTTTTTGTTTCCTTACAATAAAATTTGTTTTTTTGTTTTTTTTTTAATTTAATTAATTTATTTATACCTTAAAAATTTTCTATACATTTTCTTTTTTTTTTTTTTTATTTAATTTATTATATAAATATTAACACAATTACCCAATTAATTTAAAACGTACATTTTATAAAATAGAAAATTTTTATTTAATATTTATTTAATTTTTTTTTAATTCCTCAAAAAAAAATTTTGTATTTCATTGTTTCTATTTTTCTTTTTTTTTTTTATGTGTATAATATGTGCATATAATAAATATACATATCCAAACATAATATATAATTAAATAAAATTAAAATAATTAAAAAAATATCAACTATATATGTATATATATATATAAATTATATTATGTATACATATTTAAATGTATATATACATATATATATATATATACTTATCAAAAAACATTTAATAATCTTAATAAAACATATAAAACCCCACAATAAAATAAAAATCTTATCACTCTATCTATTAAAATCATGATTTGATGTTTACGTATTCCACCATTTGAACATTGTTCTGGTTCATGCAATAAATTCTTTTTAACACCAACTATACAAATTTTCATATAACTACGTAATTCGAATTTTAAATCATCATAAAAAGCAAATTCATCACTAAAATATTTACAAAAAAAAAAGAAAACATGTAATTAAATTTCTTTAATAGAATGTTTGCAAAAAAATAAAACTTACAATTCATTTCTTGGTACCACTCTATCCAATTCCTTAACATTATCTGATGCCACCTCCCATTGTGTTTGTAAAAATGGTGCAAGAAATGTTGAAGATTTATAAACTCTTTTTTGTAATTTTGTAAGACTGGAAAATTAAAAAAAAAAAATAGACAAAATTTAATAAATAATATAATAAACTAAAATATTCGAAGCATTAAAATCTTTTAGTCACAGTCTTGAATAAAATATGAGCAATAAAATTTTTTATATTTCCCGAATTATAAATCTGTTAAAGTACGAAAATTTTTAAATTAGTTCCAGGAATCTTTACATACAAACAAACTATTTTATTATTTGTTTCGTAAAGCTTCTAAAATTGATTAACGCTTAATTTGAAATCCATTTTTCGGATACTTTACTGAATGCATTTGCCGGAGTGTCACATAAACGCGGTTTAGTAAATTCTGTTTTTAAAATCTCGCTTTTTTTAATATTCTCATTTAAAATAATTTTGGATACAAATCGGAATTATCAGCCTTTTACAGAATATCAAAAAAAAAGGAGATTTTTTGAAAACTACATTTTAGAAAAAAAAGAGATTTTTTAAAACTTGATTTTAGAAAAAACAGATTATCGAAAACGAGATTTTTTAAAAACTAGATTCTAAAAACCCGATTTTCAAAAAGGGATTTTCTGAAACGAGATTTTGTGAAAATAGGATTTACTAAACAGAGGTTGTTGCGACACAAAAACCCGGAACTTATAGATTCTGTATCATAATTTCATTAGAAACTAAACACCGGCCACAACACAGTATTATTATTTTGTGAAAAGATTCAGGAAACTGTTAAAGTTTACACTCTAAAAGTGATTTAAATTAATTAAAAAAAAAATCTCAAATTTGTTGCTTGAATTTTATCCATTACCATTAAATAAATCAGAAATGATATCAATTTAAGAACTTACAATGTTTTTTGTCCAAATATAAATAACAGCGTATCAACAAGTATTGCTGGCAGCATTTGATACATTAAAAACTGAAAAGATAATTTAAAAATCAAATTTAAATAAAATGGATCTTTTAGAAACGATTTGTTATATTTAAATGAAAAATAGAATAAAACTATATATAAACTTACTCTAAAATGAAAGTATAAATATGATGCAGTCATAGTACTATCAGGTGCCCATAAACTTTTCTCTATTGGATTATTTTTTAAAACTTCAAGACCAACTAATGTTATTTGACGATTTGCATAGGCTCTTGAGCAATTATAAACAGGAATCATATCTCCTTTACTATAATTATACAATGAAATTATTTTTTTAAAATTCTACACAAATATATAAAACAATGTGTGTTACATTTTTGTTTGTTTTGTTGCTAGACTATAAGCAGAAACAATCATACATTTTGCAGATGCATCAACTGGTGTATATTCTGAATAAACTTTTGGATCTGCATAAAATGTACGAACAATACCAGCACCAATTCCAGCACTATAAAAATTAGAAAAATTTTAAAAAATAAATAAAACTTAAATCTGCATTTTTGTTATTAATAGTTACCATAAACCAACTGGCCCATTCCAATTATCAACCCAACCAGGTATTGGATCTCTATGTACTGGTGTTACTATTGCTGGTCTATATACTAAAACTGGTAATTTATCTTTATAATCATTTACAACTTGTTCTGCTAAATGTTTACTTAATGTATATGTATTATGATTGTATTTTTGGTGGTATCTGAAATAGTTAAAGATGCAAATTAATATTAAGTGAAAAATAAGATAATAATAATGTTATAATATATTTGAGAAGTGGTTCAATATAATTAATTGTAACATTTCTATTTTGGAATTAATAGTTGAAATTAGAATCTTTTAATCGTAAATGAATTAAAATAATTTAGGTATTGTCATTCTCCATTTCACTGTTATCACAAAAGAGAACAGATTGGTGGTCTGAGGAATTACAAACGCGGCAATATGCGCCATGTTGTATAACCGTTTAAGAAACATGGAAAATATTATGCAAACCCAAGTTACCTCTTTAGAAGACATTAACATTTTTTGACTTGGTAATAGGTTTAATACTTTCTCAATAGTTTCTTCATATTATGAAGTCTCATTGACGCAAGATTAACTCTCATCTATAGATGATATTCTGCAGGGATTTTAGAGTTAGATTCAAAAACAGAGTACATAGCCCCCGTTTACCAGAATTTTGAATTCAACTTCAAAACCTCTCTTAATTCAGAATCTCAACTTCAAGCTAGAAATATTCTAGAAAAGGGGATTGATTACCTTGATGTAATAATATAATAAAATTTTTCCAAGTTTCAAAACTCCGATTCTGGGGTGTTATTTCTCTATCAATTCAATCTTCGTCTTCTTAAGCATTAAAACCCGAGATTTTTTCAATATGAAATAGTGGCATATTTTTTTTTCAATTAAATTTTTTAACTTACTTATTAAAGTATTCATCTAAAGTTTTCTGGTCATTATTTCTTGCAGCAATTATCATCCGTTTCCAGTCTGCATATGGTGGATAAACCTTTAAATAGATTAAAAAATAATTAAAAATTCTAACTTTTTTAATTTCATAACTAATTAATTTACTTTACTTTTAAATGTTATAACATACCTTTTCTTCTAAAAACAATCTGTCTAAATTACAATAAGTTGTTGATACATGAACAATTGCTTCAATTTTTGGAAGTCTTTCACCAAGTTTCATTATTTCTAATGTTCCCTTTGTATTAATTAAAATTGATTTCGAAAGGGGTTCATTGAATCTATCAAAAAATTTAATTATTTTAAATTGCAATTCAATAAAAATAAAAAAAATCAAAATAAACATTTACCTAACAGTTGCAGCTGAATGGAAGATAATTGAAACATTTTCCATCGTTTTCTGATCTTCTGGAGTCATCCCGAATTCATCTAAGCATACGTCTCCATTAATAGCTGTTACTTTTTTTAATCTTGTTGGAAAATCATATCGCAATGTATCAAATAAATTATCTTTTAAGGTTCTATCTAAACGTTGTTGTGGTGTTTCATCTTTTTTCCCACGTACTAAACAATAAATATGATTTAAATCTTCGCATGATCGTAATAATTTTTCAATTAAAACTTTTCCAATAAAACCTAGAAAAAAAAACAAAAAATTTTCTAATTATATAAATAGTAGTAAATAAAATTTAAACTGTTATCTATTAAAGTGTTTTAGAGGCTTAACGTTCATAGGACTAAGAAATTTCATAAATAAGTGATTTAACTTAAGATAAGTTTAAATAACTACTAAATACTAAACGCCAGTCATAGAGTTTTTAGACGCCATAAGTAGTTTAACAATTAACTACCTAATTCCTCAACATATTTTTAATTACATATCTTCGAAATCAAACTATACATTTCAAAGTTTTCATACTAAAGATTATTTTTCTAATTATTCAATTAGTGTGGTCTTAGTGTCAAATGTTAAAGCTTCGTACTACCAAAAAGCCTTACCATAGGTTCAATTGTTGGTTTCGATGTTTCTCACTCTCTCCCATTAAAAAAGAATTCAAAATCTTCATAAAAAGATTTTTGAAATTTAGATTGGAGATTTCTAAAACTTTAGAACTTATTTTCCTACATTTTGCAGATGTTTTTCCACAGCTTTAAATTTAGTTTCCAAATGATCTTCTCCAAGTTATTTTTAGTCTACCCACACCTTTTTTTCTTTGCGACATTCAATCTAGTGTTTGACGCGCAATATTTTACGTTGGTTTCCGAAGTGTATAGCCTATCAATCTACAATTTTTTCTTTTTATTTCACAGGCAAGATGGTTTCTTGCCTTCAGATGGTTAAAAGTTCCTCATTCGTTATCTTTCTAGACCTTCTTATATTATGTATTGCCCTGGGCCATTTATTTTCAAATACTTGAAGCTTGTTTGTGTTGAGTGTTTGAGTAGCCATGTTTCACTGCCGTAGAGAAGGATTGATTTTACGCATGCTACGTATATCCTTCGTGCCTCTTTGGAATTGTAGTGATCTCCAGAGAAAAACTACGTCATTTTACAAATTTTATCAATTTAATATTAAAATTTAACAAAGAACTAAAACATTTTATGAGTCCACGGATTTTTGACAATTTTGAATGTGATCAGAATTCAAATAACAAAAATATGATAACCTTGAAAAGAAACTAAAAAAGTTGAGATAAAAGTAATAAAATGTTTGCATATGTGATATTACTATCATACTACAATTATTTTATTGAATTCTAAGTTAGAGTTTAATTCGGAAACAAATTGAAATTCCATTTAAAATAATTAAAATTTAATCACGTATACGCTTTACCCAAAAAGCTCACAAATGAATTTGATAAATTTTTTGTTTTATTCAGTATAGTTGCGACTTAAAATTAATACAATTAAATTAAAATTTTTATTTTATTTACCATTAAATAAACACCTTAAAATTTAATTGAAGTATTATGATTGTAATAGCAAAATAAAAAAGTCATCAACTGAAATGTCCCGGGTCATTTCTTCTGTCATTTCATATTTCTTCGATCTTACCTCAACTAATGTTTTAAATCATACGGTACAATGGATTCTGTGATTAAAACTACGTAATGTCATAATACGGTTTATATAACCTAGAATTTAGTACGAAAACTTGAATATGACTAGAGTTTTGAGTAGTCTTAATAATTATTCTTCGTTTGTTATTCTATCCAATTCATTTTAATGTAATAACATCACATTTCGGTTTTTCAGAAGGTTTCTAAGGTTTGCAGTTATTCATAGTGTTTATCTTTAATGTTCAAGTTTTAATACCTGACGGCAGAGCCGGACACACATAGCATTTTATAAAACGAAAGTCCTAATTTCAGAATACCTTTTTGCTTAAAATCAAAAAACCAATCAAAAAATTCCTTCTTAATCCGTACACTTTGAACCCATGAGCTGAGTTCTTCTTAAATTTCGTGCTCCACCTTAGAGCTCTTCCTTAAATATCCATATCAAAGTTTGGAGCAATTTCAGAGCATAAAGAGATTAAAGCCTGATTAGAACATACTCCGAGCACAATTTATGCCACCATTGCTTGGGGAAATTTTAAAATATTATACTCATAGATCGCGCTTTGCTCAACTTTATTAATAAAAACTCCAGTAAACTAATAGAACTTCTTGTACAGATCAGAGCTTGAACTTTTCAACTTTTCAAATCAAAACCAAATATTAGTATTTATTCATCGAAAGTACAAAAGTTAATTAAAGATTACCCCTTTGCATACATCATTTCCACCACCAATTCATTACAGTGAAAATACCAAAGTATTTCTCATACGGAAATTCATCATAATCACATAAAATTTCGTCATTTCATAAATATTTATTTTACATAAAAAATTTGTTTTTTAAATAAATAAAAAATTATCACAATTTAACAATATAAATATGTCCAAATTTCTGAATAAACCTTTTAACAGTACTTAATACATTTCAAAATAATTCTGCCACACACTGCCCCATTTATATGCCATTTGATGAATTACAAAACATCAACTGACACAATAAGGTAACAACACATATGTTTTCATTCTCAAATAAAAAAAAAAAAAAGCTTCTTTCACTGCACACATCAAATCATCAAAAAATTATTCAAATATTTAAAAAAAAATAAAAACAGTTATATAGGTATTCCAAAACGTGTCAGGTGTTAATTACTTAAGAAAACAATAAAACCAACAGAGGAAGTAAAATCAAAATTACTTTAAAACTTTGAATTTTAAAAATATACACAAAGCATTACAACAAAAGTACATACATATATATATATATATATAAAAAAGCAATATTTGTTAATAAATGCTAATTATTTGAAAAAAAAAATAATAATAATAAAAAGACTTTCCCTTAAAACACCAAAAAATGATACAAATTGGCTAATTGACAATAATTTTACGTAATTTTTTTCAATATTATCATTTTTTTAACATTTAACATTACGCACATGCATTTCAATTAAAGTAAAAAAAAAATAACAATAAGAATTACAATAAGACATACATACAATTACATTTTTACATTTAAAACAACAATAAAACATTATTGAGGTTAATACCACGCAAAATTCCAAAAAAAAAAAATTTAGGTGAAAATGAAAACTCTCTAAATAACACCTTTTAATTTATTCACCTATGTATGGTATTTTTTTTTTTTTTTTAAAGTCTCATATAAATAAAGCGCATTTATTACTTAATTAAATTACAAAATGTGTAACATGTAACATGACAGATTATTTTTGATTTCTTTTAACATTTTAAAAAGAATATTTTAAACAGTTATTAAAAGCTTTTTTTTGTTGTTCTCTCTCTCTTTAGTTTTTGATTTGATTGTAAGAATAAATCTTTTAACATTGTAAAAGTTCATTTTGAATAATTTTAATGTACATTATAAGCTTTCATTCTTTACTTAAGAAAAATGTTAAGAATCAAATGAGATTTTGATGGAATGTATTAGGTTTTGTTTTTAAGTTTAGAATGCATTGTTTAATAGCTACTAATTTGATCGTTTTCTAATCGTTTTCTGTAGGAAATTATATTAGAATTTAAAAATCTTATTAATTAATATTTTTCTGATAAAAGTATTTAATGGAAAAACTCAATAATTTTTCACTAAAAAGCTTTTTTATAATGGATTTCATTATTTGGCTCCAATCAGTAGAAACAGATATTAAAACAAAAATTTTTAACTGAAATGTGTCATTTTCGTGCGGCTTTTATTAACAGAATGTTGACAGCCATGACCCTTTACGTGTAAGTGCAATAAAAGCTGTTATTTTTTTAAGATACTTGAAACTTATGTAGATTAAGTATACCAAGAGTAATAAATAAAAACTTATAAGAACATTTCAGACTATTCTCAAAATTCCAAAATTGGATACAAATACATTACAAACTTAAAGAATGCTTAATTTCAACTCTTTTTTATGCTATCGAAACATGTTTGATAACAAATATCATCAGTCAATAGCTTAAAGTATTTTCTTATAACTCAAAGTAAATGCTAGCCCAAAACCATCACCTAGAACATTGTAGAACCAGGACATTATTCAGAGTAAGCGTGGGAAATTAACCCACACTCTAATAAAACTACCAACATACCAAAATATAATTACCATAGAATGGCATCCCCGAGGTAGCCAAAGAAATATGATAAATCCAAAAATTAACCGCTGAATTAAATTAACATGAAAAAACTTGCTAACCGTTTTTTTTTGACTTATCTGTTTTCATTTATACTTATACATTTATATTTCTTTCTATAAAATAATGCGTTCTTCTAATTAAATGTTTTGCAAGATCCTATATGTGTCTGAACTAAATAGTTTTCACTTGTATAAATCTTTCTATCTTGAAATATACCATTTTTCGTTTAAGTGAAAGGTTTTTTTAACAACAATGTTTTGCTTTTAAGTGCAATTTTTTCTTTTAAAAAACAACTTTTTGCTTTTATTCAATTTTTAATTTTAACAGCAATGTTTTTCATTTTAAGTGCAACTTTCCTACTTTTTACTTCAGGAATTCCACTTTTTTTATATAAAATAAAGTAGTAAATAAAAGCAAAATATTGCTGTTGAAATAAAATAATTCCATTTAAAGGCAAAACATTGCTGTTAAAATAAAAAAAAATGCACTTAAAATTAAAAACATTGTTCTGAAAAATTTAACTTAAAAGGAAACATCTTTTACTTAAACGATAAAAGATATAAATCGGAAAATTATATATATTTAAATAAAAATTTATTCACGTACCCTATAGTTGTATTAAACACCCTTTATTAAGATCTAATATTTGTATTTCTTTCAACTCTTTTATATATTTACCTTGAAAATTTATTTCTAGAAGAAATAATTAGAAATTTTTAACAAATGTACTAAAGCTTACATGAATTTATCACATTATCTATCACCTGCACCTAGAATTTTCTTGTTTTTATTAATGTCAAGCTCCAATGTCAGTAGAATTTTTGATATGCACTAAATTTAATTATACAAAAAACAAAAACATAAAAATAATTTTATTTCAAATTTTCTTCGCAAAACATATTCAAAAAAACAAACAAGGCCATCAAGAACATACAAATATCAATAACTTAATATTTTTTTAAATTTTATTAAAAAGAATTTTTTAATTTTTTTTTTTTTTTTAAATAGTAATTTTTCATGAAAATTTATAAAGAAAAAATAAGAAAAACCTGCAAAGTTTTTATTTTCAAGGTTTTTATGTCAATTGCAGAAAAATATCTTATTATTATTATTTAGGTCATTGAATTTATTACTACTGTTAAACTATTACAGATATACTAAACTGAACTTTGCATCGGATTACGATCAATTATCATGAGCTTTATACAACATAAAATAACAAAATTTTTTATTAATTTTATTTTTAATTTAAATTCTGATAAAAATGATTTGTAATTCTATAACTATAAATTACAAGATATAAAGTATATTAGATATATAAATTTTAAATTAATAATAAATCTAATGAGAAATACTCAATTGATACCAGAGTAATAAATTATGTTAGATTTAGAATAAAATATTTTTATTGTGGGTTTGTCGTAATGACATTTGTATGATCTTGGTTTTGTGTAATTGTAGATCAATAGTCAAAGTTAACTCAATAGTAAATCTGTAGTTGTAATAAAAAATAACTAGAAGTACTTGATTTTTAAGAATCAAGAATAGCAAATGAAGAACAGATGTCAAGGCTTTCTTAAGTATTAATACTATAAAAGAAGAGGTTATAAGTTCGTCAATGAAAAAAAAATAGAATTTCTTTTGTCCGAACAAAAGTTATTCCTTTTCGTGTAAATCCGAAATTTTGTGCAATTGTATGTGTGTGTGTATGAGTCAACAAGCATTATAGCTCACGTAAAATTTTAATCGATCTTGATGAAATTTTGTATGAATGCTTTTTTCGTCAATATTAAGGTTATGTTCGTAAATGGGCAAAGTCGGACAACGGGAACTGGAAGCTCTCATATAAATTCACCAGACTTTTAGAGAAATCTCGAGTTCTAATTGATGGAATGAGTTGAAATCGAGTATATAGACTATTAATGCGTACTCATGAAGAGTAGTTTTCATAAATTTTAGCATCATGGGGTCGAGAGATTCGAAAATTTCAAGTTCTAATAATTGATCAAAATTTCAACCGATTTTAATGAAAATTTGACATGGATACTAATTTTCCAAAAAAAATAACTCCCCAGATGAGCGAAATTGGACCATTGGATCAATACAAACAACATTATGTATGGAGTAAAGCTTATACAATCCTAAGATACTACTGCAGTTTGTTGGAACTCGGAACTGCATGTGATAATCCTTATTTAGTAATAACATGATATAAAACATATTAAAACAAAGAAATGTTATTATAATTAAATCGGTATAAAGTAACTGTAAATCCTTTGCTTTGCTTCGTTTCAAGTATATTTTCTAAAATAACTATTCATCAACATAAAATTTTTATTCAAATTGATTCATAATCTTAGATATTTCATTCTTAGTTGTTTAGAATAGTATTTTACTATTATATACAAATTGATTTTAGTTGTTATTATTTACTTTAACATGTCGAGGCACAATATTGTTGTATCCTAATGTATAAATTTACATATAAATCACTTTATTTATAATCGGAAATTGAATTTGCGTCAATTTATTGAGAAAAAAATATTCCACAATTTCTAATTAGTTTACTTCATTATAAAAGTTTGATAATTTCAATATTAAATTTTTCAGAAACCATATACATCCACTATAAATAATCAATCACTATAGCTATTGCTTCCTAGAACTTTATATTTACAAATAAAACCTTGCTACATCATTCTAGATTATTTTCACGAAATTTTTCCAGCACGTTATGTTTAGATCAATATTGTTATTTATTTTTTTCATTTTGTATATCCAATCAATTAGAAAATCACCATTTTTCATCTATAAACGAACTTAATGAATGTCAAGGATTGAAATCGATCACGATCATGTTCAACAAAAACATATCAATGACTGAAAAATAAGTACATATATATATTTAATAATATATATTTTCATGTTTCGTTTTTCTTATTAAAATTTTTAAGTATCATTTAAATTAAACAATTACATTTGAATTTTTCATGATCTTTAAAATCGTTTTAAAGTTGAGATTGATAATACCATTGATTAAATTTAAAGATACATTGATTTTAATTCCATTTTCCATCGAATTTGAAATAAATTCCGATTTTTTCCTATTGATCATTCATTATAACAAACTAGAGATTATTAGTTTCAGCTCTTGAGAAAATTTGGCTTTCCTAGCAACCCTGCCAATTTTGTCTGTTGTGCAGTTGTTGCACATTTAATATTTCCAAGACTCCATTTTCTTAGTTAATTATCTTTCACAAAAAGAAGCCTTCGTCTGGAGATTGCATCATATACCGATTCATGATTTGGAAAAACAAATTCCTTATTTTGACGGTGGAAAGTTTTGTAGACATTAATGTTATTCTGCTTCCGATTAATTTCATATTCCATGTTATACTTATTTTCCTAATAATCTTTTTTATTTATTTATGAATTAGAAGAATAGCTATCCGACCAAGTAGTCACTGCCTTTCGGATCTAAATCTTTAACTTCCCATCATATATTCAATCATTCTTATGTAATCCGTTACTGTCTAAATGATAACCATTATCTGCTGGGTGGCACAATGGTAAGAGTGTCGACCTTACATGCGAAACGCCCGGGTTCGAGTGCCAGTGAAAGTGAAAAAACTTTTATCTGGTTTTCGACTCGACTCAGCTCCCATTCGCCATTGGGTTCAAATTAATGGCTTAATTAATAATTATATTTTTTTAATTAAAAAATACATTAATATAACAATATAAACAAATAATTTAATTGAATAATATAACTCACAGATATAGAATACCATACAATTGAAATACGAAATATGATAATATAAACAAAAACAGAAATGTATCTATTTAAAATCTAAGACATTTCTACATGTTATAAGGCGTAGTACTATCTCATGTTTAAATTGTATGTGGAATTCATTTGATTAGTTTTAATATACAAATATATATCACCACCCCTCCCCCCCTGTTTTGACATGCACATTTATAATCATGCCTCATCAAAGTGAGTGAACAGTTAGCACGTAGAGGTGCCGGCAAAAAAAAAAAACAAACAATAAATGCATTCGAACCAATTGTGAACTGACATTAGAATTATTGAAGAATCCTTGTCACTAATGACATGTTACAAATAATCAGAGCTACACGATTCTGCTACTATTGTATATAATCATTTTATAAATAGAAAAACATTAACTGAGTTACTGCAGACATTCTATATGAACTATTTTAATTAAAATCAATCTGTTTAATCTATTCAAATACATTTTTCTATTCAATTAAATACAAAAATCAATAAATATTTAATAAATATACTAGTATATTAATAATATATTCCATTTAAATTAATTTATTAAACTTAATCCTTTACGTCATTCTTTGAATTGTTACTCAAACAACATTCTAATAAGTGATGCAATTTATATTTCACCAAGTTAGAAAAAATATAAAATTAAATAAATTTATAAAGTAATTTTATTAATACACTTGCAATATATATTTACAGATTGTATTTTAATTAATTGAATATGAATAAATTGAGTTGAATTGATACGAGTATATATAACTAAAATTAAAAAAAAATTCCATAAATGATAATAATGACGACAATTCATGAATTTAGAACACCATATTAATTTTTATAAATTCTATTCTTCTATTTCAAAAATTTATCAATGGCTATTCATAAATACTTTTTTTATTAAAATAAAAATTAATTCCATTCAAATGTTCAAAATAAAAACCTATTAATAACTTACTAAAAAATATCAATAAATAAAATTTAATTTATTTAATACTAATAAATTATCTAACATATAAATTGCAACTAAAAGTGCAACAAATTAAAATAGTCTAAATTGAAATCAATATTTTATGAAACAAATCGTTCATATTTTAATTTCAGAAATATTAAATGCATTTCATTATTCAGAAATTAATTAAATAATATTTTAAAATCTAAATTTAAATTCAATTAAAGAACATAATTTTTGTGAGGCATGGTATTTTTCAATAAGGATGTTACAATTTTTTAAGGTACTATATTGTTGTTGGAAGAATTGACAGGCTTTCAATGATTAGTAGGTAATGTACCAATACTATTACTACATACTAATTTGTTCTCTAATAAAGCTAAAATAATTCGCAGACTATTTCAAATAACACCCTATAGAGTCTTTATTTGTTAAAATTTAAATTATCAATTTACGCACCCCTGCATACAATACTTGATTATACCAGTTAGTACTCAGTACTTTTTTTTAAAATAAAATCCTTAATAATGTTAATTAACATTTATGATAAGTGCTGTACGTATACGAATGATAAGTGTCACATCTGACACTTTGATTCCGTTAAAATCCGGTTTTTTTCTAATGACAGTAATTATTAAGTTCATGACAGGGATAGATTAACATTAATAATTCTCTAATATTTATTACATTTGAAAGCTAAAACCATTCATAGTCTAAATAAATAATCATGAATTGATATCACATAGTTCTGCATTAATTATAAATTAAAATCATAGTTCAACTTGATTAACGATCTTATTAGATTCAATGAATGGTTCAATAATTTTTAAAAAAGTTAAGTTTTTTCTAAATGATTACTAAAATGATAATGAGTACTGTCATAATAACTATTATACTGTAATTAAATTTTTCTAATAAACTGTAAATAATACTAGTTGAATGCTAGTTAAGTTTTAAAGCAGCGTTAAATTTAATAAAATAAAAAAAAACTTTAAAATTAATCTCTTTCCCAGCTGTTTCAAGTACTTTGGTAATTACATAAATATAACAATATCAGTAACGATACTTATAAAAATAATCTGTAAAAATCAAATACATATTTCTGATAATCGAAAAAATAAAAGAACCAGTTAAAAAATACTGATAAGTTCAAGTACCAGTGTTTTAGTTTAAGTTTATTGCGTATTTTTAACAGTATCGGTACATTCGGTACTTGACAATCATGAGCTCCGGCACTTTATGCTGAAGTTTAAAAATTTCAAATAAACTATCAATGTTATATAAATGATACAATTCTGAATGCTATAAGGTTAGATTTCTTAAAAATATATTAAATGAATAATTATTTAAAAGTAATTAATAAGTAATTTTTATTACGAACAAAAGAATACTGAGAATATTACTAAATTATTTATTGCTAAATTTTAAATCTTGACCATGACATTAGTCAAAATAGTGTTTAAAGAATCAAAAGTTTAAACTGTGTCAATCAATAGAATAAATAAAGAGAATCTTGTTTTAAATAAAATTGCCTTATAAAAAAATGCTAACGTTAAAATTTTAATCATTTAAAATTAGAACACAGAAATTATTTAACACAGTGATAAATATCGCCCACATTATTCTTAAAATTTTAACATTAAAAAACACTGATATAAACATCGCATTCACCAAATAGTTGTAAACAACTAATTTGCGTCATCAAAATACCGATAAAAGACAAGATATAATACAATTAATATCTAACTGAAATCAAAACAATGGAATCTTTTGAAAAACTTAGAATTTAATCAACAAATTTATTTAACCCTTGCAGCAAAAAGTGGTTAAATTAACCAATTAAAAATTTAAGCTTGATGACTGATATTATACGTCGTTCCCAAAGAGTCGTGTTACAATACACGTTATTTATAAATATTTTTTAGTAATTTATTCAAAAATTTCTCAAATCTGATTATGCTGATTATGTCATAATAAATTAATAACAGTAAAAATATAAAAAAAATCATAAAAAAAAAAACAACAAAAACAAACAAAACAAAGAATTTGCAACAAATTCAGATTAATAAGAGAATATAATAAATATATGAAATAAATTTGAGTATTTCAAAAAAAAATCAAAAGAAATCAAATTCTTAAGGTACTAATCTGATGTAAACAAACGCGTTGAATGACGTAAATGACGCTTAGAATTAGTAAATTAATACGTCATTTACATACGTTTTTCAAACAAAACAAAGAAATTGCAAAAAATTCAGATTAATAAAAGAATAACAATGAAATACAATATACATTGGAGTATTTCAAAAAAGATTTAAAAGAAATCAAATTCTTAAGGTAATAAACTGATGTAAACAAACGCGTTTAATGACGTTTACAATTAGTAAATTAATACTTCATTTACATACGTTTTTCAGATAAAATAAATGTCAATCAAATGTTTTTATTTTTTTTTTTATCAATGATAATAAAGGAAAAAATTAATAACTTGAATTAAAGTATTTTTATGCGTTCTTGTTTATATTTATATTTATCTAAAGAATTTAAGTTCAATGATATTCAATGGTATTTTATGAATTCATAGTCGTATTTAGAACCAGTTCTAATGCAGAACGTACGTTATATGTTTAATGTATTAAAAGAAAAAGAAATACGAATAAAGAAATCTGACGTCTTTGATTGTTCTGATCTAAAAATAAAAGACCCCTAGATATTTTGTGACAGGTAATGCTACTTAGTGCTCGCAAATAATATAAATGTTTAATATTTAATTGACATTTAATGTTATAGGCGTTTTTCAAAAAAATCTGTGCAAAAAAGTAATTGTGTTTATTGTGCGTTACAGAATAACAGAGTGCTTTCAAAGCGCAATTTGTGAGCCTAACAGAATTTTTTTACAAGTCACAGTCGTCAAAAAATACAATGTCAAATACATGTTATCGACTATTTTATTTTGATTGTTTTTTAAAATAAAATTAAATTTATTTATAATTGTTATTTATTTAAAAAGTTTGCAAAATAAAAAAATATTTTGGATTGAATACCTATGATATAATTGAAAATTCCAAATCTGAGCTTTTCTTTTTCATCTCAGAGCCATCAGAGTTCGGATAAAACTTTGATCTGAGCTTAGTTTGCTTTAAGAGCTTGACATCTGTTTTATTATGAGCAGATGTTGAGGGCTCTGAATACACCATTTAAAGTACTTAGAAGTATAAAAGTATCAAATTAGAAGTAATTAAGCACATGAGTAAGAAGCCATAGGGTAGGGAATTTAAATAAATTAAAAATTAATTTTCCGAAGGACTAAATTTTAAATATCTTTCGTGCTTATTAATAAACCCTTAGCCATTTTTTAAGTAAAAATAATTACCCTTCTGGTATTATAATAAAAATTTTCAAATTTTAATTTTTTAATATGCTATCAATAAATGAATTATGCATTTAATTAATTAATATAATCATTTTAAAAATATAACAACTCATTTGTCAATTTTTTAGATATTTATACAATTAAATATTCAGTACCTAAAAGTTAAAACTAAACATATAAGCAAAAACTAAAAAATTATATTCAAATTATGATTTATAATAAACAATATTTGAATACAAATTAGCTATATTTTAAAAGTAATATAAAAATTTTAACTAAATTATTTTAACAAAATATTAATTTTCATTTTCAATGATTTTTAAATTCTTTGTTTAAATTTTCTAGTCAATATTAAGTCAAAATTAAATTTAAATATTCTTTTAAGTTAAAATTTTGCAAATAAAAATAATAAGTCATATTTATTTCATATTCATATTAAAATAAAAAAAAAAAATATTTGTATTACATATGTAGGTACTAATTAATTATTAATTACATATAAATACAGTCGAAACTGGTTATTGCAATACAAAAAATTCCAGAGCAATTTTCAACTATATAAGTGTTATAATACATATAATAGTGTTATATTAGCGGCCTCAAGTGGATTAAAAGTGAAATTAAAAAAAAAAAGGTGCTAAAATATTATTGTATAATAAGCAGAAATATGTACAAAAATTAAATGACCTACGGTAACACATACCACAGACTATATAACTATACAGACATTTATTTCAATGCAAAGTTTTTTCTTCTTAAATTTAAAATTTAGTCGATCGATTGGCTCCCCTTTATAAGTATGCGTAAAAAATAAAAAAATAATAAATGTAGGTACACTAAACTATCATATTTTGCTAATCTGTATTGTATTCTGTTGTATTCTGTATATACTCTGTACAGTGCAGTGTTACACATACTTATGAAACACAAAAAATAATCGATCATATCGTACACAGTACCATTTTGTAAGTAAACTAGATATTGTAAGTAAACTAGAAATTTTATGATTAAAGAGATAACATAGTCACTATGTTATTTATCTATTTAAATTTATTTTGTGTAGGTAGGTATAAAATAATGGTATTGATACAAATATGTAGTTTCTTTGTAAATTTAATTTTTAACTAAATACTAAGTTATATAATTATATAAATGGTTTATTATAAATAGTTATTATAAATAGTTTGTTTGGAAAAAATAAAATTTGTATTTCAATATAATTTTTTTTTAATTTAATTTTTTATTTTAAATTGATAATTTTTAATTTAATATAATTTTTAACTTACTACCTACTAACTTATAATTTTTAGCTTTCTATCATTTTTGGTTTCAATTTCTTTGTATTTTCTTTGTGTTCTTGCGTTTTTCTTTTTATTAAACTCTTCATTATTTAATTTTTCGGTAAGCCATGTAGCATGTTTTCTTAACAAAACTAAGATTAAAAATTCTAGAATTTGTTTTCTATGATTTGAACAAATCTTGTCGGAAAACCAATAATAAAATTGTTTATTGTTGTTTGTCGCCTGTACGCAATGATCTACAATTTGTTTTTTAATCCTCGTTGTACACGAATTTGTATCAAAAAATTTATTAAATATTTCTACATGATATTTACATACCTGAAAGACGCAAATTATACTTATTTACAAACCTAATTAATTTTAATTTGTTAAAAATTTTGTAATGAAAATTTCATATACAGGATGTTTCCTAATTAACTAAACTGCTGTGTACCACTTCATAGACACTTATGAGTAGGTAAATTTTTTTATAGGGGCTAAGCTAAAAGTCTGCTAGTTTTCAAAATATGGTACCCTACTGAATTTAAAAATTTTTTTTTTTTTAGCAGTGTTTGTTTAGAAAACACCTTGTATAAAAAGTATGTATATATAAATGTATGAAGATATAATAATATACCTCAAAAAAGAATTCGGATGGTACTTGTAACGAAAATTTGGTAGAAACCATTCTGAATTGAGATCATAATTTTCATTTTCTTTTGTTAATACGTTTTTACAATGTTCGCAATTTATTTTATTTAATATTTTAAAAATTATGTACCCACAAACGTTTTTCATTGAGTTTTCTTCGATTATATTATTCGCAATATTAACTGGTATATCATAAACTAGCTCATCATCATCATATACTGTTGTAAATTTTTGGCTTTTTAGATTAACACAATCATAGGGGTCTTCCTGACTACCTACGCCATTAATACTTAAATTTTCAATTGACATAGGAAAAAGTAAATCAGCAGAATCCTCTTCACAATTAGCAGAGTCTGAATGTTCATTTAAAGCCCTTATGGTTAAAATTTTAGCTATGATGTTGTTGAATTCATATAAGGTTGGATTTATGTTATTAGGAATTCTAGACCTTACTAATGAGAATAAATTTTCTATTGCATCTTGGTTAACTCTAGAAACAATAATAAAAAACAAATCGTTCTTTTCTAAAATATCATTCGCCAACAATGTGATGCCCCTAATTGTTTGTATCATACCATTAAAACAATAAATAGAATTATTTAAATTTTGAGCGATACTTTCTAAGTATAATATCATTTCCTAAATAATGTTTCAAAAAAAATTTAAAACAAGTGAGGGGAAAAAACCAAGGGTTTTTAAAAAGCACATTTTTAAAATTATATACGGTTTCTTACTGAGTATTTTATCATGTATTTTTATAAAAATATATATTATGATAATATTATAATTTTGTTATTTCATTAATAATTAATTATATGACTAATAGTGAATTACTTAGAATATAGCCCCAATGCACTCAAGAAAACCTGTTAATAAGTGCAAAATATAATGTTGGAGCTTCAATGTTAACGTTTAATTTTGGAAAAACTTACAATGGTGAATAAGTTATTGTTTTATAAGAACATAAAAGTTTTAATTTTGAAGACCTAGTAGTAGCCCTTCAATTGGGAAGGTTCCCAAATTTTTGCTTAGCAAACTTATGATGGATCTGCCCACCCCCTCCTGTCCTCACCCTTCCATTTTTTTCGGTTCTAGGAAATCAATTTTCAACTCCAACAAAATTTGGAATTTTACCTAGAATATTATTATCAAACCAAAAATGGTTAAGACAAAGAACAATTTCTTCAATTTAAAGAGACCCTTTCAAATTTAAGAAAAACCTTTAACGTATATTGAAATATGATGCTGCAGCTATAAATTTTGCATATTTGTAAAAAAAAATTTGAATAGGTGTTAAAGTTACAGGTGGTTGAAAATAGCAAAATTTCAATTTTCGACCCCTTATAGCTCCTAAACAGGGGGCGTGACAAAAAAATTTTGTTAACCGACTCCTACTAATTTTGGAGGACCTAACTTCTCGCAAAATTTCAAAACCCTAGGTTGAACCGTTTAGAAGATATATGGGGCCAAAAATTTTGCAAAAGTTGAGTTTAGCTTAATGGTAAATTTTAGTACCGTATGGTAACCCTATACATTTAAGCCTTATATTTTTGTGAAGCTTATAAAACCAGCTATCTTTTTCCGTTTTCAAATTGAAAATACACTTAACAAAACTCATGTTATAATAATTTAAAAATAGGGCTTTTTCCAACTTTGAAGGGCTGTAGCTCCGTAACGGGTGGGGCTACAGAAAAAAATTCTTCTACGAAATTATTTTTTTTATAATATCTACCCGTGGTTAAAATTTCTTTACTCTATTTCAAACGGTGTAAAAGTTTTTGTAAACATACGGACGGACGGACAAAGTCAAAATTAAGAAAAACCTTTGACACTTATTGAAACCTTCGTTTTGGAGCTTTCAATTTTGTATACAAATAAAAAAAAATTTTAACTGGTATTCAAGTTATAGGTGTTTAAAAGCTAAATTTTTAGCAAAATTTCAATTTTCGACCCCTTACAGCTCCTAAAGAGGGGGCGTGACAAAAAAAATTTGTTAACTGACTCTTACTTATTTCTAAGGATCTAACTTCTCCCAAAATTTCAAGTTTCTAGATTTAGCCGTTCCGAAGTTATGAGGGACCAAAAATTTTGTAAAACTTAGTTATGAATAACGGTAAATTTTAGTACCGTATGGTAACCCTATACAATTGGTTTTTAAAAATTTGTAAAGCTTATAAGAACAGCTGTCTGTTACCGTTTTCAGGTTGGAAATATACCTTATAGAACTCTAATTATAACTGTTTAAATATGGGGCTTTTTTCGACTTTGTGGGGCTGTAGCTCCGTAACGGGGGGAGCTACAAAAAAAGTTTTAACATTAAATTATTTTTATTGCAAAACCTACCCATTTCTGATATTTTTTAGTCAATCGTAGGTAAAAAGGGACGGACGGACGGACGGACGGACGGACGGACAGAGTGAAGCTATATAGGCACATTTTTACAAAATTTTTTGAAAATGTGCTAAAAATGTACAATGGGTTATAATGTTTGTTTCATACCTCAAAATATTTGTAGATACTATTGTTCAATTGTAAGGCATTGCAGTTTGGGTTGGAACTATACAATCCTTTACTATTTAATCCGTCAAATAATTTATCCATTTTTCCAAAAAATTTCGCCGTAGCGTCAGCAGAATTTTCATTATTATTAAATTTTCCAGCTTGTATCATAGTTTTAATCGCAGCCGAACATGTTTGACTAAAAATTTGTGTGGCATAACTCACTCTCATTTTATCAAAAGTGTTGGGATAAATATGTTTTAGTGTTAACTTAGGGACCATTCTGGTAGTATTCACTGAATCCAAATTGAACATTTGTTTTACTATATTCCAAGATACTTTTCCATCAGGTGTTTCAATATCATTTTTCATTAAAGTATTTCGAAATGATTTAATTAAATGAGGATAATCATATATGGCATAGATTTTTTGATTACCAAGGAAAAAAAAAAGGAAATTCCTTTGAAACACCTAGTTTTTTATACAAACTTCTATTACTTGAACCTTGGTCACATGTAATTATATTTATATTTAGGCCTATACTTATTGCCAAATTGATGTAATTTATAATTATCTTTTCTAGTTTATCGGAACATAAACCTTTTTCTGACGCAGAATAGCCCAGTACATACTTCCAATTAGAAAATAATCCTCTTACTTGGAAAACGCAGACATATTTAGCCAATTCGTTCTCTCTTTTTAGGCCAGTATCTTCAAAACCTTGAATCTCATCATGATGTATATTGTAGCTCAAATTTTTTTTAATCATCATCTCATCAAACATGAATACAGCACTTTTAGATTTTTCGTCCATTTCATTGACGATCTTTTTCAAATTTCCAATTAAGCAATCATTTAGTCCTGGTTTCAGAAACTTTATTGGGGCCCAATTATACAAAGAAGACTTTGAAGGAAGTTTAAAACGTAATGTGTTTCTAAGATAATTATATGTACGAGCAGATCTTAAATTTATGCTTTGAGCTAAAGATTTTTCGTCTTCTGAACATTTACTTTTTTTTTGTTTTAAAACCATATTGCAGAATGTTTTGCTGCTAGAAGAAATGTCTTTCAAGTTATTAATTTGATGTTGAAGATTATATTTTTTTATGTTCTTTTGTTTTCCAATTTTCAATTTAGCTTTTAAAGCAATTATAAACCTTTTGTAATTCAAAATCTTCTTGCTCAATTTTCTGACGCACTCGGCTTTTTCTGCTAAAAGCTTTTGGTAAATATTTTCTGTTTTAATTCTCTGAATGCAATTATTGCAAAAATCGGCATTTGTTATCAGGCAATTATCTGTTTCAACTTGAGGAGAAAATCGACTTTCACAATAATTAAGTTCTTCCAATTCAGTGAAGGTAAAGTCATATACATCATTATTTGAATTGATTACACTATTTCCTAACTCTTCCAATTCAGTCACATTAAAGTCATAAACATCATTATTTGACTCATGAACAACGCTATCTCCCAACAGTAATGTAGGTCTTGCATCTTTTTTCAATTTTTTCTTTCCGAACCACTTTTTTTCGAAATGTTTTTCACAAACTCTCTTTTTTGGAGCATCTGTAGCAATTATCTTACATGCAGATAACCAGTAAGGAAGTAAATCCGCATTTTGCGGAAATTTAAATAATCTGAGATTTTTTATAACTCGTTTACTTAACCCACAAGACAAAATGCAACATTTATTGCCCATTTCCCTCTTATTCTTTTCTGGATTATTCATACTATTTCTTATTTATTTAGAAGAATAAGGGTAATTTTAAAATATAGTAAAACAGTTATTAAAACATGTACATGTACCTACCTTACGATTATTTATTTCAAAAACCCTTAGATAGAACCAGATAGAACATTTAAATTTTTTTTACAAGTTTTCTAAAAATATTTCACCGCTTTATTAAAAAAATAATAAAATCTTATGGAATAACTGAACTAGTTACTTATAGCATGTAATAATAATTAATTTTTAAAACAATGATTACCTATCTAAAAAAATTACAACAGTTATGCATTAATTTTTTACATGTAAAGATGTAGATCATTTTATTGCATTTCAATTCGGTTATCTTTTTTAAAGTTAAATATTAATTTCTATACCTTACCTACATGTGCTAAATATGTATCCATACAAAGCAAACAAAGATTACTGTCTATACGTCTATACTATACTCTATATTAACTATATATTATAGCTGTGTGTGATTGTACCAAATTTACATATTATTTGATCATACATACTATATTAACTATGTGTCTGCAATCTGCATAGTCTGTACATACTTTGTTCTGTTAATATAGACATATTATCAATACAAAAGTAATTCTGTTTTATATTATATGCAAAAGTATTTGTTTGTTTTTTTTTCTTATACCAATAAATGGGAGCCAATAAATTTTTGCATTTTGTTCTAGGAAAAAAATCGTAAAAAATTTGTTCAGAAATAAATGTCTGTATAGTTATATAGTCTGTGCACATACTTAATATACCTTATTACATAAAGTAAAATGACTATATAATTATACTCGAAATATAATCAATACAAAATCACCCCATTAATTTAATCAAACTAAAATTCATAAAACTGACGACATGTCAGATGAAAAAATGTCAAATTATTTATAGTTTTACATTACAACTAGATTTAAATTAAAAAAAAAAATTATTTTAAGATATTGTTAATAATATTGAATTATGTATCGCAATGGAAAATTTTTATCGAAATATCAAAATATCGAATAATCATATATCGAAGAATCGAATATAAATTAAAATTCCTCAATATAATTAAATAAAAATGCTTTAAAAATTCTAAATGCTATTCTAAATTCCCTCGTAGACTTTTTACGAAAAATTGACTACGCTACGAACAAAAAGTTTTTGTGATTCTAAATTCCCTCGTAGAAAATTAAATTTGCAATGGCAAATGGCCAATTGCATTTAAAACTTGTTATTTATATGTACATAAGTGAACTGATCACGAAATAATATAAAGTACGAATATGGTACGAATGAATATTTCTTTCGTAGGTTTTTGCAGTTTTCGTAACGTAAAGTCGGAATTGAGAGTCACTTTTTCGTAGATTATCTCCGACTTAGCCGTACGAGGGAATTAAAAATAGGGTTGTATAATAATCTGAAATTTGATGTCAATATGAAACATATTTTATAATATTTAATATCATACCTAATTTAATTTAATGTTTTAATTTTTAAAAATATAGAAAATAATACATACGAGAAATTTAAAAATCGATTGTTTTCCAAACTTGCATGAGAGTTTGTGATCTTCAAAAGAATATTAAAATATCCAAAATTATTCTAATTTGTGATGTTCTTACTTAATATTTTTACAACAGTTTTTTCACTTAAATGTAATTGTGAACTAAAAGTCACTAAAATTAAGAAAATATAACTTAGTTTTCCCTGTACATAAACTAAAAAAAGAGAAACTAAAGTTACCTCCCTAAATTCTCATCCTTGGTTAATCATGGATATTATTAATTTTACGCTACGTTTACTTAAAATTTTTTTAGACTCTTAATTGATTTTATTAAAACAAATGTCTATTAAGACGTCCAACGATTAATTTAAATTTTAATTGATAAGTTCAATTTTAAATAAAGTCTTATAAAAATAACTATGAAAAATAATCGAATAAAATTCTGAGAATAAAATCGAATCGATTGTGTAAATCGAATTAATCCTGTAATCTTAAGTAACTAATAATTACATCAAGTAAAATTAGTTATTTGCTATACATTTAAAATTATAATATCTATTAATAAATGTTTGTTCATATATATATTATATATATATATATATATATTGTTGAATATATCAAAATATTTAATTGATTAATTATCACTTGTATATAATATCAATTAATTAAAAGTATGATCATTTCTCAGTAAGACATAAACATATTTTATTTCAACAAATAATTAAATGGCTGTATTAACTATTAAAAAATTACTTCAAATTTATTATTAGTATAATAATTAGTAATTACAATAATAAAATATACTTTGTAATTATTAATTGTTTTTATATGAACTTTTGTCAATACTGAAACGCTTCAAAATCAGTATTGCATGAATGATATTTATCTATAAATACTAATTAAAATTTTACAACTCTATTTTTTATATTTTATATTATTTTAATTAAACTTTTATTTCAAGAATTTTAAACATAATTTATTCTAAAAAAATAAAAATTTTAATAATACAATACAATGTATTCTTATTTATCGATTTTTCAGACCAAAAATGCGTAATAACAGAAAAAAACTCATTTCCTCAATTTTAATTGTAACTTTTATTTTGTCATTAAATTCTCAAAATGTCTCTTAAAAACATTTACAAAAATTTTTGCAAAAAATTTCCATTTTAAAAACAATATAATCGAACAAATTTAATCGAAGTTCAAAATCAAAAATAGCGAAAAAGCAAAATTCATTATTAAATAATTTGATCGAAATCAAGGTCAGAATTCCAAAAACTACCAAAATATTTAATTATATATATATATATATATATTTGATTCTTAATATGGTGATACCTCTTAATTGGGGTAAATGATTGAATTCGTTTTATACTTCTTGAATAAAAAATTTAAAGTATTTAAGTTTTAGAATAAGTTTTAAACTGGGGAGAACATTAAGCCAAAGGTTTTTGAAGTTGGACATTTTCAAAGTTTTGAAGTATTGATGCTGAAAATGTAACTGTTCTTGAAAAAAAAGTTTGTAAATCATTATGATTAATAATTTGGAGATACAAAACTTGATATTAACAATACAATCAACTCATTAACAAATATTAGTAGTTATGGGAGCGTTCCATAATCTTGGTTTAGTAAATCTTTTTTTTTAAATCTCCTTTTTAGAAAAAATCGTTTTTAGAAAATCTCGTTTTTTATTGAAAAATCTCACTTTTTAAGAAAATCTCTGTTTTAATTGAAAATCTGGTTTTTAAGAATTTTTGAGTTGGATACAAAACCAAAATTAACAGCTTTATCCAGAATATAAAAGAAAAGGGATTTTCTACAAACAAGATTTTCTAAAACGAGATTTTCTAAAACGAGATTATCTAAAAACGAGATTTTATAAAACGAGATTTACTAAACCGGTGATTTCAGATCCAACCCAGTAATTATATACATTGGATCCTACAATTTTCTTCAAAAGTCGCCTTTTTTTATGCGTCCAAATTATTTGAAAGCTCACTTCAAAGCTAGAAGACATTTGAAAATACAAGAATTCAGGCCAGGGCCCTATTGCATCACAAACTTTTCAATAATCATGATTTTGATAAATTTTTATTGCACCAAAACCATATTTGATAACAATGAAGTTTGATTAGTTATAATATTATTCACTTATTGAAAAAATAATTATTTGATTAATTATAGGTGTTTGATACAATACAAGCCCTGATCTGGAAATTATTGCATCAATCACCTTATCATTTATCAAATAATCATATTGATAATTATTGATAAGTGAACGTTTTTTACTAATCTAAACTGTATTAGTTAATTAAAATCAATGAAGTTCTTATTAACAAAAACTTATCAAAAACAACAAATGATTGCACAATAATTTAAATAGTGATAAGTTATATTATAATGACAATAAATTCATACCTTAAATTCAAAAAACAGACAGGCTATCTTCCAAAATATATTAGTAGATTTTTCACACAATTATTTTGACCGGAAATGATTACAAGTAATTTACCAGTGTAAATTAAATAATAATATTTAATTAAATTTTTTTAAAATTAATCAATTCCGAACATTTAAGTTGAATTAAATGCTAAATTAATTTTTATATAATTGATGATCGATATTATTAATACCTCAATATATGAGGTGTGTTAATTTCTAATGTATTTCACGAATATTAAAAAATTATAAAATAATATATATATATATAAATACATTTTAAATTAGTATTCAGACTAAATGAATAATTTTTAATTTACACATTCTTAACAAAAGAAAAAAAAATAACAATTATTTTAACTTGATAAACTCATAACTCCTTATATAACATAATATTAAATGAAAATAAAATTTAAATAGATAAATAATTAAATTATACTATACTTACTAGCTAATTTCAATGATACATATATATATTAGTTTAATACGGCAAATATGTATATTGAAGACTTAGAATGTTCTTAATCAATATCTTAATTTTAATTAAGTTTTTGAATATTAATAGTATATAATTATAATTAGTTTAAAAAAAAATAAATATTCTAGATAGATTGATAAGTTACAATTACCATTTGAAATGGAATAATTCAAAATAAGAATTTAAAATTAGTTAAAATATGTAGTTAAATCAATGTTATGTGCATCAGATTATTCTCTAAATAATCCAAAACTTAAATTAAAAATTTTAAAATTTACAAATTACAATTTCAAAATATGCATTTGATTTTAAAATCACTTTACCTTGTTTTAAATTTTTATTTACAGTGTATTTTAATCTATAATTATTACACAATATCTGTAATTTACTGAAATCTATATATAATTATAATATAAATTTTAGTTTCGATATGTGTACTTTTGAACTTATTTTCTTTTAAAAAAGCATGGTATACTTATTAAGTATAAATCACAATATGTAATTAAAAGAGAATTACAAAATTTTAAATTATTTATATAATAACATGACACTTGATTAATGATTTTAATAATCTTATATTAAAAATCGCCTTAAATGCATTTATTAAATTTAAACATTTATCAAATTAAAACAATTAAATTTTAATAATAATAAAAATTACATTAAAAATCTTACAACTTTATTTAAATTAAAATTCGAATTTTTAAACTTTTCCTAAGTAACTTATTGGATTCTATTATAATTTTCTATAATTTAATAATCTATATTGTAAAACATTCCATAACGTAATTATTTAATTACTAATTATTTAAATCCATACTTCATAAAAATATCTACAAAAATTTAATTTTTAACCTTTACTACAAAATAGGGAATCATTCTATATTTTAATATATTTATATATATATTTAATAATAAATATATATGTACAAATTAATTATTAAAATAAATCACGTATAATTAAAGATCTACATGACAAAACAAAAAATAAAAAAACATATTGATTACAAAAAAAATGTAATTATTTGTTAATATTCTTTGTTATTTTAAGTTATTCATTAAATAATAAATGCAGTACTTATACTGTTTAAAAAATTTTCAAAATAAATGTAAGTATGTATCTTAAAATTTTACATGATTCTATCTGAGTTCTATTTTAAATCTGAGCCCTATCGCACAAAAACTAGAATCCCACTGGTTATAGGGAAACAATTGTATAAATTATTATCGAATCATAATTAAGAGTCAGTAATCAAAGATTTAAAAAAAAAAAAATCAAACTTCTCAGACAATTACAATAAATTTCAAAATTGTAACCATGGAAATGTAACCATGACAATCGAAAAAAATCAAATACATATTTTGCACAAAAATATTCAAATTTTGCAATTAATTATTGGATAACCGTTATGATTAATTTAAAATTAAATATACAAACCTAATCCTCCAGTTATAAATATATCCCTCCCTTTATAAAATTCTTTGATTCCTTGAGGTTCTGATTCCTTCAATTTTTCAAGTTTATCCATTGTCTTATTGATTAAAATAAATATATTGTTTTTTTTTTATTTAATTGTTAATTTTTTTATTTAATTTTTTTTATTTATTTAATTATATTTTTAATTTAAATTTTTTTTTATACTCAAATTAATTTTTTAAATTCAAATTTAATTTGTTTTTTTTTTTTTTTTTTTTAATTATTTTAATAATTCATTATTTTTATTTTATTATTAAATGCGATTTAAAAAAAAATAACATCCGATCCGATCAGATTCAATTCTAAAAGTAAATTAAATTTAATTGTAAATAGTCTTATGATTTTATTTTGTATAATATTATTAATTTTATTTTTTAATTAATTTATTTATTATGTTTTTAATTAATTAAATAATTTATTTATTATTTTATTAATTAATTTATTTATTTTTTTAATTAATTAATTAATTTTTTATAAATAATTTAAAATTAATTTCGAATATTTTTTATTTAATTAATTAAATTAAATTAAATTTTTGTTTTTTTTTTTATTACATATAATTCAAAACTGTTCTTTATTACCGTTATTTTTGATTTAAATATTAAATTTTTTTTTTTTTACAATTTAATTGTATATATTGACAAATATTAAACTTAATCCGACAATAACTGATTGCAAACTGAATGTAAAGTTAATTTTTAAAAAACAACAATATATTTTTTTTTATTTTAATGTTTGACAAATAGATCTGTTTTTTTTTTTTTTTTTATTTGTTTTTTTTTTTTATTTTATTTTTTCTTATTATTTTTTTTTTTTATTTTTCTACTAATTGAATTTTGAATCCCCGCGTTTTAAACCGTGTAAAAAAATATAAATAACAACAGCATATACGAGTAATGGTAGTTAAATAGTGATAGTAAATAAAATATTTAAAAATAAATATTAATAATATATATTATTATTAAATTCATATAACATTTATATAGGTATATGTATGTAAATATATATTTAATTTTAAAAATACATACAAAACATGTAAAAATTTATAAATATAAAAGTGTATTATTGCACGTATAAAAAATTTAAATTTAAAAAATGTTAACAGCAAAAATAATAATGATAATACGAGTAGGTACACGATATTGAATACATAACGATAAATAATGAACTAAATTTTATTGTATTTATAATTTTCTTTTTATCCATAAAAAATTGTTCTTAATCTTAAGAACAAAACAATTACTTAAATTTAATAATAATTATTTTATCAAATTAGTAATGCCTTAAAAATATGATTTAATTCAGTAATCGATTACTTTTCCAACTGTAGTTGTATTTAAATTTATCAATTACTACTAACACTACTACTAAAAATCTTACAATATAAATACAAATATCAAAAATTGAAATTCTTATACAAACATGTTTTGTACAACCCTATATTCTGTTTGATTCCTTTATACAATACGTAACAGTATCAATAATATAACTTGCATGTTACTATTACACAAGACAAACAATCTTAAAAAAATAATTTTCACTACTATGACAGTAGTAGTACCGCATTATCAATGTTTTCCATTATTATTATTATTATTCAATACAGTTTGATATTTTTTGAATTGTTAATCAATACTAACTTAATAATAATAAAATTTATTATTATATTTAATAAATACATACAAGCACATCCATAAATACTATACAATCTTATAAAGGTATACAACTTTCAAATCAATAATATGATTATCATGACAATAATAATCATCAGAAATACAATTTGAAAATTTTGAGATGACAGTAAAATGTACTGTAATGACAAATATTGTCAAAATGACAATTAATATTACTGTTATTAACAAATTGTTTTATTAGTTAAAAACCAAATAAAAAAAAAACAAAAGTTGTGTTATGTTTGAACATAAAATATTTTTTAACGGGTTTTTAAAAAAGCCTAAGGTATAGTTTTGCAAATATTTGTAAAATAAATGCATAAACATTATTATGTTACAAACATATTTTAACTTTTGAAAAAAATAAAAAAAATAAAATTGAAAGCTACCGCTTTGCATATTACTGTCAGCAAATTTATTTTATTTGTTTAAATCGTTGTTGTTGTTGTTGTTGTGTGGCAATTTTTTTTATTTTTTTTTTTTGACTTTTCAATTTATTTTCAATTCAATTGTGATGACACTTCAAAAAATTGTTATTATTATATTAATAAAACATACTAAACTAAATAAATGTTCATAGTTAGCATTAAGTAAAAAAAAAAAAAAAATAAAAAAAATTTCTTTTAAAATTTGACGACACTTGAAAATATTAATTTATTTTTTTTTTTTTCCATTATATTACAATGTAGAGGGCGTCGTAATTCGTAAAAGAAACTTGATTCATTCTTGAGACAAGTTCAATTTCAAGTCTAGTTTTTTATTTATTTTTTTTATTTTTATTTTTTGTTAGTTTTAGTTTTTTAGTTTTTATTTTAACCTTTAACAAGGTAAGGTAAGAAGACTCTTTTATAATATTTTACAACATGATTAATATATATAAGTATGTACGTATATATATTAAATATATTATGATCGTTTAATTATACCCGTGCATACATATATGAACATCGGGTATATTAAAATTACTCCTCCGTTTGTAACGCATCGAAATATAAGAGCTAGATATAGTGTCAAGGGTACGTATCGAATCAGCATCGAAAAGTGAATCGATCTAGCTATGTGTGTCCGTCCGTCCGTCCGTCCGTCAGCACGATAACTCAAAAACTATAAGAGCTAGAGTTCTGAAACTTTCACAAAGTAATTTTTAGACAATTTCTAGGTTCCCTATTGTTTTTGGTGAAAATCGGACCAAGTCTTCGGGGAGCTGCCATACAACTTTTTTGCACCAATATGAATTTCTTCAAAAGTAATTATACTACGAGAATGAAAATTACACACGGTTAGTTTTATAATGACTCCGGCACTTATATGAAGTTTCAAAATGTTAGGGCCCCATTTTCGGGGGGCTGCCATACAACTTCTTTGCACCAATATGAATTTCTTCCAAACTAATTATACTACGAGGCTGAAAATTACACACGGTTAGTTATATAATGAATCGAGCACTTATATGAAGTTTCAAAATGTTAGGGCCCCATTTTCGGGGAGCTGCCATACAACTTTTTTGCCCCAATATGAATTTCTTCAAAACTATTTATACTACGGGGATGAAAATTACACACGGTTAGTTTTATAATGACTCCGGCACTTATATGAAGTTTCAAAATGTTAGGGCCCCATTTTCGGGGGACTGCCATACAACTTCCTTGGTACCAATATGAATTTCTTCAAAACTATTTATACTACGCGGATGAAAATTACACACGGTTAGTTATATAATGAATCGAGCACTTATATGAAGTTTCAAAATATTAGGGCCCCATTTTCGGGGGGCTGCCATACAACTTCTTTGCACCAATATGAATTTCTTCAAAACTAATTATACTACGAGGCTGAAAATTACACACGGTTAGTTATATAATGAATCGAGCACTTATATGAAGTTTCAAAATTTTAGGGCCCCATTTTCGGGGGGCTGCCATACAAAGTTTTCGATTCAATAACTTTGAATCTAATGAAGCTACAAGGTTAAAATTAAAATTGGGCAGATAAATTAATAGGGCAAGTTACTTGGCAAAGTTGGACATCACTCGGATCTTCGGACTTTTAGGGTGGGCCAATTTTTTTTTTTTTGTTTTTTTTTTTTTTATTTTTTTTTTTTTTTTTTTAAGCTAAAGTTATGGGACAATGAATGAAAATTTTGTTTATTTTTTTTGTGATTATTTTTTTTTTGTTAATTTTTTTTTTTTTTTTTTTAAGCTAAAGTTATAGGACAATGAATGAAAATTTTGTTTTTTGTTTTGTGATTTTTTTTTTTTTTTGTTAATTTTTTTTTTTTTTTTTACATCAAAATTATGGGGTAATGAGTTAAATGTATAAGGGAAGTAAATTACGGTTTATTTTATACACCATAGTGGGTATGCACGGGTATCTAAAAGTTGACAAGGGCAACTATAATCTTCCTCGTTTTTATTAATTTTGCAATTATATTTTAATTCTTGTTTTAGTTGAATTATAAAATAAATAGAAATCTTTGAAAAAAAAATAAGGTTGTTTTTTGTAAATTACATAATATTGAATTGAAATTGATCAAGTTTAGTTACCGGTGTGTTTTGGAATAATTGGTTATTAAATACTAGAATTTATAACTTTCGATTTAATCTTTTATGACAGTAGACAGTATTTTCTATATTGTGCAAAAAAAATAACCAATAAAATTTCTGAAGGTATAATAATAAGCTCACATTCAAAGATGCCGACTTCAGTTTTCAAAATTCTTTGGTTATTGAATTTGAAACTCATTCATCTTTGTCACGACTGTCATATTTTGCAATTAAATTGCTATGACATCTATATCACATATTACAAATTTAAAATTTTTAATCAAACTTTTGTCAGATTTATTGAAATTTTCGTTTTAAAATTATATATAACCAGGCCAGGAGGACGTTACCAAACCATTCAAACACATTCAAAATGTATTTTAAAATCCTCAATTATGTCATGTTGTATATTTTTTTGAACTTAAGTCTAAAATTAGATTTGACATTGGAAAAAAAATATTTGACAGAAATAAATACAATTTAAAAAAGTGCGATTTACATAGAATCGGCTCGAAAATCGATTATGTAATTACAATGATTTGTTTAATTACAATTTTATTACAATGGGTCTGTATAACAGAACAAATAAAATCGATAAAGTATTACAAAAAATTTAGTTGAATACGCAATTGAGGGTTAATTTATAATATAAATCATAATATGTAAGTCCGGAAGATGTTTTATTACTACGTTTTAAATCACATTATTATACTTACCTTAATATAAATTCAGTTTTGACCACAAAAATCAATATTTGTTCTTAATTTCTACAAAAAGAAAAAAAAAAAAAAAACGAAAATGTTTTGTAATTCATTATTCAATATTTATTTATTATTTATATTATTTAACTGGTAAATTTTACTTTTATTTTAAAAAAAAAGAAAAACGTAATAAATGTATATTAGTTAGTTACTTTTATGCACATTGTGAATATTTTTGAAAATTTAAAGTACAGAAAAAAAAATGAATTGATCACAAATTTTTTTATGACATCATTAATTCAATATATGGTAAAAATAAATAAATATAGTTAATTTTCGGTTAGTATCAAATAATTTAATATTATTGTATTAATTATTATTTAATTATTTATATATGGTATTCAAAAAAGTATTTTAGAATTAGTAAAAACAAGATATAGTGTATACATTCAAAAGTATTTGAATGCGCACATTAAAAAAACTCTAACATAATTGACAATGTAAAAATATGGATATAAATCTATAAAAATATTTTATAGAATTTAATAGAATTTATTATTTGCGTCGCATACACATTATCAAAAATGATTCATTAATGTGCTATTTTCTTCTCTTTGCATTTACAATTATAACGGTATTTCCTAAGGCCTTCTCATGACTTCAAAACACTATGGAGTATTGTTTTAAGGATCCGATTAGGTACTTCAAATGAAAGAAAAATCCAACGTATTACAAATATAACGGCATTTCCCGAGGCCTTTTAAAAACTTCAAAGCACTAGAGTGTATTGTTTGTAGGCTCTAAAAAGAGTATGCAAATTCAAAGTACAATTATAACGGCATTTCCTTAGGCGCCCTCATGACTTCAAAGCACCATGAGGTATTATTTCCGGCTCTTGATACAATATTCAAATGAAAATCTATTACAGTACAATGATAACGGCATTTCCTTAGGCCCCCTTATGACTTCAAAGCACTATGAGGTATTGTTTTTAGGCTCTGAATACAATATTCAAATGAAAAGAAAATCTATCATAGTTTTTGCACATGCAGTAATTAGTAATTTTAAAAACTTTAGTGTGTATTTCAAGTAAATATTGCTGTTAAAAGTTCTTAATTTTGTTTGGAGACGAATTAAAATTTTACCAAATTTCAACCTTATATTAAGATATATTTAGATAACGAAATGAACGGACGAATTTTTACCAAAATATTTTAAATATAAAAAATTGCTAAAAAAAAGTCAATGAACATAAAAATTTCTTTTTAATTTATTTTTTTGTTTCTTAAATATCTGTCTGATGTTAACCCTAACTAGCGTACTAAGAAATGTATAAGAATAATATGAGAATAAAATTCGGAATGATTTAGTAAGAAATTAAAGTTACGCCATCATTAAAGAGGTTGTATATAAAATAACTTGTAAGCTGCTATATAGAAATATACCTTTTCAGTTTCAAAATGAGAATAGTAAACTTCAAAATGGAATAGTAACTTTCAATATGAGAATAGTAAACTTCAAAGTGAAATAGTAACTTTCAATATGAGAATAGTAAACTTCGATATGAGAGTAGTAAACTTCAATTTGAGAATTTTTATTTAAAAAAATTAGGAAATTCCAAATATTTTAGAAAAAAATTAGATTTATTAATACTGCATATTTTCTAAGTCAATAGCTGCAGGTATTTAACTTTGAATGGATCCGATGAAATTGGCACATATTGTTGGTGTAATTGTCTGAAGGCCTTCTTCCATAAAACTTTCTAAGGCACTTATTCTCTGTTTTTTGATATTTAAATTGTTTCTTGTATTAAGAATGTTTGACAACTTTATTGACAATTCTCTTTTAACATACGGTTTCATTACATACCACACATTTTCAATTGGTTTAAACATTTGGCTATAGGGTCCAAGTCTCAGTATCTTATTTTCATTGAATTCCTGCTTCAATAAAACTTCTTCAATATTATTGTGACATAGTTCAGTGTCAATCACGATAACAACCAATTCACCATGTCTGACCATTGCTTGGCGAAGGCAGGTTTCCATCCACTCTTTTGCGTTTTCTTTTATGAAGGAACCTCTTCGTATTTCATAATGAATTAATCCTATTGCGCTTCTGCAGCATATTACATGTACATTTGGGCCTTTTGAACCGGCTGCTATAGTGGTGCACCTTGTTCCTTTCAAAGATCTACCTTGCGTTCGTGAAATATGAATATTTAAATTACTTTCGTCCATAAACAAGATTGGCTTATTTTGGGACTGAAATTCCAATAGACCTTCAACAAACTTCTTTCTTTTTTGTTTGTTCTCAGGGCTGTTTCCCTTTTCTGGTTCATATGTTACGTATTTCAACGAGTAACAGAGAGAATCTAGGTGTTCAAAAAGAGTTGTTTTTGAAATAGAGAAATTAAATTTTTCTTCAAACGCGCCAGTAAGTTCCGCTAATGTAATGCGACAATTTTTTTCTATCATTTCAACGAAATAATCTTTATGAATTTGACTAATTTTTTCATTCTTTTCCCTCCTCGTTTGTTTGAGGTTTCACCCTCTGAAATCCTTTGAGGAATATTAAGCTGGTGCGCAAGTTGTTTCCAGTCACAATTCATATTTGAAATGACAAGTAATTGTGTTTTCTTAGATTTTTAATTTTTGTAGACATTGTTGTAGTGTTTTATTTTTACTATAAAAACAAAATTGTAATTATTCTCTGAAATTTAAACAATTTATTGAAAATCATCACAAAGATTACTATTCTTATTTAGATTTTAACATTTCTCATATTGAAGTTTACTATTCTCATATTGAAAGTTACTATTCCACTTTGAAGTTTACTATTCTCATATTGAAAGTTACTATTCCATTTTGAAGTTTACTATTCTCATATTGAGGTTTACTATTCTCATTTTGAAACTGAAAAGGTATAGAAAGAACTTAAACTCAGTATAACTTAATAGTCAGATCTTCAATAAAATTCACTTAAATTCAAAGAATTTTAATAAAATCATGTACAGTCGAATTTGCTTAAAGAAACCGTAAATAGACCAAGCTAAAGTTTTTTGATGCTTCATATTTTTGAAGTATACTCTTTGAATATATTTAAAAGAAATCTTCAAAAAAAAAAAACAAAACAATTTGTCGATAACATTTGCGAAACAGTTAAGTTGTTAATGTTTATGTCAATATGTATATAAATAAGCCAGCTTGTCAATGTTTAATGCTCATTATCATTTGATGATTAAAAACAATTGAATGAAAAACAAGTGAGGGAAAAAAACCAAGGGTTTTTAAAAAGCACATTTTCAAAATTATATACGGTTTCTTACTGAGTATTTTATCATTTATTTTTATAAAAATATATATTATGATAATATTATAATTTTGTTATTTCATTAATAATTAATTATATGACTAATAGTGAATTACTTAGAATATAACCCCAATGCACTCAAGAAAACCTGTTAATAAGTGCAAAATATAATGTTGGAGCTTCAATGTTAACGTTTAATTTAGGAAAAACTTACACTGGTAAATAAGTTACTGTTTTATAAGAACATAAAAGTTTTAATTTTGAAGACCTAGTAGCCCTTCAATGGGGAAGGTTCCCAAATTTTTGCTTAGCAAACTTATGATGGATCTGCTCACCCCCCTCCTGTCTTCACTTTTCAATTTTTTTCCGGTTCTAGGAAATCAATTTTGAACTCCAACAAAATTTGGAATTTTACCTAGAATATTATTATCAAACCAAAAATGGTAAGGATTAAGAAACAATTTCTTCAATTTAAAGAGACCCTTTCAAATTTAAGAAAAACCTTGAACGTATGTTGAAATATAATGCTGCAGCTATAAACTTTGCATATTTGTAAAAAAAAATTTGAACAGGTGTTAAAGTTACAGGTGGTTAAAAATAGCAAAATTTCAATTTTCGAGCCCTTATAGCTTCTAAACAGGGGGCGTGATAAAAAAAATTTATTAACCGACTCCTACTAATTTTGGAGGACCTAACTTCTCCCAAAATTTCAAGACCCTAGGTTGAACCGTTTAGAAGATATATGGGGCCAAAAATTTTGCAAAAGTTGAGTTTAGCTTAATGGTAAATTTTAGTACCGTATGGTAACCCTATACATTTAAATCTTATATTTTTGTAAAGCCTATAAAACCAGCTATCTTTTGCCGTTTTCAGATTAAATACACTTAAAGAAACTCTTATTATAACAATTTAAAAATAGGGCTTTTTCAAACTTTGGGGGGCTGTAGCTCCGTAACGGGTGGGGCTACAGGAAAAAATTCTTCTACGAAATTAATTTTTTTGTAATATCTACCCGTGGTTAAAATTTCTTTAATCTATTTCAAACGGTGTAAAAATTTTTGTAAACATACGGACGGACGGACGGACGGACAAAGTCAAAATTAAGAAAAACCTTTGACACTTAATGAAACTTACGTTTTGAAGCTTTTAATTTTGTATACAAATAAAACAAAATGTTGACAGGTATTCAAGTTATAGGTGTTTAAAAGCTAAATTTTTAGAAAAATTTCAATTTTCGACCCCTTACAGCTCCTAAAGAGGGGCGTGACAAAAAAATTTTGTTAACTGACTCTTACTTATTTCTAAGGATCTAACTTCTCCCAAAATTTCAAATTTCTAGATTTAGCCGTTCCGAAGTTATGAGGGACCAAAAATTTTGTAAAACTTAGTTTTGAATAACGGTAAATTTTAGTACCGTATGGTAACCCTATACAATTGGTTTTTAAAAATTTGTAAAGCTTATAAGAACAGCTGTCTTTTACCGTTTTCAGGTTGGAAATATACCTTATAGAACTCTAATTATAACTGTTTAAATATGGGGCTTTTTTCGACTTTGTGGGGCTGTAGCTCCGTAAGGGGGAGGGCTACAAAAAAAAGTTTTAACATTAAATTATTTTTATTGCAATACCTCCCCATTTCTGATATTTTTTAGTCAATCGTAGGTAAAAAGGGACGGAGGGACGGACAGAGTGAAGCTATATAGGCACATTTTTACAAAATTTTTTGAAAATGTGCTAAAAAATGTGTCACACGTGAAATATCGTTATTTCTTTTTAATATTTGATGATTTCGTTAACGTTTTGTGTTTGGTTTTTTTTTTTAATTTGAATGATGATTAGTTTCTTGTTTGGTAAATTTTCCTGAATATGGGAAAAAATCTTTCTACCTACACAACATTTCAACAAAGTGTTAGATTGTTGTTTTCCAATACAATTTTTAAACTTTTAATTAGTTTTTATTTAAAAATAAAATGTTTTCCGTACAATTTAAATAAATTTTGGTGGCGAAAATATGTCAAATAATTCAAAATTTTATATTATTCTTATAATATTTTGATAAATGTGAAATAAATAAAATTAAATACAATTAATTATCTGTAGGTGAATGAAACTATTTAACATTGAAAATTTATTTACGTGTTTAATTTTTATAATAATGAAAAGTTTTTAAGAACTTAGAATGTAAAACTAAATAAATATATTTTAAATGTTGAGTTAAAACTTGATATGGTAGGTCTGAAATGTAAAATATTCTTACATACTATATTAGTTTAAAATCTTAAACTTTTCCTTTCAGAACAGATAAATACCACAGTTGTTAAAGTGCAGATCTTTAATTCAAGTGACTAAGGATGCAATCCCAGAGTATCAAAAGATCATATGACTTGTTAGTTTAACAAAACGATATTAAGCATACCGAAGAATCTAGAATCCAATCAGGGGAAGTTCAACTAACTACAATTACAATTAAAATAAATAAAAATGCAACTCCAGGATTAGATAAAATAACAGTAAAGGAAATACAGGAATTGTAATAAGGCTATAAAACAAGCTTTAGAGATAATGATCAATAAACGTTTTACAGAAGGAATATTTCCAAATCAACTTAAAAAAGCCTTTATAATTTCAATACATAAATCTGAGTTAAAAGAAGATTGTAATAATTATAGGCCAATCTCAATTTTAAATTCTTGGGAGTTAGCGAAAGTGATAATAATTCCAAAACCAGGGAAGCCAAGGAATTTCAATTTAGAAAAAATTATTCTACAATAAAAAAAAGAAAACACATAGTTAGAAACATTGTAGAAAAGGTGTTAGAGGAAAAACAAATATGCTCGTCTAACTTTGTAGACGTAGCTCAGGCATTTGATAAAGGTACGCAGGTCCAAAGATTAAGTTGAGCAAATAACGTGGTGTTTGTACATTGTCATCATACCTTTCTAGAAGATGAGAACTTAACCGTAAAATAAATCAAAATTGGGATGTCACAAGGCAAAGTCTAGTACCTGTGCTTTACACAAGTAATATATATATTTATATATATATATATATCATAAATTAGAATCAGAATATTAGATCCTTTTTATTAAAATAATTTATTGGCATTGCAATCAAAAAATTAAATAAGGCATAAATATTCTGTTTATGCCATTTGAAGATTGAAATTTAAGACAAACTGGATTTAATATAAATAATAAAATCCTCAGACTGGTTAAATTTTTGGAAAGAACAAAATTTATGTGGAAAGAAAATATTCGAATATTTCAGACACCTGTAACTTTTTCCGAAATGTGAAATTTTGCAGACTTTCTATAAACGAATATTTATAAATATCTGCTATTATTTTAATTATAAGTTTTATATTTGAAACAAAAAATAAGATTTTATATAAATTATTTAATAATTGAATAATTATAATTTCAATACTTCAGTAAATCTATTATTTATTCTTAATAACAATTATGCCTATAAGCACTATTAATAAACCAATGCCAATTGAAACTAGTCCAATGAAAAGTCCAGCATGCTTTAAAGTTATCAACGCCTACAAGTATATAAAATAAAATTTTATTATTTTTCTAATTATTTCATTATTTCTAAAATTACTTTGAGTTCTGAAGCTGTTTCTTCATTAATTTTATTACTTTCTTTAATCCAAACTACTGGAAATAAATGTTTAGGCTTGTACATGCTATAAATTTTTAAATTTACGCAATTAATTTCCATATAAATCGACACTTTTTAAATAAATTAATATATAATACTCACCCTAGATATACTTGAAATTCAAAATTATATTGAAAAGTTAAATTACTTGCTAATTCTACACCAGTATCTTGATTTAAAGCTACAAAAAACTTATTTTTAGAACTTGATGGAACTATACCGGAAATATCTTTAATATAACTGGGATCAGCTAAATCATAATATGGAAAAGAAACAGCAATTGGTATATTCCAAAAACATTTTGATATATCAATTACACCATTTTTTTTACAATTATTCAAATAGTATGCATCTGTACAAAAACATGAATTGTCTTTAGATATTTGACCAATATCAAATGTTTCACGTGTTGGTTGCCAAACTGCACCATTAATACCATTTATATACAAATCATTAGCTGGATAAATATTTATTGAACGGCAGATATCACTTATAAACACTGATAAATATTTATTTTTAGAAATATTTTCTGGGCCTGGCCACATTTCATTAGTAGTACCATTAATTATACCACAATGATCAGGATAAAATTCGGTTCTTCGTGAATAATTCCATTGAGTTAATTCACCTAATTTTTTAATATTTTTGACTCCAGTATTTATTTGAAAATGACCGTCATATGTTTTTGATTTGTTTCTTCCAACAAACCATCCAAACTTATCAAATGGGTATTGCCAAACAGAAGAATCACATTTTTTTTTTTTTTTTTTTTTTTTTTTTTTTTTTATTTATTCATTCATTTATTCATTCATTTTATTCTTTACACTTCTCATTACTTTCTTAAAACCTAATAACAAATTATATAAAATATAACATATATAGTTACATCAATAATTCAATAATAGAATTACAATAAATCGATAGTTCAATAATATAGTAAATGCAATATTAATTAAAAGAAAATTCAAAAAAACAAAAAAGTACTTAAATAGAATAGAAACTAAGTAAGAATAAAAAAAAAAAAAATAAATGATTAATGACATTTTGTATTTTAGATAAAATAGTTTTAAATGCCATATTATAATTCTTTAATTTGCACAAAATTCCTGAAAAATGGTGGGGTGTACCAATTAAGATATTAAAAATTAATAAGTATCAAAAGAAAGAAAATAAAAACAAAATATAACAAAATAAATAACTTATTTGCTAAATAGAAGCTCAATCAAAACATTACATCAAGCAAATCTTCAACCTGATCAAAATTAAAATCAAATAACCAATGTTTCAGTGCTTTAATAAATTTGCTAAAAAATCGACATTTTCTTATGTACAAAGGTAATATGTTAAACAAGCGACATGCAAGAATACTATAAAATCTACGATATTTTCTTAATAATAATAAATATGGATCTTCAATTCCATTAAATAACCATTGATCTGCTGGTTTTGTCCATTCCATAGGGTAACGGCGCCAAATAAAATATATAATAGAATCCGATATTTGCATCTTATCCCGGAATATATAAATAAAGTTCTACGGTTTAAAAAGAAAATTTTTTTTTATTAAATTTTAAATACTGATCTGGGTCTATAAATGGATAAACACTTGGGCGAAAAGATAAATAATTGATATGTGTTAGATTTTATGAATAAAATTTAAAGGAAAGCATTGTCTAATATGATAAAGGGCAGATGGCCGATAGTGTTCTTCCAATTAGTAAATATCATCAAAAAAATTTATATGTAATTAGTTAGAAATTTTACCGCAAATAACAAATTTGCATTTGTAATCGGTTCATCTAAAGTTCCGTTTGATAAATGTGGTTGAAAATACCATTCTCTATTACGGTAATATGAAATTGTTGAATTTGAATTCAAATTTAAATCTTCAGATGTACGTTTTTCCATAAATATAAGTGGTCCATATTCTTGGAAATTTGGTATAATAATATCGTGATAAATATATTCTGGATTTGTCCATTTAAATAGATATACTTCTAAATATCTTGTATTTTTTGTGACAATCCAATTTTTAAATGTCAAAGATCCTTCCTTTATTTGTAGTTTCTAAAAATTAATTCCAATAATGATAATAAGTATTTAATAAACTTGTATTGAATTTTAATTACAAAAATTTTAAATTAATTACCTCATTTAATAACGAAGTGAATATGTTGTGCCAAAATAATGTTAATAATATACCAAAAATTATAAATATGAAGCCAATACTATATGCAAACATTCTTTTACAATTCATATTTTTAACCCAGTTTAATACACTACTTAAAAATTTTGTAAATGAATTACATGTAATATTATTACACCCAGATAGTAACCAAAAAGAAACTTCCTCCAATAGTTTCATTGTGTCTCTAACAATTAAAATATTTTTGAAAATATTTAAGTAATTTTTATTTATATCTTTTAGAATTTTATAAAAAAAATTAATTTTAGATATAAAGTTTTTATAATATATAAAACTGATTATCACATTCCATAATAAACTGGTATAAATACACGTGATCCCAACAGTTAACAGAATATTAATATTTGCTTAATTGATTGATCTAATAACAGGTTAATATAAAAAGTACAAGGCAAAGCGTTGAAACCCTAACATTAATAATAAAGGCTTTGTAAGTTTCTCACCAATCCAACGTGGGCAATCTATAGTACCATGATCCCGAGACCAAATATTCTTCTAAAATTTTTTTAATGTTACTTCAAATAATGATATATTTGGTATTTCCAGCGCCCAAGAAGGAAAATTTGAAACCGTGGTTCCTTAACAAAAGTAATAGCCAAAAAGTAATAACCTTTACAATTGATTTTCAAAAATTCATTCAATTATCATTCTGCGGATGGGTGGCACGGTGTTTCAAGTGTTGACCTTTCATGTGAGAGACCCGGGTTCGAATTTCGATAAAAGTGAAAAAAAACTTTTTTATGGTTTTAAAACTCGACTCAGTAATATAAAATAAAAATATATAATATAAAAATATTTAAATTGAATAATAAAACTCACAGAAATAGATTTAAATTGTACATATGTGGAATTCATTTATATCAATTCTAACACGAATATAATATTACAGCCCGGTTCCAACATGTACTTATTATATCTGGTTTATTAGCCTGTCTATACCATAAGTTAGGAACAGTTAGCACTTTAAAAAAGAATAAATATTAAAACTAACATAAAATTAAAACAAGCCCGTGTTTTGCTTGCTTTCTTACAAGTGCTTTCTTGAAATCTAAAAATTCCAATGTCAGAATTGTTTGGATGATTACTAAAGTCTACCAAATATACATCGCAAGTAATATATATAGCAAATTTAAAAGTGTTCCACAATTTGTATATGAAGTGGTATCAGGGGTTTTGTTGTAATCAATTGTAGTTACACATATAAAAAATTATAAGTATAAACATACATACATCAAAACTATAATCAAACACTTACGAGGCACTCTATTTTTTTTTTTTTTTGGGAATTTATTAAAATAGTTTTTCAGTTATTAACATGAGAACATTTTGAATTAAAGGTTTAATTATTACCTTATCTAGCATTTTTATTGGAAATGTTAATGCGCATCTGTTAATTTTATTAATATTCGTTATTTTAATTGAACTTTTACTCTGTTCACTAAAATACTTTAAGCATATCTAATCCTTAGTTTTCTAACATATGCTTAATACCAAATTGTTATTGGTTAATATAATAACAAATATTTTAAAAACGTTTTATACTATTGAAATATTAAAATATAAAGCTATACATAGATAGTAAATATTTTATATCCACTATCTGTGATATAGTGAATAATTAACCAAGTGATTCTGTAAGTTTGATTTCCGCACTTATATTTCCATACTTTTGTTAACAGGTTTTCTTAGGTGCATTGGGATTATATTCTAAGTATTGATTTCACTGTTATTCATAATTAATAACGGATTAACGAAATAACTAGATTATAATATTATCATTTAAATTTATATATATTTTTTACCCTGGATGGCACAGCTGGGTGGCACAGTGGTTGAGTGCCAACCTTTCATGCGAAAGGCCCCGGGTTCGAATCCTAGTGAAAGTGAAAAAAAACTTTTCTGGTTTTCGACTCGACTCAACTACCTTTCGCCATTGGGTTCAAATCAATGACTTAATCAATAAATAATAATTATATATCTTTAATAAAAAATACATTAATACCCTATTCACACTACGCGAAAGTAACATGCTATCTGCGTTAACGCATTATTTAGTTGTTAAAATTTCCAAGTAACTAGAAATTTGTATGAAAAAAAGTTGTCAAAAGTATTGTGAAAATAACACGTTACTCAGTTTAACATGTTATTTTTCCAGGTTGTGTACTTCAATTTTTTAATATAATCGATATTTTTTCGATTTATCAATTTTTTATGAATTTTGATATCCCTTAATTTTAATCAATTCCAAATTTTTTTTGAAAGATATTTTTTTAAAAACAAAATAATACAGAAATGTAAAAAATTTTCTTTGATAAAAAGTATTAATAAATCAAACTGTCAAATGTAACAACTAAAAACGGAGTCTGAAACGAATTGTTATTAACATGAAATATGACGGCTATAACATGTTACTTTCGCGTAGTGTGAATAGCATATTATACAACAATATAAACAAATGCCAAAAATATAAACAAATATTTTTATTGAATAATATAACTCACAGATATAGAATAACATATAACTGAAATACAAAATATTACGATATAAACAAAAATAGAATTGTATCTATTGAAAATCTAAGACGTTTCTACATGTTATAAGGCCTAGTACTATCTCACGTTTAAATTGAATGTGGAATTCATTGAGATCAATTCTAATAACACGAATATAAAATGACCCCTGTTCCAACATGTACCTATGGTATAGACAGGCTTGTTAGCCAATCAGTTGAACAGTTAGCGCTTAAAAAAAAAAAGAAACCCTAAACTCTTTCATAATGACATACTGATTTAATAATTTTTAAAATACTGACTTAATAATTTTGAAAAAAAAAATTTATAAATCTCAATCAACCATCTGTTGGCATTACTTTGCATTTCATAATTTTACTTCCATTGTTATACAAAGATTAAATTGATATTTTTAGCTATGCAAAACAATTCTTAAGTTCGTTAAACTTAACCAAATATTTATTGTTTTGATATTGAAGCTCAATTTATTTGTCAATTAAGCAGAAAAGTTTTTTTGAAAACATTTCCACTACAAATGACTACATTATTCTATAAACTACTTCAGTCTTCAACAGATTCTACCAAACTAGAAACAATAACTCGTATTCACAAAACCAAACTACAAATACTTGTTTTATCCTAAATTTATAAATATTTATTTACTCACTAATCAATCTTGATTAAATTTTAAACATTCTAATTATTATATTCAATTTTTTTTAGAACTTAATTGAATTATTAGATGCCGCTTTTAAGGAGTATAACACTATAAATAAACAACCACACCAACTTTAAATATTCCATTTTTGGAATAAGGAAATATTTTTTTAATATTCAAAAATATTCTAATTGTACCCTTTATATAATTTACTTAAATAATAGTTCTTAGAATTATGGTCATGTATGTCGGTTTTAATTAATTGTTTAGACAATTTTTTTTTTAAAATAACATTACAACATTAAAATGTTGATGACTTGACATTCTATATGACAATCAAGTATTTAAAATTGAAGCTATAAGTGAACGCATAATTAAAACAAAAAACCATAAACTCCAAGGCTAACAATATTCAAAAATTAAAAATTAGTCTCTAACACATTTGTTTTAATTTTATTTATTTTATTATATTAAAATATAATATATTTGTGAATGACTAAAGCATCAAGTCAATGAATTATAATTGTCTAGACAACTAGTAGATTATAACTATAGTACTATAATATTTTATTAGAAGCTCTGCTTTTTTTTCGTTCTCTTTTCGTTATTCTTTGAATTTGAAAAATAACGAAAAGAGAACGAATGTTCTCTTTTATGAAATTTGCTTTATAGAATTGAAAAACTAAAGATTATTACCTTAAAGGTATTATAATATTATATTTCTTTATATAGTATATATTTAATATAATAAATTTAATACTTGTCATATTTTTTTTTCATAATATGACAATATTATAAAAATAATTCTAATAATAATAATAATAATATCATCTGCTACTATTCAATATATTATTGTAGGTTTTTATTTTCAATCCCACATAATGAAACTTTCATTTTCATTCAGAACTTAAAATCAATTTAATATAATTGATATTGATGTAGATAGAGATAGAGATATAATAGAATTTAGTTAATAATTATACAATCATTATGATCAAATAGATTCTTTAATATTTATTGTAAGTTCATTTATAAATTATAAATAATTTGGTATTATTAGCTTTTTATTAAGTTCTAATTGTTAAATGTTAAGGGTAACAATCTGGTCCATACCATAGGTCTATGTGGGCAATTTATTCAGAATACCGTACACCCCTCATCACATGTAAAACGGCTTAGTTTACACTTATAAATACAATTATATTTATTAGATATTAATAATTTTATTTTTATATTAAAAATTATTTCTGCATCTGTGAGTTATATTTTCGAATTAAATTATTATTTTATATTTGTTATTTGTATTTTATATATAGACAATTTTTGTCTAAGATATATCTTCAGCTAACCACTTACTGTAGCTGAATCGGATCCAGAACTAGAATAAATTGTTTGTCACTTTTACTGCGATTCAAAACTGAACCTTTCAAATGAGTTATTGGGACTTTTACCCATGTTCCGCAATTTTATTCGAAAAATTTTCTGAATTAAAATTTTTCTACAAACGACTTTTCATTAGGTAATTGTAGATTATTTCAGGGGGAATCTAAGAAAAAGCAATATATATTGAACTTGTTTAAAAAATCATAAAAAAATAAACCCGAAATGGTTATTAAATGTGCTCTCCAAGGTGCCGAATAAACCGTTCCCAAAGCTTTGAAAAAAAATGCTTTACCTCAAAAATAGAAACTAATGAACTCAATTCTTGATGATAAATGCGGTGGACCTAGAATTTTTAAAAATATTAAATTAATTTGACTTGCAATATACATAAAAAAAAATATATAATGTGTGATATGTGATACGTTTACTAATTTTTATTTTATTTCATATTCGAAACAAAATTGAATTAACATTAAACAATGGAATAAAAACCAATTATTGGTGCCTTAAAGCGACATATTTGTGTGTTGAACTAAATATTATTAAATAATTTCTATTAAATAATATAAATATTTTCAGGATATTTTCATAGTCACTTTATAGAATGAATGAGAGTATAGTTGCTATGATAAATTTTTACTATTTTTATTTAAATCTAATCGGTTGAATACTATTGTTGAATGAATTCAAATATAATTGCAAAAAGGCCATTTAACGTGATTGAAATTTTAAAATCATAAATAATGAAGCAATTAATTATGTAAAGAGTTCAAAGAAATGAATCAGGAGTAACAATAAAAGCAGAAGAACTTATTCCAAAAAAAAAAATGCGTCATGGTTATATTATAATGATTAAAAAATAATAATTTAATTTAAATAAAGTTTAAAATATTTAAATAACTTTAGTGAAAATTACAGAATTTTTCAGGGTACATTTAAAAGTGTAATATCATGTTCACACTACGCAAAAAACCTACTAAATAGCCTAGTTTTAAATTCAACCGTTCAGACTATCATTATGCATGAACCTAGAATTGTTTAACAGCAATATTTTTGACTGTAAATAAACAAAATTGACTGTAAATAAAATAAATTAAAAATGAACAATGAAAAAATTTATTTACTGCTTGAAGTAATATTATTTTTACATTTTAAATTTTAATATTAGGACATTTTATTAAATAATAAATAAAATTTTTTTTTTTAATTCAAAAAAAAAACGTCTTTAAAAATAAACAACAATGACATTTTACAACAAAATCACGAAGGAATGTAAAAAAATTCAAACAATAATCGAATATATCAAAAAATTTTAATCAAAAACCTAGTTGTAATCCTTAAACTTAACTTGTACTTTCAAAATCCTGGTTCATTTTGACAGCAATTTTAAATATGAAAAACCTTGTTACAAACCACGCATGAACCTGGTTTCTTCGAAGAACCTGTAAACATGGTATAAGTTTAAGCCTTTAATTCCTTCGTTAAAGGCTAAGTGTGAATTTATTAACATAGAATACAGGCAATGTTCAAGATGTGATTACAAATACGCATTATTTCCTCAAAAATGAAATTTACGGATTAAAGAACATTGAAATTCAAAAATCTTTCAAAGATCTTCAAAGTAAAATTCACACATAATAAAATTCACTATAATCTAATTCTTAAATATTAGTTAATCAAAATTGAATTTTGAAAACATTTCATCCGTTAAGAATATCAACTTTAAACTCATTGAATTATCTAAAAACTAGAAACGCATAAACTTAATTATTTGTAGCCACTCCACCACTCCAGAAATGCATCAATTTAGCATTCTAATAAACATATCACACGTAGTTTACTCAAACCTTTTATCACATTCATTCCATCAAAATTTTCAATCAACCTTTTATCAATGCATTTAAAAACGTACATTGACGTCAATATTAGTCATACTCATAATTGAATTGATTATCAACTTCAAACAGGATTGCTTTTCACTTAAAGCACCTATAACAACATTGTTTAATGGCATTACCGCCATTTAAAATCAAATGTTTTTTAAAAAAATAAAAAAATTTTAATTGCACTTTGAATTTTTCGATGTATTTAAGCAAATTGCAATTTTAATAACGATCAAAATAAAAAAAATAAAAATTCTTAATTTGCGTAATATTTAAATAGTGACTTCTCAGTATAACTTAATTCATTTAAAAGTATTAACACGAAGTTTACCTTTGAGGTATAATATATAGTGTTTATTATTATAATTTGCTACTATTATTTTACTCTTACGAAGATAGATAGTTAGATAGCTAAGCGTATACTAAATTTGATATTAAGTTTTTAACGCTTTGAAGGAGAGGCGATAGATATAGACCAAAGACATAGATAGGATAAGAATTGAAAAATAAGTCGATCTAGTGTGAGTACGTATGTCCGCTGATGTTGAAATACAGCAATCGAGTCAAAGTTACTTCCAAAAGTGATTAAAAATTTAACTCAACACACGCACTTAAGTGATATTTATTTAACGCAAGTGGCATAAATTAAACGTCAAAATCGCTTCAATTAATAGAATTAAGTTTTGTATAGGTGAATTGGATAAGTAAAGCGCCCACTCCACTTTTAATCGCTGTCTAACTTTTTAATGCCTTTGCGAAGATTAGTTACGGGTTTAATAAAATTGCTGCTCCACTCATAATACACGTCGATCTAGACATGATAAATGTAAACTCAAGGCTATGAATTGGATCAGGTTCTCTTTTGTTTTTGCTTAAAATCGGTCCCCGACTTAAGGTAGCTGCCATACAAATTTTTAGAACTAATTTTAATATTTTTAAATCTAAAACACTATAGATGGTTGAGAATTTAATTGGGGAAAAAATACTCCTACAAAGTTTATGTTAGGACTAAATTTTCATGTATCTTCAAACTACAAATCTTTGAACCGTGATTGTACATCTTTCTAACTAATTCCACTACAATTTTATAACAATAATAGGCACACGTATAAAGTATTAAAGCACGTGAATTTTAAGTTATCACAAAGATTCCGGTTACTCTGAAAAAAAGCTATAGCTGTCATAGACTTTGATGAATTTTGGGAAGCAGCTAAAGTTCTTAGTCCTATTTTTTTGAAAGAAATTAGGCTTCGAGGGAGGGAGTGAGGTAATTATATCGCAATGTTTATCTTATATAAAAAGAAAAATGAAATACATATACAGCATTGAGTAACTTAATAATTATTATTATTATTATTAAATTACTATTAATTATATATTGATTTAAGAAATAAAGTTTAAATTGTTTATTGATTTAATAATAATATATGAAAAAAATTTTATTTATTTAAGTTATTTTTTATAAAATTTGCATTTAAATTGCATTTAAAACTTAAAATTAATAAAGTTTATTGACGTAAAAATTGATCTTAACTTATTACTTATTGACTATTTTTTAATGAAAATGATTAAGTATATTATTATAAAACATTAACATTTAAGTAATAAGAATTCACTTGTCACTAATTTTTCTTTATTGACTTAAGAAATGTTTGTACAAAAATAGGATTCGAATACTTGTAATATAAATACTTATAGTATAATTCAAGTACAATTTTAAAAGAATAATTAAAAAAAAATGTTATGTTGCTTAAGGTTAGTACTCAGTCAAAGAGAATTACTTCAGGAATATTTTTTTATTTAAATGTTCTCTAACAAATGTCGTTGAAAAATTAGTTTAATAATCGAGTTAATTACATGTAAGAGTAATAGTGACGTTTATTTGAAATTTTATGCCAATTGACAATAGGGTGATAAGATAATAATATAATAATGCCACTAATATTTTTATTATTTTGACAAATACAAATATTTCGTCTACGACATGCCGACTTCTTTAGTTCTTTTATTCGATCAACTGCTTTTGGTTGTGCTCGATCAAATACAAGCACGAAACAGTCTGAATGTCAGACTACTCAATTTTTATTTACTTCATATAAATTTCACTCGAACGCTCAATAATAGATCAAATATATTATAACGCTCAATAATAGATTTAACCAAAACTTTGTTTAATCAATTCTAAATTATCTAAAACAATGTTAATAACTTTTGTGATTATTTTGTCTGTAAATTACAATTTAGAAATGAAAATTTTTCTCAATATGTATTTAGTTTTTAAAATAGAACAAAAATCTATTCAAATTCAATAAATTCTATTTAGACATTAGTAAATTAGTTTTTTGGTTTTGACAAGCTGACGACTAAAGAATTTAAAGAATAAACTAAGTTCCGCAATAAGTACTTGTATAACTATAAGACACACAAAATACGTCATATTAAAAATTAAAAATACTTGTCAAATAAACATTGGAATAAAATGGAGGTATAATCATTTTATTCTATTAAAAACTTATTGCAGTAATTATGTTAAAAAATTTCTTTGAATTAATTAAAAACAAGTGATGAAAAAAATCAAGGATTTTTAAAAAAGTACATTTGCAAAATTACATTGTGTTTCATACTGAGCTTATGATAAAACATATATATAAAAGTAAATAATAATATTATAATTTAGTTATTTCATCAATTCATTATTAATAATGAGTTCTTAAGAGCCCTTCTTAAATTTAAGAAAAACCTTCAACAATTGTTAAAATATAATTTTGGACCTTTAAATTTTCAATACTACTAAAACAAAATTTGGGTGGGTATTTAAGTTACAGATGCTTAAAAATAATAAAATTTCAACTTTGGACCCCTTTCAGCTCTTAAAGGAGGAACGTAACAAAAACATTTTCTTAACTGACTCTTACTAACTTCTGAAGATCTAACTTTTTCCAAAATTTTAAGTTTCTAGCTTGAGTGGTTCAGCAGTTATGTGAGGTCAAAAATTTTGCAAAAATTTAGTTTGGATAACGGTAAATTTTAGTAATTTATGGTAACCCAATGCATTTGCTATTAAAATATTAATAAAACTTATAAAAGCTATTTTTTACCGTTTTCAGATTAAATATATATCTAATAGAATTCTTGTTATAACTGTTTAAATTCAGGGCTTTTGAGGCTGTAGCTCCGTAACTGGTGGGGAGGAAAAAAGTTTTAACATTAAATTATTTTTATTTCAATGCCTACCCGTTTTTAACATTTCTTAGATAGCTGTAGGAAAAATAGACGGACAAAGTAAAACTATATAGGCACATTTTTTTAAAAAATTTTAAAAATGTGCTAAAAAAACCACTGTCTATTTTGAATTACAGACTGAGGTATTTATCATACTGTCAAGTAATATCCAAATTTAAAACAAACTTTCATTTGAAGTTGAATTGTTTAAAAGGGTATTTGTATATTCAATAAAATAATATTTTAGCAAATAATTTTTTTAGAAAAAAGTACATAATTACAAATAATTTATACAAAACACGTAAATATTTACGTTACAAAATACGAAAAACAAAATTAAAATATTATTTAAAAAGAACTCTCGTTTTTTTTTAAACTTATTAATTTAAATATTTATTGGCAATTTTTTTTTTTTTTTTGTAGTTTCTTTATTATATGCGTTAAAAACGCTTTTAATCGTGTTTAGCATTTTTAATCATAATATGAAGTAATAAAATGTCAAAAACTAATATAATAAGTTCTTTTGTATAAAAATATGCAATAATTTAACTTGTTGTATAGGTTCTTTTGCTTTTCCTTTATTCCTGTCTCCATCTCATCCTCCTCATTTTTCCTAATCTTATCCATCTCATGTAATTTTTTTTTTATGACTGTTAAGATCTAATCATTATAAGTACTGAATCTGAAAGTAATTCATTAAAATTTTAAAAAATCTTTGTTAATAAAAAAGATGGTAAGACTATAAATCTTACGTGATTTGTTTAAATAAAAAATGACAGTTTGTTGTCATAAATTATTTTGAATAAAATAATTAATATCGAAAATAAATGTAAAAGATTTAAAGTTTAAGTAAATATATTAAAAATATTCAATCATTATACCTAAATATGCCCATATAAATATTATATTATATATACGAGAATAAGTTTTGTGCTGTTATGTCAATGATTTATGAACATTTCACAATTTCGTTATATGAACTTATGTTATTGTAATAAGTCAAAAACATTGTCAAAATAATTAGCCTGGCCGGGTTTTTTTTTTTTTTGGAAATTTATTTAAAATAATTAAAAGTGAAAAAACTTGAAATCTAATAGACACATGATAATAATTTAAAAAGTAAAATAGGTGTTTTAAGGTCAAATTTTAAAAATCATAAAACTTATTTTACATTTACTTAATATTAAATGTAAATGTCAAAATATGTTATGTTATTTTATGAAAGAACTTTTTATATTGAGAGACATTTAATTAATTAGAATCACCATATTTTGTAATTAAAACAAAACTAAAATAGAATGCCCTTTAACTTATTGAAGACTCACTTATTCTAATTTTAATATGCATGTGTAGGAAATGTTATATTACAAACATCGTAGAAAATTATTTACAATCCCTATATCAGTAATATATATTTAGTTTATTTGATTTTAATTAATTAATTAAATCATTTTAATGATAATTTTTTTTAATAATTTTTATATATTAGTCAGCATATTGATCAACTGATCACCTTTATACTTTAAATTATAAAAACAAATCATAAGAAAATTTAATTTATAAAAACTGAAAGATTTAATTTTTAAGTGCCAATAGTCCTTCAAAGCGGAAGGTTCCCAAATTTTTACTAAGCAAATTTATAATAATTCTCGAGGGGCCAAAAATTTCGCGGTCATTGAGTTTTGCATAACTGTAAATTTTAGTAACATATGTCAACCCTATATATAAAGCTTAAAAAAGCAGTCTTTTACAGTTTTCATTACCGTCAGATTGAAAATATACTTTTCAGAACTTTTGTTATAACAATTTGAATATAGGGCTTTTTCCGACTTTGGGGGACTGTAGCTGTAAATTTTTTTGAAAATGTGCGTAAAAAATACAACTTACAGATAAAATATTTATCAGAAACTTATAATTTTAAAACTTATATTTCAAACAAATAATTACGCACTTAACTAAAATCAAGTTATATCATTTGCACTCTAAATGTTTCTACGAGTTATAAGTGCTGTGCACTAATTCAGTTATATCCTTTACATAAATTATTTTTCCATCAGTATTTTAATCAGTAGTTAATTATCATGGGTGTATCATAAATTAAAAAAATGTATAATAAATAAATAAAAATTAAAATAATATAATATAAAATATATAAACAATTATCGCATCATCTGATCGTTTACAGGCAAAATACAAAGTAAAACTTTAGTTGGCATATCAAATTCTATATTTACATTTTTATTTTTTTTTTAAATTGTAATATTAAATATTAATTTTTAGGAAGTTAATTATTTTTAAATTAATTAAAATAAATTATCACATTCTTTTATAGAAACATTATCAAAATTTTAATCAAATTTGTGAAAAAATGCATTAACGTTACATAATTGTTATCAGATTATAACGATTTCATTATCATTAAATTTTTAAAAAAACAAAATTTGCAAATTTTAATTTTTTTAAATACATATTTTTATTGTTTTTTTAATTAATTGATAAAAAAACATGTAAAAATAGAATAGAACTTAAAATTAGCTTATATTTAATTACATATTAAATTTAGATCAGTCAAAAATATAGGAAGGCAAAATCTTAAATTTACATTTGTCCTAATCCTATAATCTACTCCAGCTTAGAACAATTAAAAGGGCAAAACGAGTACTATAACCAATATTTACTATTCTATATATAATTTTGGGGTAGCATACCGGCATTCCCTATTATTTTCCCTATTCCCTACCCTACCCTCGGGAGTGAAAGAGATATAAAAAAATATGGATGCTTCTAGAATCTGTTGAGCAAACTCACTGATTTTCAATATCTTAACGGCTATTCCTTAAAAACGAATTTCATGAAATTAATTTAAAACGAATATCATGCAGAGGACGGATTAAAGGACATAAAAAACTGGATAAGTATATTTTTCGATTCTGACCCGATTCATAGTTTTGAGTCTATTTCCATTCTCCTTTTCCATTCTCTGCTTCACAAACGTAATGGCAAATGTGTTATACCCGTTAACCTATAGTAATAGAGTTATACGAATTAAAGTACTCTAACTATAGCATAAAAAGGACGAATACGTATTAATAATAATAATCAGCATTATATTAATTATTTAGTTTTAAAAACACTTTTCTGGCAATTAATCATTTTAAAAAAATTTTTTTTATTAAAACCACAATAATAATTGTCATAATATTTTTTAATGATGCTGTTTTTTGTTTAATTACCTTTGTTTATTTTTTTTCAAATTTTAAAAATAATGAAAACAGGTAAAAATATTTTTTCTGTTAAGTTGTCAACCGCAAAACTAAAATATTTTTAATAAATTTTACCGTTTTCCTTTAAATTTTTTTTACCTATTGTTCATATGGAATTTAAGAAAAGTATTGTAAACGTACAAATGTTTCATCACAATATGTAGCTATGAGAACAGAGTGGGCCAAAATAGATTTTTTAACGTATTTTAATTTATTTTTTTTTGCAGATAATGAAGAGTTCTACAAAATTTTATAATGAGTGCAAGAACTTGTAAAAATTGTTGAATTTTATTATGTTTGCGAACGATAACCAGTTTCAACACAAAGAAAATATCATCACCATTTTAATACAGCAACGACTCCCAATATTAATCATCTATGTCTACTCCACATACTCCACATACTACTCGAATTAAAGCTAGAATTGCTCTAACTTGCTTCTAAGTGCTTTAAAAATGAGTTTAAAGTTTACAAAGACAAAGTAATGATTTTTAGTAGTGATCACGAATTAAAGCTAGAATTGTTGGCCAAAGAATTATTTCTGAGGAATGCTCCACAACGGCTACAATATACCTAATAGAACAATTTTACTCGCGAAAGAAAATGCAAACTTTTAAACAAACTCAAAAAAAAATAAATTGAAAAACTTTAAGAATTAAATATTATAAGCATTTCAAAGCAGTGACTTAAGCAACTTGGGCTGTACTTAAGTTTGCGGCGTTACTTTAAGTATGAATTACAAACACGTGCAAAAACGCCTACGCAAGTGCTTTTAAGTTACTGCCAAATTTCATATAGTAGAAGAGCAAGAGTTTAATTTTTAAACTAGTGTGTAAAATAAAATTAAACTAATTTTAGGACACTACTTATATTAAGACCATTATTTATTGATGGGCAGTTAGAATAATTCAAAAATATCTTTAATATATGTAAAATATCCTGAAAAAAAATAATGTAAAATTTATACCCTTTTAAATATACGAATGTTTAAAAGAAGGTAAACCTTTAAAGTTACTACGACTTTATGATAAATTAATAAACATTTATACAAAAAACTGTAGACCTTTTATTTAATTTAAATATATATGCACATATTATGTAAATTAATACCAAGGTGAATTTATTTCCTTAGTATTAAGTGCTATTCAATTTATTTTCATATGTTAATGTTATTTTTATCTGAAGTTTTCCGATATAATTCAAAAATTTGAATTTACTTTATTTATTAAAAAGTTCAAAGATATTAAAATTAAAATTCAATTAAATGCACATGCACATACAAAATGCATTTTTGATCTTGAAAAATCTTAAACTTTGAACCGAAATTAAAAATGTTTTTCCTTAATTTAGAAACGCACAAATTGATCACGTAAGAAAATGTCTTTTTTTTAGTATTTAAAGTATTTTATATGTTAAAGTTTCTTCAATTTGAAAAGGCTATAATTATCGGAATAGTTCGCTCTAACTTTTAATGACTGTAACATGATTTGCTCTAGCTATACCATGCTTCCCACTTTACATAAGATTTTTCACGGAGTTAAGTTTTACTCAACAAAGGAATTATGGAGGTATAGTTGAAGAGTATTTTTTAAGATTTCAACCCAAATTTTGGTGAGATTTAAACTTGAGTATAGCCAAGGAATATTAGTATATACCAAATTAGGAAAATGGAATGGAAGTGGATAGCGCAGACGCAGCAGAAAACCAAGGAAACATAGTGGGAATGCGCCTTGAATGAAATCCACAAGCTTCCAGAAGACGTGGTCGTCCAAGTAACATTTGGCGCAGAACAATAAATATGGAGCTAAACCCAATCGGTATAACCTGGGTGGATGAAGAAACATCAGCATCAAAAAAACTTTTGGGAAATGTCTATTAAAGGCATGCTCCCAAGAAGAGTAATAACAAAAAAATCGAGGAATTTCTTAATTAATATATAATAGCTATAGTAAAAATTAATTACCAATTCTAAATTAATAAAAATTAAATTAAATCTATCTAACCGCTAGCTCAGTGGTAAAGGAGCGGCTTTTCAATGGAAAAGGCTTGGGTTCAAATCTTGGTCGGATCATATCTAATAAAAAAATACAGTGTATATTAAAATAATTTAATAAGAAGTCCAAATGTCAAAATAGGCAAAGGACTAATATTATCAGGCAATATTTAATATTGTGTGGTACTACAAATAAATAAATGAATAAATTAGATCCAGGAAGAAACAGATAAAAGTCTCATTTAAAAATTTAACAACAGGGTTATATTTTATTTTTCAAATCCAACATATAAAAAAAAGCTTAAAACAAAGTATTCATTTATCGAACTAATCATTAAAGATCTTTATCAGATGAAATAAACTCAGTAATAAAATTACAAAGTCGTCCAAATTCATAAATATTTTAAATTTCAAATTGTTAGCTTAAGTCAAGAACAAAAAAAAAATACTAATTGTAAATTAATAAGAAAAATATTAAATTTTTATTACAAATATTTATTTTACAAATTATTTTTGTATATAATTAGAAAATGAAATAATCTTACCCATAAAGATCATAAAGTTAAACAAAAAAAAACAACAAAAGGAACAAACATCAAATCTAACAAATAATTAAATGCAATATTAAAGTAATAAACAAACAATTAACACTTTTAAAATCAAACATTATATGGATAGCAACAATCGAATAAAACGAATATGCAACTCGATTACATAAACGATTCTCTAAACGATTGTTAATTTTCTTTATAAATTTTTTTTTAAATGCATCTATAGAACATGAAATTTTATGTAAATATGAATATCTATATATAGTATTAAGAATTTAATTCAACAAGTTTTAATCTAATAATTTTGATTTTGTACACAATAAAATTGTTTTCATATTCCTAATTAACTATCACTGAGCATCCGGTTGATCAAATAAATTCCACATACAATTTAAACATGTACAGGATTCATTATATGTAGAAACATTTTAAGTTTTTCGTAGATACAATTCTATTTTGTTTATATTGTACTAGCTAATACCCGGTGCGCGTTGCTGCGCCTCTCAATGAAGGTTTAATTAAGGTTGATGTTACGTCAAAAATCAAAGCAGTACAAACTACTTTCCAAAATTTGACATAATTTACTTCCAAAAAACTTTTTTTTGACCATTCGTAGGACCGACTGTTAACAGACTCAACTCCATTTTCAAGTTGCTTCAGACACATAAAATTTGAGGTCAACTGGCCGAATCGTTTCTAATTTAAAGTTAAGTAACGCAAAAATCTATAAAAAGCCACTGTGCCCCAATGGGTTGACGGAAATACACTTTCTCTTTGATCAAAGCAGTATTACACAAAATTGGACGTAATTTGCTTCCAAATTTTTTTTTTGTCAATCGTCGGGCCGGCATGGGTTAACCAATTACAAGTCTGTTAAAAGAGTTAATTTCATTCTCAAAGCGGAACACATATACAAAATTTGAAGAAAATCGGTTAAACCGTTTCTAATTTAGAGTAAAGTAACAAAAAAATTTATAAAAAGCTGTTGGGCCGCAATGGGTTAATGGAACTCAACAAAATATTTTTTGGGGGTTTCTTTTTAGCGAAAGCAGAATTTCGTAAAATCGGACAAAATTTGGACCCAAAATTTTTTTTGACCACCCGTCGGCCCGACATGGGTTAACAACAGGGTCCTAGTCCGAAAAATACATAATACTGTATGAATACTAAATAATAAGCTACAAATATTTCATTGTTTAAGAATATTTAAATGCAAATTTTTAATAAAATAATATAAACATTTTAACAAAAACGTGGCCATTATTAGATGCATATCATATTTAAATTTAATTTTCATAATATTTAAACAAAAGTGTAAATATTTTAAATTACATTCCAATGAAAATTACTGCAGGTTATAACTTTTATAAAATTTGTCATTTTTTCTTTATTTATTTATAAAATGTCTAAAAATGTAATAAAATATTTGTTTTAAAATTTTTACAATAAATAAATAGTTTCTAAAATTAAAACGGAAATTAAATTTATATTATATCCGCATATTTTTTTTTTGTATTTTGAAATAATAAAATTTAAAAATTACAATGATTATAACATTCATATTATATTACTGTACATTAAAAATTTAATTTCAATTTTAAAAATTAAGTTTATCACGTTCTAAATGCCAAAAGTTTTATTTTTTTTATATATAATATCTAAAAAAATATTTGTAACACGCTTAAATTAATTAAATTTTTATTTTAAGAATTATTTTTTACTTTAAGAGAATAATTTTTACTTTAAATGAAAAAGTTTTTTTTTCGAAAAAGTTTTCTACTTTAAATGAAGCCATACTTAAATCATTAATCTATTATGTAAGGGTACATATTATAGGAACTGCTTCTAAACACAATAATCCAAAAAACCATCCCATTAATATCCATATTTTTCGGTTCCAAAGCAGACCTATTGGCCCCTTTAATAATAACTTTTTTATGCCTAGTGCCGGTAAGTAGGATATCATTACAGATCTTCGCCAATTAAAAAAATAAATTAAGTTAACAATTAAAAAATTTATATCTTGAAGAAGAATGAAAAGTTACAACAAAAATTCCCCTTCCTATTTGATTCGATTTCGGTCAACTTTCGTTTTTTTTCAGAGCATTTCTGGAAGTTTGAAATATATCCCACGATAAATCCTTCGCCTTCTTGCTTAAAAAATAAATGTCTGGATGCAACCTATCTTGAATTAGGAAAGTAAAAAATATTCATTTAAAAAAAAAATTTCTTCACTTAAACAAAAAAATTTTCTCCAAACATTAATTGTTATTTTCTGTTAAAGTAAAAAATTCTTTACCTAAAGAAAAATTGTCTTCACTTAAAGTTAAAAATTCTGTCTTTTAAATAAAAATGCCTTCATTTTAATATAAAAATTCTCCACTTAAAAAAATGCCTTCATTTAAAGTAAAAAACATAAGATTTTAATAAAAAAATTTCAAAAATCTTAAAAACTTAAAATTCTTTTATAAGATAATTTAATATCTATAAAATTTTATTTATTATTATTTATTATTAATATTTAATACAAAAACTCCCAGGAAACTATTTAAATAAGTGTAAAATAAATATTTTTTTCCCAAAAGGACTTTTAAAGTAATTTTATCAAATATTTAATATAAAAATTATTATAAATTAAAAATAAATTTGCATTTCTTTTAAAATTGAAAGAGATTTAAATTAAAAAAAAATGGTAAATACCGAAATATTTTTATTTTTAATTATATCATTAAAATACCATAAAAGTATTTAATACAGGGTGGCGCAAAACGACCGATATGGTTTGAATGTTTAATAACTTTTTAAATTTATTTATATTTTTAATTTTTATTCCATAATTTTGTGAAGAAAACTTGGAGAATTGTAAATGGAACAGTACACAACAGAACGATCAAAACTTACGAAAAGTTATAGAAAAATGTACTGGAAAGAGCACGAATGTGCGAGCCGAAAATGGTTTCCACTTGCGGGATATAATTCTTCTACTTAAGCTAAAAATATTCCCCAATAATATACTGTATAACAAAAAAATAATAATAAAAATTTACCATTAAATAAAAAAAGTTATTAAACATTCAAACCATATCGGTCGTTTTGCGCCACCTTGTATAAGGGAATATACATATACACTTATTCATACAACAATTCATATAGTATACGTCCTTATATTAAAACTTTTATGTAATTAATTACATTGTTTCATAGTTTTCGAAAATTTAAAAAAAAGTATATTAATATAAATAAGATATAATATTGTAAATACATACAAATATATGATAACTAAACTATATATTATATTATAGCTCTATAATAAAATTAGTCATATGTATATAAAAGGAAGTAAGAATAACAAGTTAACTTCCTATAATTATTTTAACAAATTTTACCCCTATTAAGTATATTAATTACCCTTATTTAAATTTTAATAGTTATTTTCAATTTTTTATTTTTGTATAAACAAAGTACTTATTAACACTTGCTGGACAAACATTGTAAAAATGTGTCATGTTTATGTTTTGTATTCAGTGTTTAATTTTATTGAGTAACCATAGTGATTTTATAATAAAATAACAATTTTTACTTAAATGTTTTTTTAAAAACATTACTTTGTAATTTAACTTTGAATTGTATTCGCATTTCACAATTATTTTCAAGTCTAAATATTTGAATAAATAATTTTAAATTAACTCATTGATTGATACTTGGGTACATTCCTTTGATTGATACTTGAATAATTGGTTATATTATTTTACACTTATCAAAGTAATTAAAAATTGGTATTGATTGTGGATATGTATATAAAAAATTAAGAGTGCTATACTAGTAAATGTTTTATTAAAAACGGTTTTTTAGAACTTCGTCTGTTAATGTGTTAAAAAATATTTGAATTGAGGATTGAATAAAATTTTTTTAATAAAATAACTACGGATAATTTAAAAGTAATAATAACCATTTTCAGACTTATAAACTTACATAAACCGAAGTATTAATATATTATTATAATATAATAACAATGTCGGGGCATTTATTTAATTGAGCTGGGACTAATTGAAATATGTTTACATGTTTTTATTTAACAGAATTTATCTCAAAAATTTTATTTTGAAATATTAAAAAATGCGATTACTATATCTCATAACATATGTAATCGCAAATACAGTACTTTTAATTAATTTTTAAATATAATTTTTGAAACCACATCGTGAAACACGCTTCATATTAAATTTCCAGATTCAGAGTTATAAAGTACAAAATATTCCATTAAAACCTTCAACAATTAAAGGTTCGATTAAACTATAAAACTGACTGGTTAAAAAAAAAATATAAAATCTTATGTAATTATAATTAAGGTTGACCGTAAACAAAATTAGACTTTCCATCAACTCATATCTTATTCTTATATAGATAATATATAACAGCGATGGGTTTTATAATGATTGCCTTAAGAGAATTAACTGCTACTACTTTAACTAATAGCAATGCAATGGCATTACATTTTAAAATAAGTACGCAAATACTCAAATACTATTAGAAAATTGTGGAATTTTTTTTTTGCAAGTTACATTTTTCTTTAGCTTTTGTACTCATAATTCGGTTTATTTAAAAACTAGATATTATATTTCATATAAGTACACGAATTGAAATTATTAAACACCTTGAAAAACTGGTATAAAAAGTAATTCAAGTTCAAATTTTATGTATGGGTGTCATATAACTTTGTTTTCATTTAAAAGTAATCGCAAATTCTAAATAACAATAAAATATGATTAATTTGTTTCTTACAAATTTGGACGCGAGTATAAAAAAGAAGAATATAAGATTTTCTAAATAAATCTAGAACAAAAGAATCTTAAGTATTATTTTATAAGATAAAACTGTTGTGGCAAGGTAAACAATAATATAAAAAGTTTATGTGTATATCTTACATTATTTAACACTTATACAAAGTAATTAGTAGTTACAAACTGTAATCATTGCACATTCAATAAAGTAATTATAGTTAATTTTCTCTAGATTTAATAATATAATTAATAAATTTCTTTGAAATAATAAGAAATAATATATATTTATTAAAAATTATTTCATATGAAGTGTTTATACCCGTATGACTATATAGTCATTATACCCGTATGACTATATAGTCAAAGGGTATAATAAATTTGCCATTACGTTTGTGACGCAGAGAAGGAGGGGGGGGGGGGGGGGGGGGGTAGATATAGACTCAAGTGTATGGATCGGATCAGAATCGAAAAATAAATCGATTTAGCTATGTATGTCCGTCCGTCTGTCCGTCCGTCTGTCCGTCCGTCTATCCGTCCGTCCGCACGATAACTCAAAAACTAATGGAGCTAGGATCTTGAAATTTTCGCAAATTCGTTTTTTTGGAATAGCCGTCATCGCTATTTAAATCCAGCCATTTTGGTCCATGGGTTCGGGTAGCTGCCATACAACTTCTTTTTTTATATGAGCATTACTCTCCACCTAATGAAGCTGGGTGTCTGAATTTTTGCCAACAATTGTTTAGTGTAATGTCCAAAGTTTCTGCAAAATTTGGTTGGTCTGCTGCAGAGGGTTGGAGTAGCTGCGATACAACTCCTTATTTTATATGAGCATTTCTCTCCACCTAATGAAGTTGGGTGTCTGAAGTTTTGCCAAAAATTGTTTAGTGTAATGGCCAAAGTTTCTGCAAAATTTGGCTGGTTTACGACAGAGGGTTCGAGTAGCTGCCATACAACTCTTTATTTTATATGAGTATTCCACTACACTTAATAAAGCCAAAAGTAATTAACCGGATGATATAATGTATATGTTACGGTCATACGGGTATCCCAGACTTGACACAGTCTACTCTACTACACTCTTCCTCGTTTTTTTTTATAATTAAAGTAATTAGTAGGAGAAATAATGTTAGTTATTTAGTATTAGTACTCGAAGTGTTTGTCAAATTGAACTTTGATGTTTTGAAAGGTGTTTAAATTTGTAAATAAAATTAAAGTCCATTTAATGATTCATGCGATTTTTTTAATAAAATCCTAAAAAATTATTTAATTTATATTTTAATAATATGTGTAAAATTTTGATTTAAATTATATTTAGATTACAATTAATTACATGGATTACCATTATTAAAATAATCGAACTTAATATTTTTATTTACAAGTATTTGTTGTCCAATAAAATCAATAATTACCATATAATTTTTCATAACATAATTTTGGATTATTTTAAATATTATCTAAAATTAATTTTAATCTAAAAGTAGGTAATCTACTTTTTGACTACTTTTGATTACCAGAAAATAGTTATTAGTATTCAATAATAACTAGAAATGTAATTAATTTTAGACTATTTTTAATAATCTCAAGAGATAAAATATTGTATAGAATAGGAATTATAGACTATTTTTCGATTAGAAATATATTAGTTTAATAAAATAATTAATGGCATCACTAAAAACTTTTGATAACGATTACAAAGTAATCATAATTTTTTAAATATAGTATAACTAATGAATTACTATTTTTTTAAGTTTGATTTAAAATATAATTTTTCTAAATTAAGATTACTTTTTATTATGAAATTAATAACTCCTCCTGCACAAGTTTACGCATTTTTTATTTTTTTTAATTAGAATCCTATTATTTAACATTTTCTACACTTTTAACTTTTCTTAGGAAGCCAAATGTGTTCAACAATTAACAAACACCTCTTACATAAACAAATATGTATATTTTCCATAGATAAATTCTTATCCAGTCAAACGAACCATGAAAGATTGAATAGAATTTGAAATTTCATCAATTATTTCATATTTCGATTAAGAAACCATAAATATTGCAAATTAATTTGATCTTAATCTTAATCGTTAAGTGGAATAATTGCTTTATAAATCATAGATTACATAAAATTTAAATCAATTTAGTTTTAAACATGGTTTAATTAGTTCAATAAAAAACCAATAATTTTTAAAAATTAATTTAAAGATTTAAAATTAATTAATTAAATCTGAAATTGAATAAAAAAACCTAATTAAATACACTTTTTTACTATTATACAGAGTGATATATAAATCATTTAAAATATTTTTTCTTTTTATCTTCGTGTAGTAGAGTAAACTGTGTCAACTCTGATGGGATACCCATATGACCGCAATATAGACGGACGGACATACATAGCTTAATCGAATTACTTTTCGATTCTGATCTGATCTATACCTTTGAGTCTATATCTACCTCCCCTCCTTCTCTGTATACCCTTTTGACTTAAACTCATAAGGGTATAAAAACCTACTTTCATAGAATACTTTATTCCAAATAAATAACGGTATAAAACTTTCTTTCAGAATATGAAGCATTTAAAATTCGGTTCGTTAAAAGTACGGTGTTATACCTTAATTAATTGTACAAATTATTTTAATCATTTTGGTTGTTACTATAGTAACATAAATCTGCTCTCTCAATTCTTGCTGAAATTTTAAATTCTGATATCACTCAAAATTCAAGCTTTTCCCATTCCTACTAACATTTTCGGAATTTCTAAACACCCATTGACGTAAATTGACATTTTTAAAAAATTACAATTGACAAAATTTCCAATTAAATTAAAAGTTTCTTTTTTTTTAATCTAATGAGTAATTCCGAAAATCATAGAATAAAAACCATAAACAAATTTGTTTCAGATTACTTAATTGTAAATACCCGAAAAAAAAACACAAATTAGTTCCGTACTTAAATTTTTTAAAATTCAAGTGTTTTAAAAAAAATTATAAAACTACCGCATGTAATTGAAATAATCAACATGACAAAAACATAATCGTAATATTTTTATAAAAACTAACTAAACCAAATTGTTATATCATATACAAATTAAATGTACACCTATACATTTTTAGGCATTTTAAAAAAAAAATATTGAAATATGATATTACGTGAGATAATCCGGAATTACGATTACGTGTACGAAAATAAACACGCGTAAGAATTTTTTTTATTTCTGCGTCTTGTCAAACAAAACAATAACGTTAAAAGCCCAATTAGGTACATTATATTTTTGAATTCTTTTAAATATTTACTAAAATTATAAAAATTACACGTAATTATCCTGTTCCTTAACCTATACCAAAATCTTGAGGCATTTTATTGTTGATAATAGTTTTAAATAATTTTAATTGTAATTTATAAAACTATAATTAGAAGGATATCGAACTTAATCAAACTTGTTTGACTTCTAATTAATTAAATATGTTTTTTTTTTCAATTAATATGCTATCGGTCATCTCAATTAAAGAAATCTAATTTTTATGGAAAATAAGACTTTTGTTTAGACTATATCTGAAATACTGGGTGTCAGAGAAGATCCCTGGAAATTGTTCTGCAAGGAATGTTCATTTCTAAAGATTTTCAAGACTTCATGTGTTCAAATATATTTACACATTTTTTTTTTAAATCTAAGTATGATTTTTATTTTAGTTTAGTTTTTTTGGGTTCAATTCATTCGGTCAGCTTTTCAAATATTCGAAATTTGTCTTAGTTTTATGTAATAATTATAACTAATCAAATGTTTTATAAGATTAGCTGCTCCAATGAATCCCTTTTTTCCGAAATAATTTCAATTTTTTTAAAAAAAATTTTTTCATTTTTATGTTATTGTAATTAATTAAAGTAAAAAATAAGCAATTACCGTTACTCCACTTAAATATTAAATTTTTGAGGTTTTTAGAGTATTTAAAAAAGTCAAACCTGAATTATAATTGTTTGTGATGACTAATGATATTTGAATATCAGTAAAATAAATACTAAATTAAAATAAACAGACATAATGTTTGATAAACACTATAAAAGTAAAAATTAACATTAAAAGTAAAGATTCTGCTGTTTTTCGCGTGCATGTTTTGAGAAAATTGACATGTAGCATTGACATGTAGTATTGACATGGACGTAAGAAAATTGAGTGCTTCAGTAAGGAAGCGGTTAAGAAATGTATTAATTGTAGTTTTTTTAATAGAGGGTCAATTCGAAACCAAAGCAGAACTTTTTATTTGAAAAAAACTGTTTTGATTTTATTATAATGACATTTTGACTTTTATTTTACAAGTATAATCTTAAATAAATGCCAAAATGGCTTTTTTTTTTAATTTTCTCAGCTGTACTCGAAATTTTTGAATTGAGCGCGCTCTGATTTTATTAAAAAACACGAATCACATTTTTTGACAGTTCATGATTACAAAAAAAAAGCCTATAAAGTATACTACATTCACATATTTTGACACTTATTATTCCCTATTAGATTTTCATTGTTTATTTATTTAAGTATTTCAAACTTTGCCTCTTAAAATAATTCTCATAATCCTTGACAATAACGTTCTTAGATATTTTTCCTTGTCTTAACTTAATAAGCCACAATTCGCCCTTACTTTTTTATAACACTCAAAATCCAATTTAAATCGAAAAAAAACAACTCAATATTAAAATGAGTGAAAATTAAAACAATTCAAAAAATCAAAATAAAAAGAAAATAATTATTTAAACAGCTGATTTTGATTTGTTTTTATTTTTTTTATATTTTTTTTTTTTATTTATTTTTTAATATCTTTACATTTTTTTTTAAATATTTGATGTTTTATTGTTGTTGAAGCGTTTTTTTTTATTCTTGTACCATTTATTTTTAATTTAAATTTAATATTTTGTACACTCAACATTTAATTACTACATAATATATAAGAAGCTCTTTTGATTTCAATTATTCTTTAAAAAAAAAATTAATTAATTTTAATATTTTTTTCAATAGAAATTTTTTAATTAATTTATTTCAAATAAAATTTTTGAAAATAAATTAAATAAAAAATATACAAAAAAAAAATATTAAAATTAATTAATAATAAATTAATAGAGTTGTTATTTATTTTTTTTTTTCATATACATTTTGATCTTTTACATTTTTATATTTAATGCACTAATTTATATGTATAAATAATAATATTAATAATTATATTAAATTAATTTATTAAATATAATAATAAATTAAAATTAATAAATTAATATATATAAAATAATAAATATAAAAAAATATATATATAGAAAAATATAGAAAACTTTTTTGGAAAATACCTATAGAGATTGATCACAATTTTAAGTTTTTTTTTATTTTGCTCAAAATAACTTAAAAAAAAAAAAAACAAATAATTAAAAATTAAAAAAAGAAAATAAAATAATATACATAAATAAATAAAATATTATTAATTAAATAAATATAAGAATAAATATTGATATTAATATAAGTTATTATTTAACAATGAAATATAACGATTATTTTTATTACAATATTTTTTTTTTGAATAAAAGAAAGAAAAAATACATGTGTATCTTATTTTGAAATTAAATATAATATAATTTTGTTTTTTTTTTTTTTTTGTATATTTTTTTTAATTTTTTTTTTTATACTTAGGTTTTTCTCGCAAAGTCCATTGTTTTTGTCCATAGTCAAAGTGCCCAGAAATTTCATTTGTTTTTGCGGTTAAAATAAATTTTATTTTATATATGTATATATAGTTATTAATATAATGTTATATAAATAGACTGCCAAAATTTTGTCCCATTATTAAAAATGATGAAATAGATAAAAATAAGAATTAATGCATAATATATATCCAAATCATCTAGATATGCAACATAAGCAATATTTTTATTCATCTTCCATTCCATCAACATCTTCAATATTCTTCATACCTTTAACAGGCTAAAATATAAAAAAAATATAATAAAAATATATAACAAAATTATTCGATTATATTTACATTTATGAATAATAAAGTTTATTATTGTATTTTTATTAGTATATATTTATTTATTTATTTATTTTTATTTATTTTTTATTATACAATTGAAAATAAAAGAAATGATTTTTATTCGAATTAATAATGTTTAATATCGGATAAATTTGATTCAATGATTGGTTGTTGTATTGTAAGTTTAAGAATTCGTATTTTTAAGTCAGATAACGGTAAAAAAAATTTTGAAGTTTAAAATAATTTTAATAACTGTCAAAATACAGTAATGATAAATATTCATTTACATTTGCTATAGTTTAATAGTTATCTAAGAATTTAACTCATATTTTGATCCAGACAATCGACTTAAACTTAAAAGTTCAACTAGACGCTTAAATTGTGCTCAAATAATAGTGCTAAAAGAAATTAGACGGTTTGATTTTCTGAAGTGGGAGGCAAAGTGATTTCGTTTCAAGGGATATAGGTTTTTATATCACTGAACTCCCTACCTTATTAAAGCCCTAGAAACCTTATGAAAATCAAAATGTGCCTTGGAAGTTATTATTTAATAAACTTAAAAAATTAATAAATATATCAGTTCTTCTCTAGACGGATTTTAATTTATACACAATTTTTTCGCTGATAATTCTGAAGGACTGAATCATTCTAACAGCTTCAATCTTAAAAGACCCAATGCAACATTTTTATAGAATTGTTATGTTCTTTAGAAATTTTAGATCAATGTATTGTAATTTCAAAGTAATTATGTACACTCCACGGTTTCCTTTCGAATTAAAATCAAGTCTATGAAATACTTACACTTGAAATATAACATATTTGCTTCTTTGGTTTTATCAGGAGTCTTGCATCTGATTCTAGGAGACAAGTATGAGTTATTTAAGAAAATATTTCAGTGTCGCCTGCTGTTTAGGAAACGTAAAGGATCTAATGTAAAGCTAACAAACAGCTGTTAAAATTTTTTTTTAGAAGTAGTATACAAAATTTTAAGCTTTTACAATATATTTTTATATGGTGTGTTAATAGTATTCCTTAGACCTTAGTTATAAAGGGCTTCCTTAAATTTGAACAAAGTGTTTGACATTTTTTGCATATACAATAAAATTTTTAAAAAAAAAACTGCATATTTTAGTGTAAGGTAGAATTTTAATTTCTAGAATCTAAACAGAATAGGTCTTTGAGAATCAACCAAAGTTTGATTGACACAAAAGTAGAAGTTCGGAACTTACCGCTATGCAAGGGGTTTAGAATTCAAAAATTAAAAAAAAAAAATTATATTCTAATACCAGTAAATTAGGCACCTTAGCTAATTTTATGTTAGTGTGTAAATATTAAGTGCATGTATTTTGTATATAATATGTATATATATATGTATGTATGTATTGGCAAAAGTGCTTTTTAAAAAGTTCTAATTATTTTTTGATTAATTGTTTATTTTTAAATAGTGATTTTTAAATTGTGATCAATTTTAAAGAAATTTAATTCTTAAAACTTTTAATTAAAAAACAACTTAAATATCAGTGTAAATTTAACTGTAAATGTAAATTAAGTAGTTATTCATACCCAAAAATGAATACAAGTTATATTTAATTAACTTGATAAATGATGTTTTTTTTTTAATAAACATCAATCAGCAAAAAGACAGTCAATTTAATCACAATCAAATCAAACAAATATAAAATTATTGATGTTTAATTCAAACATTTATTGAATATTGTTTTAGTACGCAATCAGAACTAAAGCGAATTTTAATGATAAAATAATATCTTTTACTTTTATTTTGTTTTTTTGTGTTATTATATAATAAATTTTCACTATCTTATCTTTTATTACTATAAAATATTATCTTTTATTCTTATTCTTTTATAACTTTTTTTTTCCCAATCTATATATATACATAACATATATATATATACAAAACAATATACAATAAATTATATACAAAATACAATATATAAAAATATTTTGTATATTATAAAAAAATAGAAAAATAAAAAAAATATATATAAGTATAAAAAAAATATACTTTACCTTTGGGTGCATTAAAATAAATGGAAGTTCAGCACATAGTTCACCGCCTAAAGCACCAAGAAGAAGTTTTACTTTAACAGCATATGAAACAACAATACCAAAAGCATCACGATTTTCTGGTGTTGATAATCTAAAAAAAAAAAATAAATAAAAAAAAATTCAAATAAGAATAAAATTGAAAAAAAAACAAATAAATAATATATAATCTAAATCTCACAATGCAAAAATAATGTTTATAATAAAAAATATGATTCCCTGTAGATGTCGTGTTTTGCAAGAAAATATTTTTTTCTTTTTATTTTAAAAGAAAGTTTCAACTTTTTTTAAGTTTATATTATTATTTTTTGTTATTTTTTTTTTTTTAATAATCCTATATTTTTGTTTTTCAATTCAACAAATTTTTTTTTTTTTTTTTATATATACCGTTGTAAAATATGAACTGTTATTTTTGGAAATTTTTGTGTATATATATAGGTAAATAAAGTTTTACCTACCAGTTTTACATTGAAAATTATCTCGGAATAATATGGAATCCCTAAAAGTATGCAATTATTTTATGAATTGATAAATACACAAAATTACGGTAAATTTTTTGCATATATTCAGGATGAATTTTAAATAATTTTTTTAATTTAGTTTTTTTGAGTTATTAAATTAAAATTTAAGTTGAAAAATATTTTAAAATTAAAAGAGATAAAATTTATGCTCTTTAGCAGTTAAAAAATACCGTGAAATATCTAAGGGTCCACTTACAACAATACTTAAAATACATCAATCATGTAAAATTGGCAATTGAAAAATGAAACAAAGCATTTCAGGTGTGAACAAGGGTTATAAAAGGTTGGTGTTACAATAAAATAATTAGTTTAAAAATTAAGGTCGCTGTCTACCTATCTTTTATAATACCAACTCTAATATATGCAGTTCCGATTTGGTAAGTAAGTAAGATTTTGGTAAGTGCTAGTTTTATGAAAAAATTTCGTAAATTTGAAAGAAAATGTATAAGTGTATGTTTAAACAAATCACGTAAACCCGAATTTGAATACAAGTATTTCAATTCTAATAAATACTTGTACAAAGAATTAAAAATTAACAGAATCGATAGTTTTATGATAAAACTAATTCGAAATCATTGTGTTAGAGCACTAAACACTCGAGAAAATGGTTTAATATCAAATATATTTTACATTAAAAAGACAATGCTCACAGGCTTTATAACTTCTGAGAATTTCATCTTTTTACAATCGGTTGTTTTAATAAAATTGTATTTATGGTATGTAATATAAATACATAAATGAATAAACAAATAGAATTAAACTTTGAGTTACCATCACAAACCATCACTAATTTCGAATTGAGATGTTACGAGGAATTTCAAAAATTTCATTAACATTTAAGAATTTTAAAACTATCAAATACTTTTTAAACTATTTTAATTTTCAGAATTTAAACTATCAATTTTTAAAATCCTAAAAAAAAAAAAATACTTACAAAGTTGTAGATGCCAAATATGTTTCACGTTTTTTAATTTGTCCTTCAACAGCAATACCAAAACGATTTTGATTTGATATTAATGTTGGTACCAAATACATAACTTTTTGTATACTTGATCCTGGTTGTATTGGACAACCTTCAGTTGTTTCAGATGATGCAATTGTATTCCTAAATTGACCATTTTGGAATAATACAACATCAACACCTTGTTGTACCATAACTTTAACTTTTTTTACCACCTATTAAATATTTATTGTTATTTAATCTTATTAATAACTATATATACTATTATTAAAAAATATATATTTTTTTAAACTAACCTTATTCGAATTATTTCGTACACATAAATTAATTGCAATCTTTTCACCATGATGATATAATTGTTTATCTAATGTTACCTCTAATTCCAATTCACCAGGTGATAATAAAAAGTCTTTACGTACAACAGTACATGGTTGTATACCTTGTTTTGTTGGTGCATATTGTACTTTACGTACAGCTAATGATACTGTACTACGTTTATGTGAACGATCAACCTCATTATCACCAGCAAATATTTTAACATAATATTGTACACCGCATGGTTCACTTTCATCATCAGCTTTTTGTTGAAGTGTTACCGACGCTGGGCAATTTGGTGACATTTTCAATATAAATGGAAATGCATTTTGCCCCAATTTTTTAATTAGACGATCTTGCATTTTTGTCATATTAATATCAACTTTTTGTTGCGGATGTATTTGTACAGAATCTAATGTTAATTCCTTTTGGAAATTTAATCCCATTACTTCATCTTCTTCACGGCCATAACGGAAATTACATATTAATTGAGCATATACTTTACGATTATATTTAACATATTCATCATCAAGTACAATAATTCCATCTATATTAATGAATTAAAATTTGAAAAAAAAAACTTTTTAATTAGTTTTTAATTTTTTTTTTTTTTGTAATTTAGAAAAACAAATGGACATTAATGTAAATAATCCTTTTAAATATAAATAAATTTTGGTTTCTCAAGGATAATAACTGTATATGCTTGCTATTGAATTTTTAAATTGGTACCCCAGTCATTTATGAAAATGTATGATCGTTTATTTAAATGAAAATTCCGAAAAAGGTTAAGATTGTCATTGTCTGAGTATTAAATTAATTTGGAGCTGCGTTTAGTCCTAAGGTTAGATACTTTTTGAAGGATCTCTCAATATTTTTCTAGGAAATGTATCAATCGGACATGACATTTGAATGATAGGAGGATACTAATCTCATAAAAAAATTGTTTCATTAATTCTATTACAAAAAGTTATTCTATACCATAATCTAAGAAATAATTCTAATATCTTGTACATAAAATGGATCATTTCTTATTTAAAAGTCAACATTTCAACCCTTTATTAACTTTAAACAAAAAAAAAAATTAATTGCTTATAAATAAATAATTTCTTAATAAAAATATACTATAAAAGTACATTTTTCATTCTATTCATGTCCATTGTTTTAATTTAATCTAGTACAACAAAAACTAGTACAACAAAAACTAGTACAAACAAAAAATACAATAAAAAAAAAAATTTAAATAAAATATTAAAAAACTTTAATTTGAAAAATGTCTGTAATGTAAAATGTTTTTGGTACTTTCATATGATTGATACAAAATAATTCAAAAGTTTAATATGAATACTTTAAAATAAAAAAAATACAGTATATGAATTACATTTTGTTTTTATTACAATATAATATGCAAAAAATCATCATAAAAGTTTTTTTTTTTTGAATTGCAATTTAACTTAATCTTAAAATATCAAATTTGTCAAATTTAGGAAAAACAAAAAAAAAAAGAATTTATATAAAAAATTTAAACTTTTGTTGATATTGGAAAAAAGTTTAAACAAATTTTGAAATTAAAAAATATTTAAATAAAAACTTTGACGTTAGTTTACTTGACGTTACGATAACTGTCATCTGACAAGTGACCAATGGCGTAGTGGTAAAGTGCCGTCTTTCACGCAAAAGCTTTCTGGTTCAAACACCAGTCAGATCATATCTAACAAAAAAAAAATATCGTAAAATTGTATAATTATATCGTAATAGTTTATATCGTATTATAAAATGAGATTATATATAACAAATATATAACTCTTGTGGAAGATACTAATAGGTGACGCACTAAATTATAATTTATGTATTCATAATCTTGTACAATAGCTGCAGCCTAGTAATCAACGGCTTAGTGAATATAATGATTAAAGAAATTGCATTCTTGTCTAAATAGCTTGGCGAATGTCCTATACTTCTTAAGTGAAAATAGAAATGTAAAAGGAAAAAAAAAATCGATAACTATCACTTAAAATCGATTGAAATTTTTCGATACAAGACTTCTTATTTGTATTTATCTCCAATTTTTCTCTTTTATTTTAACGCTCTTGTATTATCAAAGTAATTTAAGAAATCCGAAGTTCCATAAGTGATTTTAAACGAGAGAAGCTTTAAATTGAACTACTACATAAAAATTAATTATTTTTTTTTTATCTATTTATGGGTGATCCCGTTTTTATACTGAATATTTATCAGTGACTTAAGCTTATTTTTAGAAATAGATTTTTCTGGCGTCTGAATATTTGAATTCAATTTAGAGCATTCATTACCTAAAAATTGATTATCTGACATAATTGTTTTGTTATCATATTCCCATTGACTCAGTTTAATCCAAAGTCTATTGGACGTTCTCAAATATATTATACCTATTAGTTTTTGGAATGAATTTTTCCTACTTTAAGAATCATAGAAGCTTCAATATTATTAACCTTGTTTATTTGTTGATATATCGCTAAGTTCTCCTTCAAATTTTCCATTCATACCACACCCTAAACGATACATAATTTTTAATTCCAACTGCCAAAGCTAGCTTCAGTCCTTCCAATTCTTGAAAACCATTCCTTTGCCCCTTTTAAAATTTCAAACGTTTCTTCGGAATTTCGTACATTTTCAATGAATGACTTCCGATTCTTTTCACTGTCCTCAAATATTTATTATAATATCTCATTATTAGGTCTATGTTTAACAGCTCATCAGCAGAAGTTTTTATATTAGATTTTTGTTTTCCTTCTCTTAACCCCTTTGAGGGTTATTATTGGCCATCTGCTTTTTTTGCGCACAAGTTTTCCCGAATTCGATATAATCCCACATAATTCCACCACTGATATAGGGACTAATAACATAAAACTGCATCAAAGTTTATTAAATTCAGAATCCCACATATAAACACAGTTCAAAGTCTATATAATTAAATCCCAAAAAAAATTTATTCAACGAATATTAATTACATTGTAAAAAAGTTTTCGAAACAAAAACTCAAAAATTGTCTTTAAATAATTGTTTTATATTTTTTGGGTTTTTGTTTAACTTTTAAATATCATAAATATTTAAAAAAATAAAAAACAAATTTAAAAGTTAACAAAATGTTACAGTAAATATGTAAAAACAAAAAAAAACTTTTTATTTAAATAACGGGTTCAGTTATGTTCTTAATATATGCGAATATTCTTTAGATTCATTCTTTTCACCACGGAATATCCTTTTGAATGGCAATTCAACATCCAAAAATACAGCAACATTTTTTTATTTTCATGTTCAGGTTTTGTTTTTTTTTTTTCTTTATTTTATTTGTTGATAAAATATTTGTGTTCTAATTGCATATGAGAATTTATAAGTGAAGACAATATTGTATGCATGTCCTTTATAATTTAAGAAAAAAATAACAACAATAAATTGTATAACTATAATTTTTTTATTTAACCGTGTGAAAAATAGTCATGGGTATATTAAAACTGCTTCTCAGTTTGTAAGGCAGCGGTTTATAGCATGATATTGATTTTTGAAACTAAGAACGAATTTTTGAACCCTGTTCATATCTTATAATTCTAGAACTAGTTACACTCGGTTCTTTAAAGTTTTCATTATTCTACAAAATAATTAAGGTTCAAAATGAAAAATGAGAGATAAAATGTTTGCAAGGTTTAATTTATTCTAAAAAAAGCTTTGAATAGCAGTCACGCACGTTTTGGACACAGCCGGACAAACTGCAACTTATCCCAAGTTTGAAACTGGAAAATCCTCTCGTAGGACTGAAAACAGAATTTTAAACTGTTGCAGTTCAGATGCGCCTAAAACAAGTTTAACTTTCAAAAGCTTAAAGCTCAACCCTAATGAAATTAAATGTTGTTCAGAAAATTCCAAAATCCAACAAAAGATCCACTAAAGTTCTATCAAAACAAATAGAAATTCATAATGGAATTCCGTTAACTTCAAACATAAACGTCAAATGTGAAAATAAATTGAATAAAATTTTTGAAAGTGCTACTGAACCCGTTTTTTACGAAAGTCCACTAAACTTAAGGAAAGTTTAACGAATAAATATATTACATATATTACATAATTGACTTTAAGTTGCTGAAATTCATTCGGTTCAGGTGTTAGCTTTTAATAAGAAAGTTTTGAAAATAAAATCAGATAACAGTTTATTAGTTTATAAAATCACTTTAATATTTTCGTAAAATTTTCATAGAGTTGACAAGGACAACTTGCATGTTCTACATTGTTTTTCTGCAAACATATTCTGGAACAGATGAAAAAAAACGAAACAAAACAAAAAACATTTGAAATAGGGATTCAAATTAGAAATATTGTAAAAATGAAAAAATTATGGAAGAACATAAAAAATAAAATGTTTTGTTTTCTCTTTTCAACAGTAACTAAAAAATTCAAAACAAAAAAAAAACAAGAAGAGAAAATGAAAATGAAAGGAAAAACGAGGAAGAGTGTAGTAGAGTAGACTGTGTCAACTCTGGGATACCCGTATGACCGTAACATATACATTATATCATCCGGTTAATTACTTTTGGCTTTATTAAGTGTAGTGGAATACTCATATAAAATAAAGAATTGTATGGCAGCTACTCGAACCCTCTGTCGTAGACCAACCAAATTTTGCAGAAACTTTGGCCATTACACTAAACAATTTTTGGCAAAAATTCAGACACCCAGCTTTATTAGGTGGAGAGTAATGCTCATATAAAATAAGAAGTTGTATGACAGCTACTCGAACCCACTCTACTAGACCAACCAAATTTTGCAGAAACTTTGGCCATAAAACTAAACTACTTTTGGCAAAATTTCAGACACGTAGCTGTAATAGGTACAGAGTAATGCTCATATAAAAAAGAAGTTGTATGGCAGCTACCCGAACCCATGGACCAAAATGGCTGGATTTAAATAGCGATGACGGCTATTGCAAAAAAACGAATTTGCGAAAATTTCAAGATCCTAGCTTCTTTAGTTTTTGAGTTATCGTGCGGACGGACAGACGGACGGACAGACGGACGGACAGACGGACGGACAGACGGACGGACGGACGGACGGACATACATAGCTAAATCGATTTATTTTTCGATTCTGATCCGATCCATAGACTTGAGTCTATATCTACCCCCCCTCCTTCTCTGCGTCACAAACGTAATGGCAAATTTATTATACCCTTTGACTATATAGTCATACGGGTATAAAAAGGGACAACTAGTATAAAATGAAATAAATTGATCTCAAAAGAGAGATATAAACAAGGACAAAAAACAATGAACAAAAGAAACAAAAAATAAAAACAAAAAAACGAAAATAATAATAAAATTTAAAAGGTCCTCTAGGGAGGACCAGGACAAATAAAAGACATTTGCAAATTGGAAATTCAAATTCCCTTTATTTTTTTATTTACTTTCTTTTTAAATATAGCTATATACGTTTTGTTTTTATTTTCAAATAATTTCACTTAATATTTCCTTTGAAACATCTTTTTTTCTTTTTATTTTTTTATTTTATTTGTTAGTTTCGGGAATTAAATGTCATTTTGTTTCTTGTTTTAAATTTATATAAAACAATTTGTAACAATTTTTTTTACTTGTTTTAACAATTACATCGTTTTTTTGCTTATATTTGCAATATTCGTACTAATAAAAACAACTAAATTATTAATAATTGCAATAGATGTTGATATAATTGCATTAAATGCATATAAAACTAATTTTTAAAGATAATGGCCTGTATAATTAAAGGATGTGTACATACTATATATAGCATTGCCTATTCTTTCATTAAGCCATGCTGGGTTTTATCGAGTATTAAATATTAAAATTTTATACTTTAAAAGCTTAAAAGGATACTACAAACCATTCAGACCTGCGTGTCTAAGATATTATTCTTCCTACGATTGGCAGCTATCAGAACACAGTCAATCATACAATGGTTACAAATAAAAAAAATTAATAAATTATAAACGTACAAACTACTCTAGTTAATTTTTTAAGGAAGAAAAGTTAAGAATCGGCAGACAACAATTGACATGTCTGTGATAAATTAGGAAACAGGCCAGGCGCGTTAAATATAAAAGTATTGATGCACTTTATGTCATACAGAGTCTTCAAGGAAGATACTGATTTTTCAAAGAAGATATGTTAAGAATCGGCAGAAAACAAATGGCATGTCCCCGAAATATTAAAAAACAGGCCAGGCGCTTAAAATATAAAAGGAATGATTCTCTTTATGCCATATAGAGTCTATTTCAAAAAATATTATAGAAGATATCGTAAGATCTCCAAAGTCCGTTGGTCAATACACACCAGAAGAAGGGCATTCATATTTATTTAATAAATTAAATAAAAAAAAACAATTATTTAAATTAATTTAAATTAATAAATTCTTATATCAAATATTTTTCCCTCCTTTCGTATTATCCAGAGCAAAAAAAAACCACGGTACCGTTACAGAGTACACAGAGTACAAAAATTTGAATATCCTTGAGTATACCGTTAAAATTTTGTATTTAATTTCCATTTCCAAAAAAAAATGGAAATACAATAATAAAAAATAAACCTACCAATCGGTTCAACGGCAGATACCGAATCTACAAATTCCCTTTTGGCCATATAAAGGGTAATACGATTGTTTGGTGAACATTTTTTGAAAACTTTAAAGTTGACAACCATTTTTGCTGATTTTTTTTTTTTTTTTTTTTTGTTATATTTTGAATTTATTTGAAAAAAAAAAATAAAAAATTATTTAATTATAATATCACACAATATTCCCGATTTTTTTTTTTTTTTGTATTTTTAATAAATCACAATTTTTTTTAGAATTTTTTATAATTTTCCACTGATTTTTGTTGGTGTAAATTTGTTGTATTATTTTTTAAAAAATTTTGAAAATTAAAATGAAAAAATTTTATTTTTGTATTATATTTGAAAATATCGTCAAAACAGCCGTTATGATGAAACGTTTTAACGTCGGTTATAATTTTGAACATTATTTTATAAACGTCCTTACCTTTATAGTCTCCAAAACAACATTTTATATTATTTATTCAATTAGTGAATTTCGATTTTTTTTTTTAATTTTTGTATTATTTCATTTTTATTTTATTTTTAGTTTTTTGTTTTTGTGAATTATATGAATAAATTTGTAAATGTATGTATTGATACCCTATATAGTTTTTCTTGGATTCAAAAATAACAATTTACGTACTCTGTATATTTCTTTTTTTGTAAGGTTTCATCGGTAGTTTTGCACCGTTGTAAAATGTCATTTTATTTTTTAAAACATTATTCTTTCATGTTCTATAATTCGGAATTTTTTTGGTGAAATGAAATAGATTGGGGGTTGGTATTTCGAAATCCGATATTTCAGGCATATTAATTAATTATAATTCTTTGTAGGAGCAGTTTTCCATTTAATTTGACCATTTTTGTCTATTGTCAGCACTGTTCATCTTAGTTCTTAACTGTCAAAGTTATGTTTACTGGAGATGTTCATTTTTTAAAACATTATTTGAACATGATTCGGTGATTAGGATATTTTTTTTAAATGAAATAGAGTGGGATTTTAGTATTTAGAAATCCGATATTTGATGGTAAAATATAAATTAATTATAATATTTTGGAAGCAATTTAGAAAACAATTTTTGTTTATTGTCAGCACTGTCTCTCTTAGTTCTCAACTGTCAAAGTTGTATTTTGCTGTAAAGTTCTTTATTTTTAAACGTAATGTTTTGTAATCTCATGCAGTTGAGTTGATAGGTTCAATTTTTGAATTCGCTGTTTTTTTTTAAGGACACTTTTTTAACAATATGTGATTATCGTCAGGTTATTCCGTTAAGTGTCAATATCAAAGTTGTGCATCTACAGTTAGTTGCTATTTAAAATTCTCTATTATTTTCAATTTAAAATATTAATCTTTATCTTAATTTAACTTAACTTAAAGATCCTTAAAATATTTCTCTAAAATAAGGCTTCCAAGTAAAGGTAGAAGTTCGTTCGATTTGTTTCCCTACTCCACAGATAAATCAAACTATTTACACGGAAACTTACTATATTTTTTAAACTTACTCTCATTTTAAGCGATAGAAAACCTCTAAAAAACGCAAAGTACTAGTTTTGAATAAGAGAAAATTTGAATTTTTAAAAAAAGTATTTAATTTTAAATGTCGATTTCCATTATATGAGTTTTGAATATTACAGAGGACGTATCATGGATCAATGACGTTGATAGAAGCCAAGACAGTCTCTGTAATATGCAATATCTGGAGTTTATATTCCAAAAACTATATCAAATGGTGTACCGTTACGTCTTTTTCCACAATGACCTTTTGAAAGTTAATTGTATTACCATGGATCAATGACGTTGATAGGCGTCATGACAGTCTCTGTAATATAGAATCTCTGCAGGTTTAATTTCAAAAACTATATCAAATGGTGTATACCGTTACTACAGTTACTACAGTTATTATCAATTTGTATATACTTTCCGTTTCGGACTATTAATACAGTCTCTTAAGTCTTAAATTCTAATTAATGCCGTACAGTCTTCACGAATCTTTACTTGCCATACATTAGATATGCGAACCGTTTTAATATCCAAATAATATAATTTAATTTATTTATTTTAAACAAATTCAGAAACATAGGAAATTATTTATAAATATTTTTGATTCTCTTTCTTTATTTTATATTTTTACTTACCTTGCAAAACATTGGCTTTGAAATATTTTCTGGGGCGATTTAAAAGTAAAAAAGCAGATAATGAGGAAGAAATATAGGTGTATAGAAAATGAATTGAAAACTACTTGTAGCGTGATTGGGTATTTTTAATTCTAATTTTTTCGATTAAAAGATATTTTAGATACAATAAACTCAATTTTTGTTTTATATAATTTAATCCCTTTTCAAAAACAAGTAAAATTTTTCCTATATAATAATTTATTAGACAATATTTGATTTTCGTTTTTGTTTTGTGAACTTGTAAACAAATAATATTCCCTCAAAAAAAAAATTTTTAGGTCATCTTCTTTGCTTTATCAAATCAGGTTATAAATAGAGTTATTCAACTCATTTTCTTACTTTTATAATCCCTGCCATATTTAAGAATGAAAACTTTTTTAAACTAATTTCCATATTTTGGAAATATCAGGGCAATTTCAATATTGTTTATGATATAGGTACCTAAATACTATTATAAATTCAATGTTTTTAAGAATGAAAATAGAGTTACTATGGTTACATGTTGGGGTCTTAATCAGCCAACACTAACCATTTATACCGATTTCCACTTAGGTATAACCAGAAGAAATTATTTCTCTCGTAGACGATCCTAGTTGTCACCAATATTCACTTTATTTTCCTTTGGCCATAAAATGCGGTCCTTGTTTAATAGATACCTAGCAGGGAGAACACTAATCCAAAAAAAAAATGATCAGTTAATTAATTCATCAATTTAATCTTTTTTAACGTGTAACAAGAATAACGGTAAATGCTTATCCCTATATAATAACTCATATTCTAAACCTTTTTTTTATAAACGCCGCAAATATACGTGAAAATGGAACATTTTTAATTTCAGATGTTCTCTCCAGTTGATAGATGCTTTATTATACCATAATTGCAATCCTAATTTATCAAACTTTTTTTCCTAATCTCTATTTATATAACTATGTGTTAAAGGTCTTCAGAAAAAAATTCGTTTTAAAAGGAGGGTAGTTTATATATTCCCTTGAGGAATCTTTTGAAGCTCCTATAAATGGCATTCCATAATTTTAACTACCTTCGTAAAAGAAACATAAATACATACAAAATATTATAGAAATGATCATCTCCAAAAACCTCTTTAAATACCCGTCAATAAATATAAATACTTTTAAAACTAAATGAAGTTAATTAGAAGTCGAAATATTGATGCGATATCTTGCACACTAAGGAAATCTATATTAAATCAACAGAGATTACTTTACAACAGTAGAAAAGGGTTGGATATAATGTGGTATGAACTGAATTTCAGGACGTAAAATAAATTACGATTAATAAAATAAAGAAAGGATTATGGCAAATTTCCTGTAAATAAAATTTTGAACTTCTAAATCTCAACAAGTTTTAAATGTACAAAAAACTTAAAAAGTTAGTTGGGTAATAATAATTTTTATTTCACTTTCGTAGCACTGCAATTGTACACAAGTTTTTAAATAACAAAAACGAAGTACTTCAAAGTTTTAAGTAATCAATTTGTGTTTGATTTCCGGAAAATGTGGAAGTATTTTCAAGTGTAAAGTTTTTTTATGTATATTTTTCAGCATTCCAATTTATCACATTTTGTTTTTTTTTAGAAAATATTTTTTGTTTAATATTAAATGGCCTAATATCAGTGAAAGAAGTACTGGTTCCATTCTTAAAAAGGTCACAAGATCATAATATCATAAACGACAACGCAATATTTTAAAGTCATCGGTTACTAAGACTATTAAATAGGTTAGGATACTATTATTTGTTTGTACCAATACTATTTATTATACTTATTTAATTATTTTATACAAATATAGTGACTATAAGAGGGAATTGTAATGGAAAATACTTTTTCCAGGAATTTTCTTTGAAAAAAACTACTTACGCTAGATCTAGCCGGGATCGAAGCCGCACTATCTCGGTTGATACGCCAGATACATAAATTCAATGCTACCGAGGCCCTTCTATTTTAAGTAGAGTATACTTTTTAAAACTGAATACTTTAATTGGTAATAAGTACTAAGTATACTTGACACACTTAAGTAAAGTATTAAAAAACTTAAGTAAATATCCTTAATTACATCAAAAACTCGGTTTTTTCAGGTTTTGGGACATGATATAAAATAGGATATAAAATGTAGGTATAAACTTCGGTATTTCAAAATCTTCCGAAGCTTTATGTTAAAAGTTATACTAGGTAATTAGTAGGTTACATTGTACAAATAAAACCTATTCCAGAATCCAAGAGTGTTACTAAAGTCAAACTCATATCTAACTCATTTCAAAATTTTTGACATACACCTACAAAAATACTTTATTTAATTTACAATTACAGATTATTTGTATACAATTTATAAAAAACTGTTATATAAACTTTAAAATTGAAAACATAATACTATTTACTTAAATAACTATTTAATGATTCATTTATTTATTAAAAAACAAAAGACAAAAGTATAATTACAAAAAAAATAGCAATATTTGCTATTTTCTTTATTCAAATTTGACCTAACATTCTTGTTTCCTGATATAGTAATTCCCTTCTTAAAGAATGTTATCGATTTATTTATTTTTTAACTACACATTCTCTTTTGTAAAGTTTTTAAATACGCATATTATTGATTTTTAATTAAATATTATATTGTATTCTTCACTTTCTTTTACTTGTTATTTAGGAAATTTTTCCCGTACATAGAAATTTTATTTTAAATATGTAATTGTATAACAAAACAAATATTTTGTTTAATAAATGTATATAATAAAATATTTTTTAAAGTCATTGAACACTCAATGACAGAACGTGCAAATAAAATATCATTAGAATTACAAACTTTTTAAAATATTATTTTTTATTTTCCGTATTTAAAAGTTTTTTTTTAGTTTAAAAAATTTTATTACAATCGATTGTAATTGTAATCGAATTCTATAATTAGGTGCTTTTATAACCTATTCACATTCATGAGCTATTAGGACCCATTAATATCTAAGATGTATTAATATCTGACAATCAAGGAAATTAATGGGTTTTAACTTTGCCCAGAAGCATTGGGTTTGCAAAGTTGCTTCAGATTCATATTTTTAAATCATAATCATAACCATAACGAAGATTTTGATTACTTAACATTAGTTATTAAAAAATTTTGGGGTCGTTAGGTCAAATCCCTTTTAGGGGAAATTTGATAAATTTGTTTGTTAATAAAAGATTTGAAATATTTTTATAGTTTTATTTTGTTTATTTCTCCATCTTGTTTTCTTTCTTTATTAAAAATTAATAAAATATTTTTTGGCCTGCTTATGTTAATTTATGATATTTTATTTTCAAAAAAAACATATCCAACAAAACATTAATATTTTATTTTTTTATAATTGAACACATCTAACAAAACACATTTAATTGAATGCCTTTGTTACACCTTATTGCCTGGACAAATTTATTAATAAATAAAAAAAATAATAATAATTTAAATTTTTCAATTTTATTAAAAAATTTGATTTTAAATAACATTTAAAGTAATTTTAAATTATATGAATTTCTCAAAAGTCAAATTGAAAATTAAAATGTCAAAAAGTTTTAATGAGAAAAATAAATGTCAAAATAATAAAGCCCTAAGACAATGTTGACGCTTTTCGAATAAAAAACAGTTTTAATTAATTATTTATTCAATAAAACTGAAAAAGATTTTACTTTTTGACATATTTTTTTTTATTTTATTTAAATTTAATATTATTTTACATTTTCAATTTATTTCTTAAATTAAAAAAATATTTCAATATTATAAATTTTTTTATTTGTAATCTAATTATATATACAATTTATTCCTAATTTATCTACGTATAAGATATTGAGATTTTATATACATATATATTTATAAACGCATTTTTTTAATTTAATAACTAATTTTAACTTAATAATTATATAAATTTAAATTTATTTAATTTAAAAAAAAAAATGCAAGATTTTATTAAGATCTTAATGCAAACTTTGAATGCTGAATTCATAAATTTATATTATGGTGTAAAATATATTTGAACATAATATTCAAAATGGAGGAACAAACGAGAATTTAAGCTTAAATGTTACAATTATTTGGTGTCTCTATTTTTATATACATCCAATTTGTTATTAATCACAATGATATGATCCTTCCCATTTCTTTAGAATAGTCAATATAATTCCAACACTTATAATGAAAATACCAGCACCAGCTAAACTATATCCAACTGAAATTCCAATAAATGGCGGAGGAAGATGAAGCTGAGGATGATAATAAAAAAAATTACAAATAGAATTTTTAAATTAATTTTTGAACTTACTTTCACAATTTTAGCAGTTTCTTTATCTATATTAGTTCTCTGATTGAACCAAAACATTGGATACACTAATTTTTTTTTAATATCTTTGTAAATACTAAAAATAAAACCAAGTGAATATTAATTGCATTATATTTTGTAATTAAGTCTCGTAAATATACATAGTAAAAGCACTTACTCTATTCCTGGAATCGGTTCCAACATCATATTAAATTGTAATTTTATATTAATTGATATTGGTATACCAGCGGTTGGCTCTAGGGCTATTAATGATTCATGTTTTTTTTTATTCGGTTTCATACCATCAATTTTTTCTGTATAACTTGAATCCGCTAAATAAAAATGCGGAAATGATACTAAAAATGGTGCACCCCAACGACATTTTGATATATCAATAACACCATGTTTAGGACATTGATTTGGATCCTCGTCCGGACAAAAGCATAAATTATCTTCAGAAATTTCACCATTATCAAAAGTATCATTATTTATTTTCCAAGTATACCCTTTGATACCATACTGAGAAATTTCACCCGATGGATAAAAATTAATTGAACGACATATATCACTTAAAAATATTGATATCATTTTATTAGAATCAATTAATGGTGGCCACAATTCACTTGTTGTACCATTAATCATACCACAATAACTTTCATAGATTTTTGTTCTTTTAGAACCATTCCATTGTGTAATTAAACCCAATTTAAAAATATCATCAGTTCCAGTATGTATTTGAAAATTTCCATCATATATTTTGGACATATTTCTATCAACAAACCAACCAAATCTATCCAGAGGAATTTTAATAACTGGTGAATTAAATTTTTTTAAAAATGTTAATAATTGATCATCAAATCCTTCAAAAATCCATTGACCAGCTGTTTTAGTCCATATTAAACTTCCAGTATCATTTAAAATATAATTTATTAATTTTCTAACAATTACAGTTTCATCCCTGATCATATGAGCTACAGCCTAAAAATAAAGAATTAAATTATAGAATTCAAAATAACTATAACATAATTGAAAATTTTAGACTTACCGCTGTAATAACATTTGCTTGTGTAATCGGTTCCTCTAATGTACCATTTGAAAGATTCGGTTCGAAATTCCAATACCTTAATTGATAAAATGATACTGTATGATTTTTATTCCATTGTAAATCAGAACGTATACGTTTTTCACTGAATACCAATGGACCATATTCAATAAAATTTGGTTTAAAATCTGGTTGATTCAATTCATGAGGATTTGTCCAATTGAATAAATAAACATCAAAATATATTGGTATTGAAGAATCCATCCAATTATTAAATTTTAATGAACCTTTGCGTAATTCTAATTGCTAAAAGTATTATTAGAGAATTGGAAGTATTTAAATTATAAGTCAACAAAAAATCACTTACTTTATGCCAAGTTCTTATTGATAAATTTGGCCATAAAATTCCTAATATTAATCCAATTATTATTAATAATATTCCAATACCAAAGACCCAAACTTTTTTTTCAGTTTGATTACAACATTTTCTAGTCATCTTTGAAAGAAAAATTTGAAATACAAATTGTATCTATTCTCCAATTGAATCTTCACTGTTCTATAAATTTCCGATAAATGCTATCTTTTTAATATCTTTGGTTTTGTTATCACTGAAGAATATTGTACTATTAGCATGTTATAATGTCACTGCTGTTAAGACAATAAATTAAGTTATCAGATACATAATTATTGTGTTATCAACTACTAAAATTTATAAATTATTACAAAGATAAGTTATATTTTTTAGCAACCGCTTATATGAATTATAATAAGCGGTAGCTATTGTTTTCGCACCTAAAATTGGACATTTAGATTTTTGCATTTACGCATTACTCCCGGTGTACGTGTTTTTATGATGTCCGTCTTTGTGACTGTGTATCAGAGTGTCAGTGAGTCTGTTTGTGTGTGCACACGTGTACACCTTATAGACTAAACGGAACGCTTCCAAATTTCATATATAAGGTTTTTATGTTAACATCTTGAATTGATAAGCTTTTGGAGAAAAACAGGTAACTGATGGCCTTTTATTAAATTGCCAAGAGGCACTTCTCTAGGGTAATTTTTTAGGATTTTGGTGAATATTTTTTTAAACCAAAATTGGTTACAAAAAAATTAATTAAATAAAAGTGGTTACACACATAAAGAGCTACAACTTTGCCATAGAGTGTCTTTTGATACAACGAACTTTAGAGCCCATTTAATTCAATTTAAAAAAAGTTTTTCAAATATCATATTTTTATATACTTTCATTTCATTTACATCCCAAAAAACTTTAAAATATGTTTTTATTGAAAACGCATTGCATAATTAAAACTAGAAAAAAGTGATCATCTAACTAAGTGAAAGATAATAACATTTTTATATATATGATGGAATTTTTTAAAAATCTTGTTTTGATAAACATATTTTACACATATAGTCGAACAATCTACTAAAGAAATTTTGCATTAAGCTTTTCCTGTAATAGCGGTTGGTTCTGTCTTGAACACAGCATACTTTTTTTCCGTTTCACTAGTGATTTTAAAATTTAATTTTTTCCTTATTGCTAAATCTAAAATAAATAATGTAAATATATTTAAGAATCTGAAAACTAAGTTAAGATCTGATGTTCCTCTTGTCTTTGAAACTTATATGAGCGCGTATTAGTATTTACAGGCGTCCGACACCAAAAAAAAATAATAGTATAGGGGTTATTATAAAATGATTTAATCAACCGTCCCATTCAACCCAGGGCCATCTTATTTAGAATTTAAAGAATTAATAGGAAAAATCCTAATATTGTTCTTGGTAAAGAAAGCACTCTGGTGACATCTCCTTAAAACAATTTTTACGCGGGTATTAAAAAAATCTAAAGGATACAATAACTTCATATGTAACCCAATTTCTTAACATTGTAAAATCTTCAACTGTCACTTTACAGGTAACATGAGGTTTAAAAATAAAAAGAGTTTTTTTTGGAAATTATTATAACGGTATTACCTTACTTTGTTAACGCGTCTCTAGAAAACTAAAATGGAATAAATTTTCTTCGATATTTTTAAGCTTAGTGTGCCCCAATTTTTTTACACCATAAACTTTCTATGAACAACTGCGTAGATTTACCAAAGCGGTGAAAACTAATCTGATTGCGTTTAATTTAAAATTGTATTACAAAATGATGCTGTGTTAGAGTTGTTGAACTAAAAGGTGCTCAAAACTATATGCAACATTCTAACATTTAATTATTCACATATAAAGACATTAAATTATTTTAGAAAAACAATCAATATACATGCACTTTCCAAAAAATATTAATTATAATGACACGTTTATTTATAATTTTTACTTAACACACAACATTTTTGATTAAATTTATTAAAAAGTTTTATTTTTGCAAATTATTCTTAATAGTTTTACCTTGAATAAATCACTAAAAAAATAATAATTTGCAATTTAATAATATCTTTTTAGAAAGTTCAAAAATTGATAAAATTTCTGATAAGAACTTCAATTTTTTTCCTTATCATTTTTATCAAAAATTGATGCAAAAAAAACAATTCATAATTATTGATTGGAGGTAATTTAAAAATAAAATTTAAAAATGTTAAAAACTTTATTCAATGTAATTGCACGTATAAGATGCCAATGCCTACCTTTCAGGCCATGTTTAAAGAATATAGAATTTCGGCAGGCCTTTGTTCCCTAACCGTAGAATTGGTAAGTTGACTTAGTTTAACTCAGGTAATTGCACATATACGATGCCAATACCTACCTTGTAGGCCATATAATAGTATATAGAATTTCAACAGACGCTTCTTCCCTAATTGTAGAATTGATAAGATGATGTAGTCTGGCTCACTTAATTGCACAAATACAATGTCTATACCTACCTTGCGGACCATGAATAAAGAATATAGAATTTCAGCAGACGCTTGTTTCTTAACAGTAGAATTGGCAAGATGACGTGGTCTGGCTCACGTAATTGCGCATATATGTACAATAATAATATTTAATTATATCTTCCCCCGATTAAGCTCTTATCTCCCAATCATCGTCCAATAAGCATCTTTTCTTGATGCTAATTCGCAAAACACAAAAGCGGTACATTTTTATTTTTTTTGATTTTAAGAAACAGAAATGGCTTTATTTAGTTAAACTCTAGTACTATTTAGAGGAACTTCCCACTGTTATTCATCGCGACTTTTGAAGATTTAGGCTGGTATACATTTAAGTCTGAATTACTAAACATTCTAATAAGATCGATTCAAATAAGAACTAATGTATTTAAGATTCGAACGCAAAAAAGTTGCAAATAATGCTAATATTAAAAAATAAAACTTTATTTTTATTAAAATCAATTTTATTTTATTAATATAATATAATACAGAGCTAAATTATTTTCAGTACCATCATTAATACTTTATTACCAGTATTGATGATTGGAAAACATATTTTTTGATATTTTTTAAAGTTATTATTAAAATAAACTTTTAGTATCAGTACTGGTATCTTTACTTAAACAAAAAATTCTAAAGTATCACAAAGTTCTGAATACATATTATATTGATTTCTCTCTTCCACTGCTTTACTGGCTACTGGGTGTTAATGACATCGTAATGTGATTCTTTAATGCAAAAAGTAACAAATAAGCCTAAAATCATTATAAAAATTCCAACGCTAACTAAAAGATAACCATATAATGTTCCGCTTCTAAATTTCATTAAGATAACCTATAAAATGAAAATTTTATTAAAAGTGATCATTTTAAATTATATAGAAATTATATTAATTAAAAATAATACCTTAAGTTTTGAAATCATTATTTTATTAATTTCATCTTTATGTTTTATCCAAATTAATGGCAAAATAAACTCTTTTGTAATATTTTTATAAATACTGAAATAAATTTAGCATTAATTTAATATTGATATTCAGATGGCGTGTCATAACTTCCACTGCGTTATATCTGCTTAATATGGTTATGATCCATTAATTGAAAGCATTTAATTGCTATTAGCAAATTCTAAGGATTTATGCCCCAATATAATAATTCTTATTCTAATGTTCTAATAATTCTATTAAATATAAAAACTCGTTTTAATAGTTATGACACCTAATGTCAGTTCTAACACCCTATTTTAAATTAAAAGTGTTAGAACATTAGCTCCTAAGCACAATGAGTGTAGCCAATAACGGTGAAAAATTACTGCAAAAATTAAACATGATAAAAACAATAGAAATGCACATTAAGTAACAACAAAATTTCGGCGATGCCTTAACGCAAACTTTTAACTTCTGCGCTACTTTGACAGCTAATTGTTTATGTTTTGTCAACCATTTTATATTTATTATTACTTATTGGCTTAGAATTAAAGTACTTATATAGGATTATAAAAATAAAATAATAAAATTAAAAAATCTAAAATAAAATTATATTTTTACTTTATATTATTAGTTTACTGATTAAAAAATTAATTATGTTTATTTACTTAACTTGTTTACATTGAATGTCACTTGAACGCTTTCAATGTTATGCATTTTGCTTGAAAAATTTGATAGCTAAGTTTTTTGATATTTTGCAAATTTGATGTTGCGTCATGGCTACGATCATTGTGTCGAAGATCATTTTTATCTGAACAAGATTTTTTAAAAACTGAAATGTTGTAGTCGGTTGCAAAATCTTATTTTAAGATATTCTAGAAAATCGTGTAAAATAAATACACCTTAATTGATACTACTTCTCACCAATGGTCTAGTGGTAAAGGTGTTGACCTTTCAAGTCCCGTGGAGGCACTCGCATTCAAACCCCGCGTTTAGACCTATTATCAAAAAACCAACAAATGTCGTAAAATTGTGCATATCGTATTAATTTATCGTAATATAAAATAAAATAAAATAAAAAAAAATATTTTTTTTCAATATATTCTTTTATTAAAGTAGTACTAGCCCCCTAAAATGTAGAAAATAAAAATTGAAGGTAGATCTTGGAAATTTGTAACTGTTTTAATATAAAAGTAAATTGCTGGTATAAGAAACAGTTCTTTTAATGTTTGAAAACTTTTAAGCTTAAAATGTTGAAAATTTTCATTAATCAAAAATTGATGGTCTTTTGCATTTAAAAATGTTTTAATATGAAAGTAAATTGGTGGATTAAGATTAACTGAAAGAAGAACTGTCTCTCATTTCACAAATTTACTTTCATATTAAAATCAAAACCAAAAATGTACGGACTGACTTAAAAAAAACCCTAAAAATTTTTTATATGAATCTGATCGTCTATATAATTATTTGGTCTATAGTTTTATATTATCAAAGCGAAGTATTTTTGTTTTTAAAGTTACAAATTTTTAAAAAAACTATCCAAATAAAATAATTTTATTTGCAATTTTTTTTATTATTTCTGTTGAATTTAAAAAAAAAAACCAAAAAATTTTTTACATTTTAAGGAGAATCGAACTCACATTTATTTACACTTTAAGCCACTTTGCTAACCGCTGAACTATACAATTTTTATAAATTTTTGGCCAGATTTCTAATATAAATGTATTACTAACTGACAGAATGAAAAATAAAGCCATAGACACAGGCAAGTTAATATAAAAGTATATAATAAAGAATATATATATAAAAATATATAACCTTAGAGTGTGAGATATTAAATGGCGCACAAAATGTCCAGCCAAGTAAACAGCTTAATGAAAATTATAATACGAAACTAAAGCTGAATCTAAATACCTTAATGAATGCCCTATACCACAAATGAAAAGGATTGAAAAAAAAAGATAGTTATGACTTTGAGATTTATAACACGTCATCAATATTTTATACAATATCCAAATATATACTTACTCAATTCCTTTAATCGATTCTAATTTAATATTATATTGATGTGTAAAATTCATATTTAATGTTATGCCTGTAATTGGTTCTAATCCAATAGAAAATTCATGCTTTAATTTTAATGGTCGCATACCTTCTACATTCTTTATATAACTAGAATCTGCTAAATAAAAATGTGGAAATGATATTGAAATTGGTAAATTCCAATAACATTTTGATACATCAGTAACACCATTTTTATAACATTTATTTGGATCTGCATCTGGACAAAAACATAAATTATCTTTAGATATTTGTCCATTATCAAATGTTTCATTGGTTCCTTTCCAAACGTATCCATCAATATCTTTAAAAGTAAAATCTTTTGATGGATAAATATTGATTGAACGACAAAAATCTCTTACAAATATTGAAAAATATTTTCTATTATTATTATAGCCTGGCCATATTTCACCAGTAGTACCATTAATTATACCACAATAGCCCGGATAGTATTTTGTTCTTTTTGAATAATTCCATTGTGTTATTTCACCCAATTTTTTAATATCTGATGCTCCAGTATTCATTTCAAAATAACCATCAAAATCTGTTGAAGTATTTTTTCCAAGAAACCAACTAAATTTATTAAATGGATATTTAAAATCAGGAATTTTTGTTTTATTTAATTTAATATATGTTAAAATTGGATCTTCAAATCCTTCAATTAACCATTCACCTACTGTTTTTTTTGTTATTATACTACCATTATGATTATTAAAAATATCATTTATTTCTTTTATAAGTGTTTCATTTTGTTGATTTCTAATTAAGTTAACTATTGTCTAAATATTAATAAAATAAAATATTAATATGAAATATTTTCATAATATAATGATTTAATTACCGCTGTAATTATATTTGGTTGAATAATCGAATCATTTAAGCTTAGTTTTGATAATTTTGATTGAAAATTCCATTTTCTCACCTGATGATACAAAATAGTATCATTGGTATTCCACTTTATACTTCGACGCCAACGTTTTGTCTTAAAAATATATGGTCCATGTTCTTTAAATTTTGGTTTGAAATTTTTCCAACCTATTTCATATGAATTTGTCCAATTAAATAGATATAGCTCTAATAATATTCCAGTATTTGATTTAATCCAATTTTTATATACAACTGAACCCTGTTTGATTTCTAGTTCCTGGAAAAATTTAAATTAAAAAAAAATATAAGAATTAACTTTAAAATCATATAGTATATTAGGTTTATATAATTTTACCTTTATGTGCATTGGTTTATAAACTGATGGCCATATTAAAAATAGAAATATTAAACCAAATAATGTTAGAGATGAACCAACACCAAAAACCCAAATTTTATTTTCAAATCCTTTCCATTTATCCATTATTAAAAAAAATTTTACTAATTATATGTAAGTTTCGTTAGTTTTAAATAGTATAAATGTTTTAATTCAAACAATACAGAGGTCCTATTTATCTATTATTATTATATATTTTTGGTTTTTAATTAATTTGATAAAAAAACTATTTTACATATTCTATCTTATTTTTAATACTTACCATAAAATGAATTAAAGTGCGTATTTATTATAATTATAATAAACTGATTAGAGTTAATCATTTTTATACAATAAACTTTTATTTGATTAGTGATTATCACTTAATAAAAATTGGATCATTTCTGTAGAATTAAAAAAAAATTGAAGGATTTACTGTTATACGACGTGAGATATCTAAATATTTTGTCTAGTTGTCTAATTTGAATTCGACTATAAAACTAACATGTGACTGGGTCGTGACGACTGCAATACGAACGTCGGACGTGATAGAACTGAACTATATTATAATCAATTTATAGTAATCTAGTACTATTCAAATATAAAGTCATCTCTCTCAAGGTACATTTTTACTCCTTGTGGCCATTATTCTTTAATTTTGAAAAATTTCCCTTTATATAATAGTGTTAACTTGGAACATTTTCAAATTACAAAAGCACCAAGCAGAATTAGTCAAATATTTATAGAGATATTTTTAAGAGGCTGCATCTTCGTTATGACTAAGGCAGTAATAAATTAAATAAGTAAAGATATTAAGTAATTTACATATATCATTGTATCATTTAGAATTTTTATAAGAATAAATGATCGGACAGAGGAAAGGAGACAGGGATAACATCAAGCTTCAAAACAAAATACGATCAATACAAATTAGTAATTTTTATAATGTATATCCTATACGTCTGGCAACTCTAAAATAGAAAAAAGTCCCGCATGAAAAATGAAGTTAGTGTATATGGCAACCCTAATTATAAATTAATGAGAAAATAATGTTAATAATAAAAATTTAGAACTACTCATTGATAACATCCATTTATTAAATAATTACTATAAAATTCCTCTGACATCATTTTAATTTCTATTCTAAATTAACACATACATACATACGTACTACATTTTTATTATCAACATTTTTTTCTCATTAATTCATAATTAGGGTTGCCATATACACTAACTTCACTTTTCATGCGGGACTTTGATGCGGGAACATTCGGGAACTTCAATTTAAGGGTTGCCAGATGTACATTTTCAATATCTAGAACTCCCGTAGCATATACTATATAAATTTTTAAGAATTATCAAGTAACTCCATTTTATCAGTGGAAGGGATTAAATTTTGCTTAAATATTAAAGAATAATAATTTCAATTTTGTAAAATGTACAGATTAATGAAGGAAGGTTTCCTAGGTGAAGTCATACAAAATAAAAAATTGATCGCTGAGCTCAACCAATACTTTTCGTATAGGCATAGAATATATATTTTATTTATTTTCCTTTTTAATTTATATAGACAAATATTTTAATTAATTTTTAATATTAATTTAATACAAATAGAAGCAATCCAGCTAGTATAAATGTTGTTCCAAAGCTAGCAAACATATATGAAAATATGATTCCGACATGTGGTGGTACAATTATATCCTAAAATTAAAAAATATATAATTTTTAATAATTAAATTTTCTTATTTGTTTTTTTTTTCAAACAAAAAATTACTTTAAGTTCTATAGCAGTTCTAATATCTAGTCCATTCCGTTTTTTCAACCAAAATAATGGCAACACATAATCTTTTTTAACATTTTCATAAAGTCTATAATTAGAACATTAATTTCATTGAAATCTTTCTTGAATATCAAAAACCACTATTAAAATAACTTACGTAATATTTTCAACATATTGCAATTTAATATTAATTTGATATGTAATATTACTTGACATAACTACGCCTGTTGTTGGTTCTATAGCTATATGAGATTCATGTTTCCATTTTTCTGGATGCACACCTTCAATTTCGTTAACCAAATTAGCATCAGTTGACATAAAATGTGGAAATGAAACTAAAAAAGGTGCATTAAAAAAACAATTTGATATATCACAGAGACCAGTTTGAGGACATGCACTTAAATTTTTATTACGACAAAAACATATATTATCTTTATTAATGTCGCCATTATCAAATGTTTCTTTAGTTCCCATCCAAACTTTCCCTTCTATATCAAAATGAATAAAATCACCAGCTGGATAAAAATTAATTGAACGGCAAATATCACTTAAAAATATTGTTATATATTGTTGTGGATTAAGTAATGGTGGCCATAATTCACCAGTGGAACCATTTATCATATTACAATATCTTCCATAATAGTATGTAAATTTTGTATGATTCCATTGTTCTATTTTCCCAATATCTTTAACACTATTTATGCCACTATTTATTTCATACTGGCCATAAGTCTTTTGTAAATTTCTTGTTATATACCAACCATATTTATCATAGGGATATTTAAATATTGGTGAATTAAATTTTTTAATAAATCTTAAAAGTGTATCTTTAAAACCACTGAATAATATTCGTTCTACAGTCTCTGTTGTTGAAAATGAACCTTTTTTTATAAGCATATAATCAGTAATTCTTTTTCTATAAGTTTTTTGTGTTTTTGCCCACTGGACTACAGTCTAAAATTAGAAAATAATTATAGCTCATACTCTTAATAAAATATATAGGTATATATTTAAATGTTGATTTAAATCTTACCGCAGTCATAACATTTAAATATGTTATTTTTTCACTTAAATTTCCTTTTGATAATTCTGGCATAAATTTCCAATTTTTATTCTGATAATATGAAATTTTATTAGAATTCCATTCAATATCTTCATGTTTACCATTTTCAATAAAAACAAGCGGTCCATATTCTGTAAAATTTGGTTTAAAATTTTTTTCATTTATTTGATTTAAATTTGTCCAATTGAAAATATACACTTCATAATATGTTGGATTTATTGGTTCAATCCAATTTTTATATGCCATTGTTCCATTTTTTAATTTTAATTGCTTAAATGTAAAATATTTTATTAATATATTTTATTTAAATTAATTAAATTCTTTACCTTATATAGTAATGTTCGAAAAGCAATTGGCCATAAAACTCCTAAAATTAAAGCAATAATTAATAATAATGCGCCAATACTGAAAGCCCAAACTGTTTTTTGAACCTTTTTATCCAAATCACAGCACATTATTTGGTAGCAAATTTCATCATTTACTGAATAACTCCAACATCAATATGAATGAAAGTAAAATTTTATTTTATATTAATTATATTTAAATATTATAATATAATTTGCCTCAATTAGATAAAACCTAATCTATTGGGATTTTAAATAATATTATCCAATAGATTATCCGAATCCGAAATCGTATTGATAATCTTAATTTAATATTAAATCAATAATTAAATACTTAAATAACCCTTAGTATAAAAGTTATTAGATATCGAAATTATGTATTTCCATTTCGACTTTTACGCAAAGTATAATTAAAACCTTTGTCCTTTGAATTCTGATTATGTTGATTAAAGACATTTTTCAGGACTTTCAGACAAACATTTTTAAATAGACCATTTATTTTTAACTTTGATTAAACCTTGATGGAGTGTTCTCTTTAATAATGTTATCAAGTGTGAGAACATTATAAACTATTTGAATTTATGCCAAAACTACATTTACAATTAGTTAAAAGCCTAAAGTTCAATGAATACTTTGAAAGTTGTCGGTATACAACGTCGCAGAGCCAATTGTGCTATGATTATTATTATTGAATTTGTCATACGGTGACTGACGATAATATAATTTATATATATAATCTCGAAAGATTGCGCAATTCCATTTAAATTTCAATTTCCTGATATTTTATGGATTTCAATACTTTCCCTTAATTTTTGAGAAAATAAAAATTATTATACAATTGTAAGAATATTTATTTATCATTATGATTAAATATTTTTGTTTCTACCAAACAACGACGTCAATCTAATATTCAAAAAAAATCTTGCCTATAGGAACATTTAAGTGACTCAGAAACACTGTGGCCTAAGCCACATAAAATTTTAACGAGAAAAATGGATTTTAAATTTTTTTGTTCATTACTTTCATTATAAACCAATTATGATTGTGACTTCGGGTATCAAAATATAGATGTATTCTTAGTTTTTCGAGTTCTTTACAAGGGCGGTGTTATTTTGACGATATCTTTAAAATAAATGGGGGTTAGACGGTTTGAATTTAAAAAAAAAAAATTAAAATCAAATAGTTTTTGGATTGGGCAATTTAAAACATGTAGGTTAGTATATTAAGACAGGCTACTTAGCATATAGGTGAGTCGCTTTATCTTTTTAAAAAAAAGTGGATTACTTTGGAAACTTTATAAGTTCGCATTGAATAAGATATCTTGATATGAAACGTATGTTATGCATATTGCAGACCTAAAAGTAAGATCACCTCCTAAAATTTAGTTTTTGGTATCTTAGGTTCAATAAATATTAATGATTGTATTTGTATATGGATGTTAAGGTGCACTATTGTGTTTAGAATTAAAGCAAGAAATCTCGAAAGCAATTTGTGTTAGGAACTTCGGCCTCTATTATGACAGTCAATTATCAACTAGTGATATCAACTTTTATCAACTATCAAAAAAATTAGTATTGTGAAAATTGAAAAAAAAAATTTTTATTGTGAATATTGATAAATAATTTTCTATTGTGAATTTAACTAATTATTTTGACATTTGTAAAATTTACCTACCTTGTGTAATTTGTATTGTTTGAATTAAATTAGAAAATATATATATAAGAATAATAGCATCAATTTATTGGTATTTGAATACTGTAGAAAGAAGAATCTACAAAGCAAATGATCATAACTAGTAGAAATATTAGAGATTTATCGAATTCTTTGATACTTTAGAACTTAAAAATATTACATTTTTCTTAATTTTAAGTTAAATATAAATTTTGTTATTATTTTATTTCATTTAACTTGCATTTTTTCTGCTCAAAAAGTTTTTTTTCAAATCTACCAACCAAAATTTTTTTGTGATGTAAAAATTGACAACGGACAACTATATTGTATTTCGCAATAGTAATTTTGAGTTGATGGTTGATAATTGATAAATGAATTCACAATTTTTTCTATATAGTTGAAAAGTTGCAATTCACAATACCATTCCTAGAAACTGATTCATACTTTTCAACTATCAACGTGAAAATTTCCGCCAAACACGTCAAATAGTTTAAAATAAATTAACAAATATAACTTGCAATGGGAAATTCATCTTTTCAATTATGTATGACCATTCTGCATCTAATTCTAATCCGCTATATTTTAAAATATAATATGTATTATTGTTTTAACTATGGATTTCACTAAGGACTAAGGATAACTTAACTTAATTTAACAAAGGATTTCATTAAAATTAATTTTTTCTCAAGAAGCTTTTAAAGAAGTCCTATTTTCAAAACATTTTAATCATGCCTCAATAAATACTTTGAAAATCTGAAAATGTGAATTGTTAAAGAATATTCCTTCGAGATTTTATTTAAAGACCAGTATTTGTGAAACCTAAGTAAAACTAATATAATTAACAAAAATTCTAGGCTGTCATTTAAGTTAACTAAAAGATAACAAAAAATTTGAACTAGAATCCATATTTTCTTCTTAAAAATTTCGGATATTGGCGGATTTGCAAAAACCCCTTAGTAATCATCTACTAATCGATAATATTAATACTATTACGATTAATATTAGCGATTAACAATTTTTTTATACAGTTAAGTTTGCAATGAAAAGTTTGATACTGTATGATTTATGTTTGATTTATTTATAATCGTTTCTTGCTATATTTTAACGATAAATAATTGAATCAATAAATAAAAAATAAATGCAATAATTCTTTTTTTTGATTTTATAAAAATATTTTTTCTTTTGTTTATTAATAACTTCGTTTTTTTTTTCTAAATAAATTTAATTTTTTTTAATGCAATATCATTTTGATTAAGTATAATTTTTTTTACTTATAACAAATTTTTCGATACTAAATATATACAAGAGTTTTAATTTAAAATCGTTCAATTTTTCTTGAAGTCAAATTGGAGTTGTTTTTTTAATTATACAACATTATCGAATACATATCAAATGGCGAAATATTAATATATTTTTTTCGTCTTTAAATTATTTGAAATTACTTTTAATACTAAATTTTAAATTGACTTCAGCAACAGGTGACTCGAGAAATTAAATTTAATATTACAATAAGTTTATTTAAAGTCTCCTAAATAAAGCAGTTATGAGTACTTTTTATATCGCAATTAAAACTTGTATATAATTTTAACAAACTTTTTAATTTATTTGACTTCATTTAAAAACAATTTATATTTTTTTTTGTTTTCAAAATATATTTAATTTTTGTTTTGTTAACTAATCAATTACGTGTAATACAAATTGTAAATAAATTTTACATTAATAATTTAACTATTTAGTAACCTAATAATTTTTTACAAAAAAATAAGATTAAACAAAAAATTTTTGGCACTTTTAAACCTCTTTTCTTTTTTTAAAACAATTTTTAAAAATTAGTTTTCCCAAATACTAAACATTTTATTCAAACGCTTCTAACTAAAATGAATTTAAGTTTTAAATTATTTTATTTAATTTTATATATAATTATCATAATTTGAAAAATATACATAAAAAAAAAATCTGTTAAAATTAAAATGTAATATAAAAAACAATAATTATAACAGATTAAAAAAAAAATACAAAAATTAATTTAAAGTACATTTTATTTTTATGTTACATGAGTTTCTTAATACAAAATTGTTAATTTAATCGCGCAATATCGTTTAGTAAAATTATTAAGTAGAATATTTATTTAATATTATGTTAGTAACAATTTAAATTTTAACTTTCTAAGCAAAAAAATTTATTTACAAAGGCATATTCGTTAGAATTTTAAGATAATATTTAGAACAATTTATTTGTATTTAATAATATTGGTCTCAATTATGAAAATTTGGTAAACATTTAAATGAAAAATATTAAGTTTAAATGTAGAAAAACGTAATAATATAAAATGAATCGATTTAAATTATGTAAATAAACATCATATTAAAATATATATAGAATGGGAAGCATATTAATAGTATAATTAAACTAGAGCAACAAAAATCATATTTTCAAAAATTTCATTATTAACACCAATATTAATATATATAATTTTAAATAACTTTTTTTATTTTATTTACAAAATTCTAAAAAAGAAAATTCGAATTCGAAAATTGAAATTTTTTTAAAATTTTAAGTTAATATTAAGAGAACTTTCGACATATTAATTTTTAATATTAAATAGCTTAGATAAATTTAACTAATCACAAACTCTGTAGTTTAAATAATATGCTTTTTTAGTTAAAGCTATTAATAATAATATCTTAATTAGGAATTACATAATCAATAATGAAGCTAATTTTTTAATTAGTACTTAAAGAAATTTCTAATGAAAATTTGAAAATCAAAGACGAGGAAGTAATTTTGGCATTTTTTTATAATTAATTATAATAATCATATTACTAATTTTAAACTAATAAATTACGATGATGAGTTAAACAAAAAAAAAAAAAAATCTTAAAATTAATATAACATTTTATTGTGCTTAGCATCTATTGAATTTTTGGTCAGTTAACATGTAAATCATCATTTAATGGTTGTCTATCATCCTGATAAGATCCACCCCATTTATTTAGGACACTTAATATAATACCAACTAATATTATTAAACCACCAATACCAACTAAACTGTAGCCAATGGCAATACCAATTATTGGAAGTGCAAGAGCAAGCTAAAAATATATAGATTTAAAAAAATTTATAAGTATCTAATAACTTTGAGTTTTAATATAAATACCTTAGCTTTTGAAGCATTGTCTTCATCTAATTCAGCTCTTTGGTCAAACCAAAACATTGGCATTTCGACATCTTTTTTTATATTTTTGTAAATGCTTTAAAAAAATATATATATAATAGAAAATAATATTTGATATAACAAATAGATAAAGAATATTCTTACTCAAATCCTTCAATATGCTGTAATCTCATATTAATTTGAAATTTAGCGCTAACTGCAAGCGGTATACCAGCAGTTGGTTCTAATGCCATATAAAATTCATGTTTATCTTTTTCTGGTTTAATACCTTTAACATCTTCAACATAACTAGGATCAGCTAAATAAAAATGTGGGAATGAAAATGAAACTGGTGCATTCCAACGACATTTTGAAACATCAACAGCACCAGTTCTGTGACATTGATTTTTATCACCATTTGGACAAAAACATAAATTATCTTTACATATTTGACCATTATCTAAAGTACGATTGTCAGGTTTCCAAATGGTTCCAGTAACACCATGCCGTTCAAATTGTCCTTCTGGATAAATATTAACTGAACGACAAATATCATTTGCAAATACCGAAACAAATTCATTTGTATTAATTGCTGGTGGCCATAATTCACCAGTTGTACCATTTACCATACTACAATAACTTTTATAATATTGTGTGGTATTTGCACCATTCCATTTTGACATATAACCTAATTTACTAATATCATCAGTTCCAGTATATATTTCAAAGCGACCATCATACGTTTTAGACATATTTCTATCAACCAACCAACCGAATTTGTTGAATGGTATATCGATTGCAGGTGAATTAAATTTTTTTAAAAATGTTAATAATTGATCATCAAATCCTTCAAAAATCCATTGACCAGCTGGTTTTGTCCAAACTAAACTACCACCTTTATGATTTAAAATATAGTTAATAATTTTTTTTGTAATTTTATTTTCATTCCTCATAAGATGAGCTACAGTCTAAAAATTTTTAAAGAACATTATAAAAATATTTAGTAAAATTGAGTTAATTTAATTAAATTTTGTAAAAAATCTTACCGCTGCTATAACATTTGCATGCGTTATTGGTTCATCTAATGTCAAACCATTTGAAAGATCAGGTCTAAAATGCCATTCTCTAATTTGATAAAAAGAAACCGTACTATCTGTATTCCATTCTAAATCAACACGTGTATGTTTTTCAGTAAATACTAAAGGTCCATATTCAGTAAATTCTGGTTTATAGTTCGGGTCACCTAATTCCAAATCTTTATGATTTGTCCAATTAAATAGAGAAACGTTAAAAAACATAGGTATAGGAGTTTGTTTCCAATTATCATAATTCATAGAACCTTCACGTAATTCTAGTTGCTATAAAAATTCATTAATATATATATTTTCATTAATTTATTCAAAACATTTTAAATTAATTAAATATTTACCTCATGTAATATCCTTGTTGACAATGTTGGCCATAATATTCCTAATATTAAACCAAGAACAACCAGCAATGAACCAATACAAAATACCCAGATTTTTCTCTGAGTTGCACTACAACACTTACAGCACATTTTTATAATAAATTTTAATTAAAAAATGTATAAAAAGGAAAATTGTATCAAAAACAAGTTTTATTTTTTTTTTTTTGTAATAGGTGGTGTATTTTTCGGTGTTATCCTTTTCTTCCAGTTACTTATGTAACATGAAACACTTAAATTACTTTCGAACAGTTGCAAATAAAGGTTAATTACAATTCGCTATCTAATGGAACATTTAATTTTTGTAGGCATCTGAAATTTAAAAAAAATAAATTAATAAATTAAATTTTTTTTTTTTATTAAAATAAATATATATTTATCAAATTAAATATAATCAAATATATTTAGAATTAATATAGAATATGTAATTATATAATTATTAATCTACATATTTTAATTACTTCAAAAAAAAGAAACAAAATTTTAAGTATCTGTTGTATAAAAAAAAATCAAAAGACTTAAGAGGGAAACTTGTAAAAGGAATTTTAACTAACTAACTTTAAGATTTGTTTAAAACTTTATAGTTTTTTTTTCTATTTTAATCTTCTTTCTTCCTTTACTTATAAAATTTTTATATACAAGGACCAATTTTGATTTTTAAATATAAGTAACGGGCTAGTTAAATTGTGCATCAGAAATTTTTAAAACAAATAATTAAGTTTAATGTTCATGACCTTTGGCAAATTTGATTGATTCAGAATGACGGATTGCTATTAATATAGTAACATCAATTATCTCATACTTAATCTAGACTTCTGAAAAATTGTCAAATTCGCGTCTAATTTCAAAAATAATTGAAACGCTTTAAAATTCTATTTAAATATTTGACTAATTTTAATGTATTTAAAAAATTGATTAAATATTTTATAAATTGATAAAATATTGAAACTCTGACCATATAATTTTTTATAAAATTCTATTCTTTAGCTTAATTTTTTTTTTAATTGATATTTGATTATGATAATATGAAAATACTTGCTGAAAACATTGATAAGCTAATCATATAATCTTAATTTATTATCATATTACATGTAATTACATATTTATACATATTATCAAACTATCAGATTACAAATTTAGATAATTATATTAATTATTGGTTCTAATAGTAATTACCGATGTAATTTTCTTTATATTAGCACAAACATTTTTTATAATATTCATTAGAATCATTATTATTACTCATATCTATAGTTACATATTTTCAGTAATTTGATCATATTTTTAATTTAACATAATTTTGAACTCTTAACACTAAATAAATGCATATATAAATAAACTGCGTTAATAGTTTAATTTTTTAACAAAACGTCAAAAAGTAAAAAACAAAGTGTTCTCCGATTCCGTTTTATGCACAGACGCTCTTATTGGTCACAAAAGGACAATATTTGCTTTTTTCCAGAAATTTTTTAATATTAAATTAATCACTTTACAAGCACCGAGGTAAGATGGGCAGGTACTAATATATATGTGCTTGGTTTTAAACATAGAAGTGATAAAGATAATACTAAATCAATTAATTTGTTTTACTAAAAACACTCAAAAAAAATTTTAAATAATAAAGTCTAATTATCAATTTCAATAAACCCTAAGACAAAAGTTCAAAAATAAAATATGTTAGGTTTACAGTTTAGTTCAATGCGATATTTTAAAATTTTCAAAGGTTAACTGGTAACATTACAAAATTAAAACAACCGTGTTTTCAAGAAAAATTGAAAAATTAAAAAAAAAAAATATTTATATTTTTGATAGAATAATGCTGCGTACAATATAATTTTTCAATATTTATTTAAAAATTTTTATATGATCGAAGATAAACGAAGAATAACTACATACTAATTTATTTTTATAATTTAATTTTGTAAAAATAACTATTAATTTTCGCTGAGTATCATTTTTTGTATATCCCTTGTAATGAATAACTAGATCAAAGTTTTAATTTAAATAAAGTAAAAGATACAACTTCTTGGATAGCTTAAAACTTAGCAAAGTTAATGCATCTAATATTGAAATTAAATTGAATTAATTATGCAATTTATTTGAAAAGTTATCAGCTATAAGTTTTAGATTAACTACTCATAATCTTCCTTATATAATATATATATATAACAGTTCCTATAGGTATAATCTTTCCAAGTAGTTATATATTTAATCTCGAAGTTTAATTTTAAAAAACTTCTAAAAAAAAATGCAATTAACTTAATTGCAATTTTAACCACTTCTAATTAATTCGACACAAACAAAATACTTATCACTAAAATTAGATATTTATTACTTATCACTTAAGTATAAAAGTAATACCACTTGACTTAAATATTTATACGTAGTTGATTTATAACAGTTTTAATATTTTAATTTGAAATAAATATTATTTTCAATAGAGTTCATAATTAATTTTTAAATTAAATTAATTAAATACAGAAAATAATAACTTAATTTAGTATTTAAATAAAAATTTAAAAAAACCCACCAGCAATCATATAAAAAAAAAAAACTTCAAAATTAAAAAAATTAATCACAAAAAAACCAAAACAATTATTTAATCAAAATTTTTTCCGGGTGTGTTTTTTTTTTTTTTTTTAAACCGGAGCGCATTCAAAAATTGTCCAGTTGATCTTTAACGAACACCAATTGACTAAAATTAATTCTCAATTTAATTCTTTATTAAATATTCATTAATCGACCGTATTAAAAAAAAAAAAATTGATAACAAATCTGATAAGTAAATAATAAACAAAATACAATGTTTTATTTTTTTTTTTTTTGATAACTTGTTTATCATTTTTTTTAATTTTAAATCATGTGAAGAGGTGTTTATGACATAAAACTAAGGTTCATAATTTAACAATGTTAAATTTTATGGGGTTTTTAATATGTAAATATCATTAATAGGTGTAAGGGTTAATATAATAACATGGTACTAAATAATTGATAATAAAATTGTATTGATAAACAAATTATTTTTATACCAAACTATCAAATTGATATATAAGCAATAAATGTATATATATATACTTAGAATATAAACAAGTTATATTTAAAAAGTTATTATAATTATAGTAGTTCGTTTTTTCAAACAACATGCCGCAAAGGGTTAAATAAAACTTAAACATAGCTTGTTACGCATTTGTTTGAGGTTTAAAAAGTGCTTTGCGCATCTCCTTTGAAAACTAAATCTAACGAATGTCAATACTTAATATTGCATGAATTATCAAATTACTTAATTAATTTTAATCATGATATTATACTAGACGCGACGACGTTTCTCTGCCACTTTAAAAATTTCAAAAAAAGAAAATTGATTCAATGATATGCGCAACCAATTGCTCTGGAACGTGACTGTTACAAAGTAGGTTTATTAGTTACATATGTTGAAAGTATTGTATATGGGTATTTTTAATATGGCATCAGAGGAACGTGTCATAAACGTGGAGTATAGTTTCAGCTAAAATTGTGATTAGTCTATTTAGAACGTTTAAAAGAAGCTCAGTCTGCTTCTGTGCTAAAATGAATTTAGGAATCGAAAGTTAAAAACAAAAACATAACAGATAGTCAAACAATTCTAAACATATAATAGTTAAGTACATAAATCCTTAAAAATGTTGACTTATTAGCTTCAAAGTAAGTTTAATAATTTATTACAGGACATTTATTCTAAGTATGTAATATCTATGGTAATAGATTAAAATAAATAAAAATGTAAGCAAATTGAAAAAAAAAATATTAAAAATTAACAACAAAGATTTATAAAAGTCATCGTTATTAAATTTTGTATAATAAAATTGTTAAGTATTAATAATATACAGGGTATTGTGGAATTAAATAAATTGTTCAAAATTTTTCTGAAAATTGAATTAAGAAATTTTGAATTGAAGGAATCGTAATTGAAGAGTTATGGCAACATTTAGCATCCAAATATAATTGCCGTTCTCGGAATTGCCAAAATTCTTAAAAATTTTCGGAAAATAATTACCGCTATTCGTTCTTTAAAAGCTATTAATTTGCTTAAAAGCTATACTTAAATTAATATTAATTCTTAAATAAATATTATTTGTTAAAAAGTAATTATTAAATTAGAGATTAACTCTACCAACTGCTGCCCTTCATTCCACCAGTTAATTTTTTTATAAAGCTATCCAAGACATCCTATTATTTTAATGGGAATAGAATAGGTAATTCAATTTTTTATAGATTTTTAGATTTATTTTTTCCAAAATTAATTATTTGAATGCAATAAAATTACTTAATCGATAGCTACAATCAACAACCTTTAATTTAATAATAAACTTTTAATATCAAATCGAATTGAAATATATAAAATTTGTATGTGAACTAGATAAGGAAGCAGTGAAAAATTCATTGAACACATTTAAGAACTAATGACTAATTTAGAAAAAACTTATTAGATATGTGATTAATCTATAGATTAAACTATCCAGCGAAGATTTTAAACCATTGTCTTTTTTTAAAACACTTTTTTAATTTTTTACAAAATAGTAAGTCAAGTGAATCATAAAAATATTAACTACTATAGTTAGTGCTTACTTCAAAAATTTTTCGAAACAGTTTAGAATTTCAAAATAGATTTTTCTTAAAAATATACTATTTATATTTAAATTTGGGGCCTCGGTGGTGCAGTGGGTAAGCATTTGACTTATTAACCGAGGGGGTCTGGGTTCAATTCCCGGTCAGGTCATACAATATTTAATTAAAAAAATTATTGAAAAATAATTTTTCTTTACGAATCCCCATGGTGACCAAATATAATATAAACAAAATAAATAATATAGTAGTTATAAATAAATAGAAAGTATTTAATTTAAGAAGCCCAAATGCCAAATAGGCAAAGGACTATAAAAATATTAGGCAATATTTACTATTGTCCTGGTAATGATAAAAATAAAAAAAATAAAAAAAATAAAAAATAAATAAATAAATAAATTTAAATTTTTATATTCTAAACTTTAATGCGATAACATATTCATTTAAAATTCATTGTCATGGCTTAGATTAATATAATAAAGTAATCTTATCTAATAAATGTACTTGATTAATGTGAAACTCAAAATTGACATTTTTCGCAAAAAGGTATAAATACTTAAATTTTATTTTGTTTAAACAAAGCAAGGCCTATGATAATTTGGTAATAATATCCGGGTCTAAATCCCGATAAAACTATCATAGACATAAAATTACGCTTTTGTCAAAACTAGTTATTTATTTATTTATTTATATACAATACCCTACCACATACAATGTGAATGTGATAAGCGAGAGATTCAGCTTTTGTTTTTAAGGTTTGGGCACGTATATATTTTATTTATTTTTTTTTTTAAGCTAATAAGCCTATCTATACCATAGGTACATGTTGGAACAGAGGGGTCATATTATATTCGTGTTATTAGAATTGATCTTAATGAATTCCACATACAATTCAAACTTGAGATAGTACTAGGCCTTATAACATGTAGAAACGTCCTAGATTTGCAATAGATACAATTCTATGTTGATTATATTGTAATAATTTTGTATTAGAATTATATTATGGTGTTCTATATCTGTGAGTTATATTATTCAATTAAATTATTTGTTTATATTTTGCATTTGCTTATATTGTTATATTAAAGTATTTTTTATTAAAGATATATAAATATTATTTATTGATTAAGCCATTAATTTAAACTCAATGGCGAATGGTAGCTGAGTCGAGTCGAAAACCAGAAAGTTTTTTCACTTTTACTGGGGTTCGAACCCGGGCCTTTCACATAAAAGGCCGAAACTTAACCATTGTGGCACCTAGTTGTGTAAATATAGTATGATATAAATTATAAACTATATTTTTTTATTACATATCATTCCGACACGGTTTAAACCGATTGAAAGGACGCCGTTCAAACCACTACGCCACTGGTCGGATGATTATAAACTCTATAATCAAGACTTTATTCTAAATAACAGAATAAAGTCTATTAAGACTAAGAGAAGCGTGAGAGGGCTATAGTATATTATAATTTATTTTGTTAAAATTTCAAAATCTAAGATCTTTATTCCAGGACAGAGGGACGCACATAGCCAACTCGATTTTGCATTTTTTAGAAGGTAAGGCCAATACCATACTCTTAGTATACTATAAACTTTAGAATTGCTATCGTACGAATAGAATAAATATTAAATTCAATTAATAAAAATATTAAATTTTATTTATTTATTTATTTATGTATTAATAAGTTCCTAACTGAATACTTTTTATTGAAAACGTAATTAAAAGACCGATTACTAAAATAATAACTGAAATAAAAGATAACAAAAGTATGAAATGGCTTTTCGTGGCTATAAATTTACAAATTCTTTTAATTATTTTTATATTTATCACGTGTTTTTTACTTTAAAAAATTTTAAGCTTTTAATTACTAACAAGATTACTAACAAGTAAGTAATTACTAAATATTTAATATATTATTGAGCGTTTCAGTAAAATGTATACATGAAAAAACCGTTAAACTCCTTTACTAAAAATTTTTATTTTTGAATGAGTCGAGTACAGGCTCTGAAGTATTCTGTATATCGTAAACTAAATATTTGTATTTTGAATGTTACATAAAATTTGACTTAATAATCTACAGTTAATATAAAGGTTTGTGAAAAAGTCATAAGATTTAATAGTGTTAATAAATAAATAATTAAAATCAACGAAATAATTATTTATAGCATACGCAATACCCTGAAATAAAAAGCAATTTATAAGAGTCATTTATTACAAAAACTTTACCCGAATTGTAATCATTTAAAAATTAAATTAATTATTTTACAAAACTTGTATTGCAAAATAATTCAAAAGACGCAATCGACTTTGTAATATCCTACACATGACAAATGAAAATTACAGTTACACGAAGGTAGATTTCAAGCGTTATCATTATCGAAATTATGCTACTTAGGTATTGGGAGGTGATGGTAGGTATCCGAACAATCACTACAAATAATTTCCAATTTTAAAAACAATGGAAACAGAACAGAAATCTTTTATACGAAATTTTTAAATTTGGTTGATTTCAGGAACACAAAGCAAATAGGAGGGAACACCCTTGTATCAAATTTGAAGGTTCTAACTTTATTGGTAACGGTTTGATCAATCCGAACTAATGGTGCATTTAATCATTACGGCTGGGTGGCACAATGGTTAGAGTGCCGACCTTTCATGCGAAAGATCCGGGTTCGAATCCCAGTGAAAGTGAAAAAAACTTTTCTGGTTTTCGAATCGACTCAGCTAACATTCGCCATTGAGTTCAAATTAATGGCTTAATTAATAATTATATATCTTTAATTAAGTATACAAAAATATAACAATATAAACAAATACAAAATATAAACAAATAGTTTAATTGAATAATATAACTAACAGATATAGAATACCATATAATTTAATTACAAAATATTAGAGTATAAACAAAAAAAAGAATTGTAACTATTGAAAATCTAAGACGTTTCTATATGTTATAAGGCCTAGTACTTTCTAATATTTAAATTGTATGTGAAATTCATTAAGATCAATTCAATAACACGAATATAATATAACCCCCTGTTCCAACATGTACCTATGGTTTAGACAGGCAGTTGAACCGTTAGCGCTTTCGTCCATAAAAAAATTTCGCCAATATTCGCCTTTCTTTTGTCATTTACAGTATAAATCTCATCAAGATTACATAATTTTTTCTTTAGTTATCCGGCGTACGGACAGATAGACGGGCATCCCTAAAACGACTTTGAAGATGACGCTGATTCCAAATATACATACTTTTCCATATCTAGTTTGACTCCTTTCTGTGGTTACAAGCACCATACCAAAATTAATATACTCTCCTATAGTTTAACTAACTATACCTATTTTAGATGTAGGATAAAAAAAAGCACTCGCTAACTTTGAATTGTTATATATTTAACTTCAATATTTCTTATTATATATTAAAATTAATTTTTCCCCTTTTTTTTAAATAAAAGTATAGATACTTAATTACTTGTGCTTGACTTATCTGTTAGGTATTTCAAAATTTTTTTTTGTCCAAATCATTATTGTAAAATTTTACAATTTTTATTATTATGTACAATAAATGATTTATTTTTATCTAAGATAAGTTTAATTTAAATATTGCTTTTACTTATCATTTAATTAAAATAAAATTAAAAATTCTATATCGAATTCAAGTAGTTGCTTAGTCAATTTAAAATTAAAAAAAAAAATAAAAAATCCCATAATCCAGTGTAATTAAATTTTTTTTTTTTAACTCTTGAACATAATAAAATTAAAAATTTTTTTTAAAATTTTAATAATATTATAGGTAAGTAGATATAATTAATTAAATCAATTAAAATTTGCGTAGATTAACTAATCTCTATAATATAGATATATACATATATATACAAATTACAAAATGTTACATAATATTTGAATATAAAATTTTCTTATCAAATGAATATTTATTAAATATATATTGTTCTATTTTTATATAACATAATTTTATTTTTAAATACTAATAGTAATTTAATTTATATGAAAGGAATTTTAAATATTTAATGGGTGTATGAAAAAATAAATTTATTATTTAATTATTATATAGAAGCTATAATAATTAATTAAGATTGGGAAAAGCTTTCTCAACCTTTACACTTAGAAGTTTAGAATTTTAATTATAACTAACTCAAACGATTTTTATAATAAGAAAATTAAATGGAAATAACTATTTTTATAATTTAGTAAAGAAAAAGCAAAGATCGAACAACCAAGTTGATTGATACATACTTATCTAATAAAAATTTTCATTTGTTAGATCTAATCTCAATATAATGTGACTAGTTTAGTCTTAGATTTAGCAATAGATACAATTCTATTTTGTTTAAGTATCTTGTAATAATTTTGTATTTGAGTTTTATGGTATTACTAATATATCTGTGAGTTATATTATTCAATTAAATAATTTGTTTATATTTTGTATTTGTTTATATTGTTTTATTAAACTTGTGTCACGAAGCGCTTAAAATTCGAACAACTTTCACACTCAAATTATTATTTATATTTATAAAAAAATAATTGAGCCGCGACCGGCAATTTTGTGACCGCGAATAAGCCGATTATAATTCTCACTAGAGGCGTAGTGAGAATGTTAGAACACTTGCTCAAAATTATTTCCGGTATACCATCAGGTCCTGGAAAAGTATTATCGCCCAGTTTATTTAGATAGCTGGAAACTATTTGTTCATTAATATTAATGACAGTAAAAGAAATTTTTTGATAAGTGTTTATATAGAAGAAATAATTTTCATTAGGCGTAAAAGAAGAACCGCTATATGAATTGATAAAAAACTCGCGAAAATATTTCGAAATAGTCAAAGGATCATTACTAGAAAGAGAATTAAAACTCATAAATGTTGGGTATTCATCACATTCACGTTTAGAATTTATGAATTTTCAAAATTTTTTCGGATCAAACTTTAATTTAGTTGCCATTAGGTTAATATAATTATTTTAAAGTAGATCAGATGAGGTTTTAAAATTCTCAAACAATATGACAAAATTGTTATATTCGTTAATATCTTTTGTTTTGAGATATTTACGTCAGGCTCTGTTTTTGCTATTTCTGAGAGATCTAAGTTCCTTTGTGAACCATGGTGGGCTAGAGTTAGAACATCTGTTTTTTGAAATAGGAACTAATTGAGCAAAACCACCGTACATTATTTCATAAAACCTAATTGTCATTTGATTAAGGTCTATATTATTAAATATAGACGTAAAGACATAGGTATTTAAGAAATTTATTAGTCCGGGAAAATTAGTTTTATTGAAATTAAAACTATAAGAATCAGCTGCTTCATGATTTACGGGATTTGTTAAACAATAGGTAAAATTGATTGGAGAGTGATAGGAGTCCAACGCCAGAAGCGGTAACATCGTACAAGACAAAAATACTTTTACAATCTTGCTATGTAAGTATTAGTAACTTGCTTCTTAGTGACATATTTGAATTGCGTATAACTAAGTAGAATAGATTGATGCAAAAAAAAAAACATTACTGCTGGGTGACACCTTGATTACAGTTTCGACCATTCATTTGAAAGGCTCGGGTTCGAATCTCAGTAAAAGTGAAATTAAAACTTTCTCTAAACCTAACTCTAATAAAAAAATACAAATATAAACAAATAATACTAATTTTGCTGAATACTCAATTTCAACAAAAAAATGGATTGTTTTGAATTCAAAAAGTTAAACAAATTCAAAATAATCACAACATACATAAAGTAAATACTATATTACTATAAAATCTACTATTAAACATTTTTATTTGAACAAATGCCTTTAAGTACTGTAGTATAAATATATATATATATATATATATATATATGTATAACTTTCGGTTTCATATAAATAAAATGTGTAAATAAATATTCCGCGTAAATAAGTACTTATGCTCGTAAGTACCTACAAAAATTTGTAACATTCAAAAACTATTGATTTGATAACAAAACGTTAAGTACCTCTACTTAATCTTTTACATTTCCGATGGTAAAAATTTTTATAACTAAATGTTTATCGTTCAAAAAACTTCCAAAACAATGTCAACAAATTCTTTATATATTTAAGGGTTCGGTTCTTAGATATATTTATATAAACATATAATTCGACGTAAATACATTAGTTAGAACTATATATTTCATTTATTATGTTGTCGTAATATTGTATATATATGTACTTATATACTCGTAGACTAGAGACTATAGTAATATGGTATAACTATACTTATCACTAATTTATTCACATATAAATTCATTAGACAAGGAAAATTCCACTGTAATATTTTAAAAAATTAATTTAAGGGGGTTACCTCTTATTTAAGTTTTTAGGTATAATTAAAGGTTTAGAAGTAAAAGTTAATACCTATCTTTAATAATTACTTTGTTTTGAATTGAATTGATAAAGTTCTAATATAAATTTAAAATATAAACCTAAAGTAACTTTTTAGTAGACTTTTAATTTTAATTAGATGACTAATGCAATATTAACTTTCCCACCAACAAGTTATTTTTAAATAAATACTTAAGTAAAATTCAACAAAACTTATGAGTACCACAGTTTTAATTAATTCATTTTATATTTTATTATATGTATTTAAATATTTTTAAAATAAATTTAAAATAACAAAAAAAAAATTTTAACCAGTTGAATATCCAAAATAAATTATGCAAATTTTTTAAGGAAATATAAATAAAAAACGAGGAAGAGTGTAGTAGAGTAGACTGTTTCAACTCTGGGATACCGGTATGACCGTAATATAAACATTATATCATCCGATTAATTACTTTTGGCAAAATTTCAAACATACAGCTTTGTTACATGTAGAGTAATGCTCATATAAATGAAGGAGTTGTATGGCAGCTACTCGAACCCACTGCAGTAGACCAACCAAATTTTGCAGAAACTTTGGCCATTACGCTAAACTATTTTTGGCAAAATTTCAGACACCCATCCAAAGAAGGAGTTCTATGGCAGCTACTTGAACCCGTGGACCAAAATTGGACTGGACTGGATTTAAATAGCGATGACGGCTATTGCATAAAAACGAATTTTTAAAAATTTCAAAATCCTAGCTCCTTTATTTTTTGAGTTATCGTGCGGACGGAAGGAAGGACGGACTTGCATTGCTAAATTGATTTATTTTTCAGTTCTGATCCGATCTATTCACTTGAGTCTATATCTACCCCCTTCCTTCTCTGTGTCACAAACGTAATGGCAAATTTAGTATACCTTTTTTACTTATAGTTATACGGGTATGAAAAACAATAAATATTTATAAAGCGAACGACAACCTATACAGTTAAAAATATGCAAAATAAAATGTTAAATATTTAAGTAAATATTTCCTTATCTGCACTTCTCTAAAGTGATAACTTATAAAAAATATGGTATAAAATAAAAAAAAAAATTAAAAAAGTAAAATTTTAAATTTAAAAATAGTATCTAACGTTTTTTAACATTTAAAAAAATATAAAAATTAATTACCTAATGTGCAGTCTTTTGTCGTTTTTATAGAGCGATTAAACAAAATATGATAAGGTATAGTTAAATATAAATAAATAAAAAAAGGTATTATAAGATTACAAAAATTATTTTAAAATTTTTAGTATCATATAAGTTATTAACTAAAAACTATAATTCAATTTCTTCAATAATACTTAAAATATATTACATTTGATTATGATCAAATTCAGGTATTCATCAAATATATTGCGATATTTATTAAATATACACCCCTATTTTGAATTAACTACTACGTAACACTAATTTGCGTAGAGTCTACGCAAACTTGATTCGAAATTCCTACGTAGTATACGTTTTTTTTCAAAATTCATAAAATGGCAATTCTGAATTCCTACGTAGTGTAAATTAAACGTCAAAAATCTACCTAAATCTACCTAAAATTTTCATACGTAGTAGGGCTTCGAATTGCTTTTGTTTGCAGTAGGTTCATGGAAATATTTTTAAAAAAGTAAATTTGGATAAATATTTTAAAAATGTAAGTGTTTTTTTTTTCGTTTCCTTTTTTATAAATAAAAACATTTTCAGATTTTTACTAAATAAATTCAGATATTTTTTTTTTTAAATTCAAATTTTTATTATTAATAATAAAAAAATAGAAATTATTCAAAATTATTTGGCAAATTCATGTAAATGTCAACCTTATTTTGTTTTAATTCCCTAAAAGAGCTGCAATATACTATTCTCGTTTTAAAAAGTTTCTGTGTATTTAAGAGACGAAGGCTTTAAGAGACGAAGGCTGGCACTTGACTTGATGTCAATTTTGAATCGGAAACATACCGAAGAGAACTTTATATATGAACTTTAATAATGTTTATTAATAATAAAAATATCTGAATTTAAAAAGAAAAATATCTGAATTTTTTTAGCAAAAATCGGAATTTAAAAAAAAAACCTGAAAATATTTTGTAAAAATCTGAATCTTAAAAATTAATATCAGAAGTTTTTTTTGTAAAAACCTGAATATATTTAGTAAATACCTGAATACATTTGGCATATATTGGAACATATTTAGTAAATAAATAAATTTGAACAGAAAATTCTATATTAAAAATTAAGAGCTGCTTACAATAACTGTGAATTATAACTTATAAGTAACTACAACAGATTAAACTAAACTAGTTATAGGTAACTATAACATCAAGGTTAAACTAACAATAAATTTTTAATTAAAATGTAAACTTTCAATTTACATAATAAATAAAATTTAAATGATTATTAATTAGTTACGAAAAATTCGATTACTTTTATTTATATGTACAGCAAAAGTATGACTAATTAATATTTTTTAACTTAATTAAAATGAAAAAAAAAATTTAAATTAAAATTTTCTAAGAAAAATTTAAAATTACATGTAAAGTATTATTCATAAAAAACTTTAGACATGTTACTTTTCTTTTCGAAACTCTATATTTTGACTTTAATTAGTCATAGTTAACTAACTCAATTTTTACTTATTATAAAATGTTTAGTTTTACTTTATTTTAATTTCAGTTAACTTGAAATTAATTCCTTATAAGTCTGAAAATTAAAAAACTTGGGCTTTAATAATTTTTAGTTGAAACATAAACTCGTTCATTTATTTAATACAAACATCACATAATAGGGCGATTCAAGGGATTAGCATATCTACTTAATTAATAAAGCTTTACTATATAAGATTATACGAAACTAACTAATTTAACTTTATTCTATACATAAAAAATAAATACGTTTTATTCAAAAAGCAAGAATCATTATCGTATATATTTTTTTTTACCTAAGTTAAGAAGTATATTGAATTAATTTGTTCTTGATAAAAAGAAACACCTACTCACTAAATCCTATTTAATCTATTTTTTACACAAATCTTTGTTGCGCCAAATGATATTTGATAAAAAACGAATTAACTTTTGATTACTAAATAACACCCACTTATGGCAAAATGATTCATTAGTAGTTGGTGGAAAAGGGTTTCGCTCTTATTTTTTCTTAGTACTATCCATTTATAGCTAAAACCCATTACAATTTACCCCGAGATTGCCCGTGATAATTTTGCTAATGTGTTCCATGTATTCTATATAGAACAATAACTACAAAAGTTTATTAATAACATTCAGACTGCATGAGAAACAGGTTAAGTAATCAAAACCGCTTAAAGCTTATCAGATAGGGTATTCTTCATAAATTAAAAGTATAGATACTCTAAAATCAACAAGATCAACTTTATTTATATTCTCTTTATTTTTTTCAAATTAAATTTAAATTTTATTCTGTTTTTAGTTTTTTTTACAAATTTTTTACAAACACTAACCTTTTGTAGTTAACTAATACTGAAATATCCAAAATAACAAAAGATACAGTTGTTAAACCGTATTAAAAAAAAATCAAAAAAAAACCTTAAAAAATTCAAGGTGATTAAAATTAAAAACAAATATAATTAAAAGAAAAAACGTATAACTACAGATATATGACATAGTGTTAAAAGATAAAAGATATTATAATACACTGTATTTTATTAAGTAATGCATAATACATAAGTCCAAAAGAACCAAAAAAAAAAAAAAAACAAACATTTGTTATGATATCATCCGGTCAACTAAAAAGTAGGTAAGTATTCAAAATAAAAACACAATAATCATCATCGGTCAAGTTCATTCATCTAAGAAACAAAAAACTAGCAATTCTTCAACTTTCAATTTTTAATAAAATTTTAAAAAAGCAACAAAAAATTGAAAAAACGAATATAAAATTAATATTAAATAATACTTAAGTAGTAAAAAGTTTTTTTTACTCTTCAAATGTTCGGTTTTTATTTTCGTTGACAGTTTGTCTGTCTATCAATCTTTTTGAATTGTGGTTTATATTCTTGAGAACTTATTTATTTGTAGTATGTAACACATTTTTTGGAATTTTATTTAGTGGTTAGAGTGCCACCCTTAAAGTTAAGTGCTATATAACATTATTATGAGAGATAATGATCACAAGATCACTTTAAAGGAAGCTGACAACGCTTAACACTGACAAAAACCACAAGTAATTAATTAGTTAGTTAGTTACTGAAATTGACGATAAATCAAAAATCATTTAATGGATTAATTAAATGTATTACAATTGAAATAACGATAAATAAAATTTAGGTACTTGGATTTTTTTTATTGATTTTAGCATTTCATTAATAAAAATTTTACGAAAAAATCACAATATTGTACAAAGTGTTCATATTAATATTAGTTATTCTTTAATATTATTTAAGTACTCTAATGCTACTCATTGTTACAACCGTGTGAATAAATCCAATGTACCTAGTATACAAATACATTATACACTTTACTAATTTAAAATTAACTAAAAACAATTCCAAAAACAAAATAAAAATTTAAAATAAATTTTATTATAGCTATAGTTAGGTGACTATTATTTTTATTCTAATTTTAAATTTATTCAAAATTATATATAATTATTTATGATTCATAATTTTATTATTAAAAATATTTTGTCGATCAAATAATAATATAAGATCAAGTAATAAAGTTGATTAAGTTCACCAATTAAACATTTTTAGTTATATTATATAGTATATATATTGCACATTATCATTGTAATAATTACTTTTTTTTATATATATAGGTACTTAACTAATGCAAATGTACTTAACTATATCTATTTAAGTAGGTACTATTTTAGTAATTCTAAATAAAAATACTTATATAAATAATTTTCCTTAGAAATATTAATATTTGTTAAATTAAAGGTTACCCGATTTATATCATCGTAACTTTGCTACTTTATTCTTTTAATTTAACAAAAAAAAATGTATTACGAAACTTAAATATTATAAATAAATATTAATAATAGCTTTTAATACATTGATACTTATAACTTGAATTAATAAATTTCCTTATAAATAATTATCAATGAATAAAAATAGCATCATATATATAAAAATATAAATTATACTTTCAATTTTATTAATTATAAGTATTTTGAAACTGTGAATAAAGAAGAAATATGAAAACAAATAATAAAAATACGGTCAAAATACTTTATTTTAATTTTAAAACCTAACTCAATACTTACTTGCTAAACGTAATTAAATTAAATTAAGTAGCCCATTTTAACTTGATAATAAAAAAAAAACAGTGTTAAAAAACGGGAGCATTAAACAAATTCAATGATAAATGAAATTTTGCAGTAAAATATTAAATAAATATTGAATTTAATTTTTATGTTAATATTTATTTTTAATTTTTATTTTTATTTTGGGGGTTCGGTTTAAATTGAAAAATATGAAAATTCCAAGTTAGGTTTCAATTAAAAAATATAAAAATAGGGCTATCTTTTTTTTAAATAAGTATTTATTTTCTTTACTTTTAATTTGTAAACTTATCTTACAATCTTTTTAAATACTTATTTACATTATTTTTTTATGCTCGACTAAATAAGATAAGTATTCTCTCAATAAATAGTTAAATAACAATTTTTTTTAATATTTGAAATTCACCCCACCTATACAACTTATGGTTTGAATAGTAGTAATTATTATTCGAAAAAAAAAAATTTTGTTTTTGCAAATTATCAAGGTTACATCATCAATTTAATAATTTATATGAAAATAACTTGAAATACTAAAGAACATTAATATGCTGGTAAAACAGTGATTTTCAACTATTCATACCAATGTTGAGTTGAGACCTTGAAGTTAAGCACTTTCAACTTTAATTTTTTATTTTAAGAAGTTACAATTTGTTTTTTGTAATTAATTTATCCCAGAATTTTATTATTCTTCAGTATTAATTTAAGTATGAATTAAACATTTTTTTCACTATAAATAATTCGGTTAAGTTAAGACTTACTTATACAGGTTGCGAAAAGTTTAAAATTGTATTAACTAGGTACTAGGTAATCACTTATATATAAAAACTACTCACTTATAAGTACATGATATTACATAGTTACTTGTTACTTGACTAACTTGTTTTTGTTTATTTTCTTTTTTAAATATACCGGCTTAGTTATTTTCTTTTAATAATTTTAACTTAAATGGTTACTTTGAAGTAAGTAAAAAAACATTTCAGGTGTTAGTAGTCACAAAAATGTAAAAAATAGGAAAAAATTAAAAAAAAAAACTAAGTGTATAAATTGAATTATAAACAAAATAATTACCGCTTCATAAAATAATAAATATTTATTGTAATTTTTTTATTTTTAAAAAATTTAATTATTTTTTTAAGATAAGAAAGACTGAAATAACTTGCATAATTAATTTTTAATTTAGTGTTAGTTTAAGTTTATTAAATAAAACTAAGAAAATTAAAAACTTATATTGTTAAATATTATTCAAAATTGCAATTTTTAATCACGCAAAATTTTTTTTAATTAACTTGAGAAAAAAGATAAAACTCACGTTCACGAAACGTTTACTTTCTAATTGTATTGCATTTTTTATTTTATTTTCTAAAATAACTTTTTTTCATACTAAGTACTTACATATTGTTCATACAAACACAGTCAAAGTCCGGTTGAATGATAAATTTCAATGTATAACTAGTTACTGAACTAAATTTTACATATTTTTAAGTATTTTAAATCATTATCAATATTTTGGTAAATGATATTCCCCGTAAACGTATAAGTAAATTTTTTTTTTTAAATTAATTGAAAGAAATTAATAATGAATGATTCACTAAAGAATTAAGTGACAAATTAGTTTATTTGTTGTTCTAATTATTAATAATGAATAATTATCTGGTTGTAGTAACACATGTTAAATAAATGTTTTAATTTAAACAATAAAGTGGCAAAATATTTTTAAATAATAAAAATTTTAGTAAAACAAATTATTTGATTTATAGGTTCATGTTTCAAATGAATGCAAATTGCATGATTTAACTACAGCTTAATTTACTATAAGTGTTAAAGCAGTTGCAAATTATATTAGATATAAAGTAAAATGTTTATTAACATGCAGTGTATTTTTTTTACTATATGATTAACTGTAACAATGTATATTTACAACTCACTAACTATTTTTAAGAGTTCACTAACTATTTGTTAAGAGTTCAATGTTCTAATAATAAGGTTTACGAAATGTTATTTCTTTATAAACAATTTTGAACTTTTAAAAATTTCCTTTTAAATAAAAATAAAATATTAATATTCATGTCAGTCATTGACTAAAATCAAATACTATAGAATATACATAATTATATTCTATAGTCATTGCTAAAATTGGAAATAAAAAATATACAAGTAAAATTTACGCATATAATTAAAACAAAATCCAGAATAATTACTGTTAAGTGTGAAATTTCTTGCAATCAGTAAAAACTTCTGTTTTTTTTTGACTCTCTAGACTCTAGAGTGTTACTCAACTAGAGTACTCAAGATAATAAGTTGGTTTCCAAAATTTATACATATGATATACAGATCTTTGTTCTTTTATCAGTCTTCTTTTTATCAAGTTCTTTCTTCACAATTATTCAAAAAAACAGAAGAGACCTGATATTACAAATATATGAATAAGTACATCTTTTATAAAAAACAAAATAGCGCAATTAATCAACATTAAAACGGAAATATTTACTTCATTCTTTTCTTCAATCTTATCTTCTTTTTTCTGTATTTAGAATAAGTCTTCTTATCTATTTAATTCTAAAAAAAAGTTTTAAATACTTTTTATAATAAGTACAAATCCTGGAATTTTAAATGCATATGACTTCATTTAATAGTTATTAACGCCCTTATTTCATTTACATGATAAGAAAAAAGTCGATAAACTCTCCAATTTAACAAAATTTCAAACTTCTAAACCCTAGAAAAAGTAAATATTTAGTAGTTAAATAATGACAGCTTCATAAAATACAAAAACAATTGTTAGAGTCAAAAGATTAGTAGTCAAAATATCGCGTGTTTTGTACAAATCGATGTCAAAGATTCTTTATTCAGTCAGAGATAAATTTATAGAACTAATTGTTGTTTTGTTCTTTTATAATTGATGTATTCTTATTGTTTAAAAGATGATTTAAAATTTAAATATATACTTACATTTGGTGGTTTTTTTTTGGTGTAAATATATAAAATTTAAATTCCCCCTTTTTTTTTTAAATTTTTGTACTATATTAAATCACCTTTCGAATTCTTTTCCAATTTGTATTTATTAAGTATATATTTGTATGTAGGTAGAATAATAATCAATTTTTTTTTTAATAAGTAAAATACCGCTTTTTGTGTTCAATTCCGTTTTTTTTTTTTCTTTTCTTTTTACTTTTGTTTATTTTCAGATTTTTAAATTAATTTAATAGCAAAGAAACAGATGAAATACTTATTTTAATAACTTTCTTTTCTAAAAAAAAAAATCGTTTTTATTATTTTTTTTTTTTTAATACTTAAAACGCAAAAATATTTACAATTGTTAAACAAACGATTATCATTTTTTTTTTATGTACAATTTAAAAATAAGAACAAATAAATAAACAATTTTTTATGATAATTATAAACTTTGTGTTTTGAATAATCAAATAAAAAAATTAACTTAATTTTTTATAAACAAAAAGCATGTTTTTTTTTTGTTTTTATTAAACAACACAATTTTTTTTTTCCACTTTTTATCTCTTCTTATCACAAGTTTTTTATTAGACGTCTTTTTATATGAGTATGACAATTCAAACTGATTTTTATTTTTAGTTCTAAAAAAAATCATATAAAAATACAAAAATATCGAAGAAAATCAGCTGACCGTAAGAAAATATCAAAACAACAACAAAAATTATTAGAATGAAAAATTAAATGTCAAAAATTTACTCTATAAAAAATATCGTAAATATATTGACAAGGTATTTAATTAATATCGTATGATATCGTAAAGTGAAACTGTACTCTATTATGAAATGTGAATACAGTCAAATACAGTGCCGTACTGTACTCAAACTTGGATATGGTGTTATCTAATACACGAACCAATATTTAAATTTTAGTATGAATTTTTATTGTGTTTTTTTTAAATGATTTTGACTTTTTAATAATGAATTTAATTTAAATTTGAAAATTATAATATTATTTTATAACTATAAGAGTTTTCTCTAAAAAATTATTAATTTTAAAAAAGAATAATTGAAATTTTAAAATAACTTTAATAAATATTTGATATAGAACTGAAAAATAACTAAGTAATTCAATACATTTTATTTAATTTAGTATTTATTTATTTATTTATTTGTAGTACCAGAAAATAGTTAATATTGACTGATATTATAATAGTGTTTTGCCTATTTGGTATTTGGAATTTTTATTAAACTATATGATGCGACCTGACCAGAATTTCAACCCGAGACCTTTCACATTAAAGGCGGCGTCTTTATCACTACGCTATTGGTTAGATACATATTTTTTTTTTAAATAACATATAAATTTACAATAATGTAAATTGTTAACATAAATGAATTGAAATTTAAATTATAAATCTTATTTTCGTAAAATCTGTATTCAGAACAGAAATCGTCTGACGTGTCGTCTATCGAACATCAACGTTTCCATATTCAGAGCTATTTTTTTGATTTGCTAAAAATTTTAAATTAAAAATGATGTAATTATTTAATTTTTAAATTGATAATTCAAATTTTTATAATCACTTCTTAGAATATTAAGGTATTTATGTCTTTTTGTTTAACTTAACTGATTTACCGTTATATTTTTTGACAATTCTGAGGTTTAAGAAGTTTATCAAACTAACAGAGACACGTTATCATAGAAGAGTTCAGAATTAGAAGAGCTCACAAAAAGAAAAACGTCCCAATAAAGATATAAAATTTTAAAATGTTTCATTAATTATTTATTACATTACAATAATTATTTAAAAGTATGTCCGTTATTTTGTAAAAATTGGTTTGAAACTATTAAAAAACTATTAAAAAAAGATGTATATTGTGATAATCATAAACTTTTATAATTTTTTAATATTAAGAAGGTTTAGAATAACGTCAAATAAAAATCCCAGTAAAACTCTGTTGACAAACAAATACAAAGGTTGATATTCTATATTTTAAATAATTAAATACATTCACCCCTATTCTAAATTGCCTCGTAGACTTTCTACGAAAAATTAGCTACGCTACGAACAAAAACTTTTGGTGATTCTAAATTCCCTCGTAGAAAATTAAATTTGCAATGTCAACTTTGACGTTTGAATTCATTTTTTTAAGTAAAAATTATGATTATTGTTTTCAATTTTGTAGTAATAATTTTTGAAAAAATATTTTGAAAATAGTTAAATTTAAATATTTTTATAAAACAAAGTTGACTAAACAACTAAATAAAAATGTAAATTCATTTAAAATTTTTTATTTATATGTACAAAAGTGAACTGATCACGAAATAATATAAAGTACGAATATGGTACGAATGAATATTTCTTTCGTAGACTTTTGCAGTTTTCGTAACGTTAAGTCAGAATTGAGAATCACTTTTTTGTAAATTAGCTCCGGCTTAGCCGTACGAGGGAATTTAGATTAGGGGTGTATATGTATATGTGTATATGTATTCCAAATTAATTGAAGCTATTTTAGGAGTAACTGTTTTTATTAAATATATATTTATTATACTGCAGTATATTAATTTTATTAAATATTTATTTTTAGAAAAATCTCACCATCGTATATAAAAACATAAGATCAAACAACCTGTTGCAGCCTGTTGCAGCTATCTTATCTTGCAGAGAATGAGTCAGAACAATAGACAAGACTACGAGATACTGACTAATTGGGAAACCCGCGACCAAGGCATCTATCCAATTGAATACATCAAACTGCAGCATGAGTGTTCAATGTCTTGAGTTATATGATCTATGATGGGATCAGCGACTTTAACAATTAGTCACCAATCAAAATATGTAATAAAAACTATTTAATAATTTTTTAAAATTTTATTTAGAATAATTAATTTTTCATTCTCTTTTTTTTTATTTATTTATACATATAATTTAAATATATATACATTCATATGTATATATTTTGTTTTTTATTTTATTTATATATTCATATATCAATTAATTATATAAATAATGTAATTGATTTAATTCATCTTTTTTATTTTTATTTTATATAATTTATTTCTTTCCTAGTTTTTAATTAGCAATAATAATAATAATAATATTATAACATTACTAATTAGGTTTTTTTTTTTTTGTTTTTTTTTTTTACTTTAATAAAATTTTTTTTTTTATATTTTTTTGCTTATTTTTATTTATTTAATGGTTTATATTAATAACATTTATTGATATTTTTTTTTTTTATATTAATATAATTAATTAATTTTAATATACATAATTTAAAATAAGCAATATATTTACTACAGAAATTAAGTTTGTATACAATTTGTTTTCTTGATTTTTATTTTTTTTAATTAATTAATTTAAATTAGTTTTGTTCGTGTTTAAAAAGTATTTTAATTAATAAATTTTGTATTCAAAAAATAACTACATATCTTGTTTTTACATTAAAAAATAATTGATTTTGAATTTATATTAATTAATTTTTAATAATAATAATAAATATAACTAATATTTTTTTAATTAAACATATTATATATTTAATAATGTATTTCAATATTAGTTACAGATATTTTAATAATTTTATAATTCAAAAAAAAAAAATATTATTTAAAAAAATTTATTTTTATATTTTATCATAATTATTTAAATGGTATAATACATTTTTGTTTTTAATTATTATTAAGTTCTTAATAATTATCTTACTGTTTTTATTTTTTAAATATTTAACTTAATTAATTAATTAATTTTTTTTTTTAATACAATTAATAATTATCAGTTTTTTTTTTGTTTTGTAGATTTAAAGTTACAAAATGAAAAAAAATTATTATTATTATAATTAAATTTTATATAAATTATATTAATATTTTTTTATATAAAGTTTTTATTTATATTTTTTTTTTTTAATAATTTTATTTAGTTTCTATCAAATATTTATATCTGTATTTTATTTTTAATTTTTATTTTTCAGTACAGTATATAAATTTACTTAGAAAAAAGAATAATTGTTATATTTAAAGGCAGACAAAGTATATTTTTATAGACTATATATATAGACTGAATAATGGTTAATTGAGTTTCAGAGTCAAAATGTTTTTTTTTTTAATTTAAAACATTTTAATCATTTATTAAATTGATTTTTTTTTACTATATTAACAATTTTTATAGTAATTGTAATTATGTATTTTTTATTCAGTTTATACATCAGATAATCAGATACATTTACTTTGTTTAGTGTGTGAGAAAGATTAATATAAATTAATTAAATTTATTTAGTTACTTTTTTTTTTACACATATATTTAATTTTTGTATAAAAATTATTTAATGCCGGAAAAAAACATTTAATTTGTTATATAATAAATAAATTAGTTCCAAAAAAAAAAGTAATTATGTTATAACTTACAAAAAAATTGAAAATTTTGTTATTTAATATCGTTTTAAATTAAATAAAAAAATTTTATCTTCTAACCACGATCTAACTCAGGTTTTTTACGCCGAAGCCACTTCGCCAACCTCTACACAATAAAAGTCTTATAAATTTGTTGTCAGATTTCTAATATTAATGTATAACTACATGATAGACTGAAAAATAAACCCATAGACACAGGCAAGTTAATATAAAAGTATATATAATATATCAAATTTAGAATGAAGCTTGAAACTGACTTATAATTAAATTCTGACTATTCTAAGATTTTTTTTATTAGTATTCAAAACCCACTTGCATTGCTGCTTACGAGTGCAATTATATTGACTGTAATCCTAAATATGCAAAAAATCAAGTCTAGTTGACCGTTGGTTGATTGAATCAAGGGTTCAATTCTATTAATAGCAATACTTAAAAACAGGGAACATCAGTTAGTTAAATAAAGAACCTAGTAGAATAAAATGAACGCTCTTTCTCAATACTAATCTTTTGTAATACTAATTTTTAATAAATATAAATGTAAATAATTAGAAGATCTTCCACAATTAAATATAATAATAAGCTTTTTAAAGATAATTTACTAAATTAATTGTTTTTTCGGAACTAAATTATTTTACAATAAATTTGATATTACATTAATTACTACTTAAATTATGATACAAAAACTGTAATAATAAAATATTTAGAAAAGAATAAAATAAAACAATTTTTAAATTACAAAAGTTTGGCAACAATAATTATTTTTTACATGCAGTTTACTTTTATTTTTTCATATTCTATTTATAAAACTTTTTATAAAATATTATAAAAAAAATTAAATTCTTTTATTTGAATTAATATTACAAAATTTTCAATTTTTCTTAAAATAACTTTGGAAAAAAAGTATAAACAAAAAAATATAAATTTTTGAAAATAATTAATATAACTGGTCAACTCATTAACCTAAGAGTTAATTATTATTTAGAATTAAATATGATATATATTAATTAGGTTTTAATATAATTCAATTAATAAATTAATACGAAATCATGTCTATATATATTGAAATAAATTTTATATAATTTTAAAAATTAATAGTAATTATAAACACAAGCAATATTTAATTATGATTAATCATACTTTTAGTAAAGTTTTAAAAAAATTAAAGAAATCAGTATGTATATTATTTTCTTTTTTAATTATATTAAAATATTTGTACATTGATTTAAGGGACACACTGTACCTACAGTATTGTCCCAAATTATATAGTTTCAAAATAATATTTATTACGATACGTATAAGTATTTAAATTTTTATATTTCTAAAAAAAAAATAGTTTTTTTTTATTTTCAAAAGAATTGTGCAAAAAATTTTAAAAAAATATGAAATATAAACACATATATTTATTAATTAATAACAATTAATTTGATTGGAAAATTAATTGTTTTCCAATATTATTTTTATTACTTATATAATATATATTAAATTATGATTAATTTTATTATATAGAATAGTAAAATCAATAATATTTGTAAAAAAAAAAAACCAATTAAAATTAAAATTTTTATAAGTTTTCGTTTATTTCTTATCAGGTAATTCAAGCTAAGGACACAATATTTTTACATTATAAACTTAAAAACAGTTCTATTTTTTTTCTCTTTCTTTTGTTATATGTTAATTAGTAATTAGATTATTTTAGTCATAATTATTTATTTGTATAAATTTTTTTTTTAAATTTACATTTTATTTTAATTAAATATATTTTTAAAAATTAAAAAAAATAAAGTCTTAGGTATTAAAAATATGTTAGACGTGGTTTTTTTCTAATTAAAACAAAACATAGAAAAGGAAATGGATTTTTAAAAGTATAATTAAAATAAATTTGAATATAGGTAAAATGTTTTAAAAACTTTCCCAATTTTAATTAAGAGTTATAATTTAATTGATAATTATTTTTTATTTAAAATCAAATTAGAAGGTAATTATAAATTTATTTTACCTGTAAATTATATGAATATTTTATAAAAGGTACGAATTTAGTTCCCTCTAGAAATATTTCAACTATTTAGAACGGGCTTACCATACTTAATTTTAAACAAAAGAAATAGCAATATTAATTTAATATAAATTAATTAATAATATTAAACTAATGATTTTTTTAGTAATTAACTAAGTAAAATAAGTGAAAATAATTAGTTTTAGACAGATTTGGACAATATCAAATGGCATTTTAAAAATTAGGGTTTAAATTTCAGGCAATAAGTCATATTAAAATTAAAATTGTATCAAGGTAAGCAATTTTTTAATAATTATATAGTAAATTCATTAATTATTCGTTGTTTTATAACAAAACAAAATTCAGTCTAAAAAATATTTAAAACAATTTACTTTTGTTAATACATATATATTAATTATATTGATTCTTAATTAATATTTTAAAAATTCATACTGGAGCGATAGCAATTGAATTTGGTTTACAGATTCACCCAAAATTTGTTATTTAGTAAATTTTTTGTTAGCCACCTCTCAGACCCCAGATTGTCGTTCAACTTTTTTTGAAAAGATTTCTTATAAAAAATATAAAAAGTTTTAGGAAAAAATTAGAATTAAAAAATGTTTTTAATTTTAATTTAATTAATTTACTCTTAAAAAATTAAATTATTTATAATTATTAATAAATATTATGTTATACAATATAATAATAACCTTCTATATATTATTTATATTTCTTTATTTTTATCAATTAATACATTTTCAGGGTATAGTAGGCATATCATGGTTTTATGAAAGAGGGCCCTGCAAACTAAATAGAACATCTTGTTTTTCTTTTTGATTTCCACCAAAGTCTAATAAAAATTTAATACCTATAACTTTGTTTTTTTAATTCAATTTATTTTTATTTTTTATTAATATATATATATATATATTTGTTTTTTTTTAGTAATATAATAGGGATAGTTATAATAATAATTAATAATAATAAAAATATTAACAATAATGTTATATATATATATTTTAATGATTTGTTTTTTTTATATATATATATATTTTTGATTTTATTTTATACATATATTTAAAACATATATTTTTGCAATAATAGGAATAACAAAGAATAATATGATTTTTTGAGTTATACAAAAAATTATTTAAAATTATTTTCAGTTTTTTTTTTGTTTATAAACTTTTGTCTTTTACAATACATTAAAATTATATATATATTATACATTATATAAATATTAACATTGATTTATATATAAAATAATTTTTTTTTTTTCACATTTTATGTACTAAATATAAAATTTACATTTATTCTTATACAATTGCAACTATACAGGGTGTTCACAGTAATTGAAAAATAACATAATAAGCATTAGGAAAGAGTAAAATAAGTAAGAAAAGATGAGAACGAGCTGTAAATTGAAAAATTTACTTAAACTGTATCTTTAGTAATTTATACCAATATTAAGGTAATTTAAGTGGATAATTTACCATTAGTGGTTGTGGTATTTAAGGATTCCTAGTTAATTGATTACTTATCGAAAAGGGTCCTGATTATAAAACGATCAAAATAAATACTATTATGTTCCCTACAATTATATATTACTTATCATATTTTTCCCACCTATTACAGAACACTCGGAATATAACAAAAAAAAATATTTTAAGTTTAGTGTACAATTGATTAAACAAAAATTTTTATAACATTTTAAATAGTTGCATTAATTAAATAATTAAATGTTCACAAAAAAATAAATTAAAAACTTGTGCATTATTTAGTGTTAAATTATAAAATTATAAAATGAATTGAATATAATTTTTTTTTCTTAAAAATTCTTTCATAATTTTCTTTTCTTTTATAAATATATATTTCATTTAATTTTTTAATTCGTTGATTTTTAAAAACGATTGATTTTAAATTGTTTGTTGAAACCTTATTTTCTATTTTTTCATATTAATTGGATGGAATTTTTCCAAACAAAAATAAGAAAATATAAAAAGTATATAACATAGAATTCATTATAATGATAAGTAAAATTATGAAATTATAATTTATACTACTGTTATTAATTCAAATCGTTTATCGTAAGATGAAAAAAAACACAGCTTTAATCTGATTTCAAACTCAATTAAAAAAAAATGTAGAATTGATTGAGACTTAAAATCAATTTAAACAAATCTAGAATCAATTTGTCGAAAAAGTCATTAGTATGTTTGTTAATGGATTTTCTTTTATTTGAGTAGTGGTTTATGTGCATTTTGCACAATACATTTTATTCAACCTAATTGGTTACCAAGCTTTAACAATTTTCTTTTATATTAAGTTGTATAAATAAGTTGAATATCATAGGCCTAAATTTTATGTTGTAATTAATTTTACCTTCATTTCTTTAATTGATCTAAAATTAAAAGTAAAAATAATTTCTAAATAAATTATTACCGGTAAGTAGATAACTGATATTTCAATCTTTATTATAATTTTTAAAAAAAGAATTTTTCATCAACAAACTATTTGACTTGCTTTTTAAGAGTAATATTTGTGATTTTATTTTATTTATTTAGGAATTAATTAAAATAAATTTACCAACATTTACAACTTTGCTGTTTATGAATACCACAGAATTAGACATATATTATTAATTTCTACCACTCAAGTCACTTTTCCTTAAAACCTCTTAATTTTTTTTTTTAACAAATCAAAATTTTTCTTTTAGTAATACACAAACATTGTAATTTACTCATTCTAATTCTTAAAGATCTATCTACACGTAGTGCCTTAAATTTAGGGTAAATCCCCGGATACAAACAGATATAAAACAATATTTCAGGTTGCAATTTTTTACGCTGTAACATTATTATACTATATGCATTAATTAGAAATTTTAAATTAAAATATAATTTAACATGTATTCAGATTGTGTATTATAGTTTGGTGTTCCAGTTTATATTTTGTTTGTTATTAAAACAAGAAACAATTACAAAAAAAATTTTAAAATAGTATTACTTAATTAAAAATTGTATATATTTTTACACATACAAAATATAAATTAATTAATATAAAATACTAATTAGATGTAACATTTAAGTGAAATTTAAAATACATATAGTAGACATTACATTACATAAATATTAATTTTTGTTTTTTTTAGTAATTTACTTGTTGTTTTCTTTTTAGGCAAAGTATATTGTCAAAAAATTTACACAAAGAAGCTTTTATATTATTTATATTTTATTTTTATTTTCTTTCTTTAACAATTAATTATATTGTCTGTAAATAATATTAAGACTGGCATTAGATAAAATCAATTTTTTTTTAGTAATTCTTTAACTTTTGTTGGATAACTTTTAAAAGTACTTAAATAAACAATTTATTTAAAAAAAAAAACTTAAATATTTTGAAGTAAATAATTTAAGAAATAATTTTTTAAATATTTTAATAAAATGTGAAATGTGTGACAAAAAATATATTTTTAAAAGAATTACAATAATTTTCAAAGTATATTATAATAAACCTACATGTATTATATAAATATTTTCTTAAAAACTAATTTATTAGTAGAAATTATTATAAAATATTTATTTGAGCTTGGTTTTTTGTTTTTTAATAATGTAGAAGTTACTTTTTAATACAGAAATATAAAATTAAAATTGCAATTTTATTGATTGTATTTGAATATAATCAATAATAATAAATTGCAATTTATTTCACATTATATTAAAATAAATTATAAAATTATAATAATTTAAAACTAAAATACTTTCAGAATTGAGTTTTATTTAGGGAATGTAGAAATAAGATTTTGGAAAAAAATATAAAATAATATAATTAAAAGAATGAATAGATCATGTAAATAAGGTTAATTAATTTTAATATTATCAAATTTTTTTTAAATTAATTATTGATTTTGAAATTAATTTTAAAAGGATATTTAAATATGGATATGATTTTTACTTTTTTTATCATGCCTATTTTTTACAGGATATGGAGTAAATTTAAAAGACAAAGTACAAAGTAAAAATAATTTTTAATTACATTTTTTAGTTTAAAAACAATTTTTCCTTTAATTTAATAATTATAAAAGATTTTTCCAAAAAAATTTTGATTAACCAAGCTCAAATTACCTATAAAAAGAAAAATAAAGTAAATTTTTCCAAAATTTACAAAAGAATAATAATAATTATTTGAAAAATTGAGATTTTTAAATACTTTTTATATTAAAATATTTATTAAATAATTCAATATAAAATTAATTCGATCATTTAAATTTATTTGAATTTTTTCTTTTTTTTTTTACTTTAATTGAAAAAATATTTTTTTTTTTTTCCAAAAAAATTTATTATATATGTATTAATATTTGTTTTTGTTGTATGATTTAATTTTAAATATTTAATTAAATAAAATAAAAAAAATTAAAAATCAGAAATAATAAAATAACAATCCGTTTAAAACGATTTTAAGAAATTAAATGGGCATGTATAATTATAAATTTTTTAACATTTTTTTTTTTAACTAGATTTAATAATATTTAAAATAGAATACAATGTTTTATTATAAAGTGAAAAATTACTAATAAATTATTTAATAATAAATGAGATTTTTTAATAATAATTGTATTTTTTTTTTTATTACAATTAAGTTTAGTTTTGATTGGCTAACTTAATTATTTTAATAATTGTTAAAGAGAAATAGGATTGAATTAGTTTATTTTATTAATAATTATGAAATTAGTTTTTGTATAAATATTTGCAATTGATATCTTAAAAATCAATATTTTACAAAATAAAAGATTATAAAATGTGTATAAGTAATATTTTTATATTACTATATTTATTTTATATAATAATAATTTTTAATAAGTAAAATAATAGAATTAATAAAATTCTAGACGTTAAGAATACTAATATTATAAAATTGTACTCTAATAAACACTGGACCAAGATAAATCATTATTAGATCCTTTGAAAATTTAGAAATTGAAATTCAATTTTGAAAATAGTAAAATATTAGGTTTAATTAATTGAGTTCGTTTTACTTTAATTATATTTTTAGTTTAATACTTTTTTTTTTTTTAAGATATCATCTTTTACAATATTATTTCTTGAATTTTATTGAAATTTCACTTTATTTTTAAGTATAAATCTAGCTACAAAAAAAAGAATTAATTATTCAACATAAAGCAATTAAATCTTAAATATAAACCTAAAATTATATAACAAAACATTTTTTATTTTTTTATTGAGATTTGTTTTTAGTGGATTTTATTTTTTATTCAATATTAATGATATGATTAATTGTAAAACAGGATACGTTTTATTTAAAAAAATATTTTTAATTTTTCTTGTATATTAAAAATGAAAAAGAAAAATAACGATGTTTAATGCAAATTTAAATAATTATATTTATTTAAAAAAAAAAAAAACAAATTAATTTAATTTTAAAAAATATATATATTTAATTTTTACTTATTATTTTCAACTTATATTTAAATAATTTTTTTTTTTCTTTTGTAAGAATAATATTTAATAATAAATTCGTATATTTATTTTTAATAAATTTATTAGTAAAAATTAAAAATTTATTTATTTTTTAATTAACATTTTTACTTTATATATATATAATAAGTTTTAGTTTTTATACATTTTTTTTTTATTTAATTAATTAATTTAAAAAATGTGTTTTTTTTTTTTTATAGAAACAAAAAATTATTAATATTAAAAAAAAAAATTAAAACATAAATTTATTTGATAAGAGATAAACTTTATTTTGTATATTTATATATTTAATTTTATACGTAATTTTATATATATATTTAATTTTATAATCTTTTATTTTAATTAAATTAAAAATACTTTTAAAGTAAGCACATTTTTATTATATCAATATATATATATTTCTTTTTGTTTTTAATTTGATTTGAATTAAATTGTTTATTTTATTTTATTTATTTTTTAATTAATTTATTTACCTAATAGTATAATAATAGTACAATTTTGTTCAGGACTAAAAATTGTTTTTTTTTTAATTTTATTTTTAAAACTTTTTGAATTTTTAAAAATTTTAATTTTTATACATTTGAATGAGTTCCAACACTACTAGCAGAACCGCCAGTAACATTTGTTGAAATATTACCGCTACCACCACCGCTTGCACAACCACCACCACCAGTACCAGTTGAAGTAACAGCAACAGAACATCCGCCACTGCTATTAGTACCAACAGTACCAGTAGAATTAGTTATACCACCAATTATAATATTATTAGGACCAGTAGATGATGATACAGATGCAATTGAACCAGTCATTACATTATTACCTGTACCAACAATACCAATAATACTACTATTCAAACTATCTAATTTACAACGAGCTTCTTCTTTACGTTCTTGTATTTGTAATAATTCTTGACTCAAATCATTACATAATCTTAATAATAAAATATTTTGTTCCCTAAGATGCCGTAATATATCAGCAACATTTTTATCCAATTTACTATTTAAATTATTACTATTATTATTACTATTATTGTTGTTTAATAATGAAACATGACGTAATTGTTCGCTTATGGCCATAACACGTTTTTCATAATCTAATGCAGTCGCAGTATTTATTGATACAGATGAATTACTGCTATTCGTTGATAGTAAATTACCAGAAATAGATAAATTGGATGAACCTGTAGGTCCAGTATTAGCACCACATACATTCAAAACACTTGAACCGTTACCATGTTGTTGCTGTTGTTGTAATAATGATGATGATGATGATGGAGGTGGTGGTGGTAAAGATTGAAATTGTTGATTATAATTTGATGATTGAGAATCCGATGGAGATTGAGAATTTCTTGGGGTATTTGGTTTACGGTATACTTCAAATGCACTTGCACGTTGATTTGTTTGTAGTGAAGATATGGTGGGACGTGGTGGTGGTGGGATTGATGTTGGTATTGATTGTATATATGAGGTGGTGGTGGCTGCTGCTGATGATGATGATGATGATGATGAATTTGTTGTCATTTCTTGACCGATATATGATGTTGATAATTTTTCTGAGATCATCTTTTTATATTTAAATAAAAAAAAAAAGAAAATATATTATAAGATTAAATACCAAATTTTTATTAGCTTAAATATATGTACATGAAAAAAGGTTAACCTATTCATTTGATACATTCAAAACATCATACTATTTTCAATATTCAGTTATAAGAGTTTTATAAATTTTAAAACTTAGAGAATTCGAATATATTATATACCGATTACCGACAGACATGCTATAGTACTTGTATTTTTTAAACTTTTTTCTCTTGTTTGTTTTAAAAAAGGGCTGCAATGAAGAATTCATGTTTGTAAACTTATAAAATTAATTAAATTTTTACATAAAAGACCTAGATATTACTTTTCTCCAATTTTTTTCCGAACGTAATGAACCAAACCCCAAAATTATTTTAATAAGAAGATATCAATAGACAATAATAAAAAATAAATAAATATAAAATGTTTAATATATGTAAAAAAACAGAAATAAATAAAATAAACATTCTATAATACAAACTTCAATATAAACAATATTAATTTCAACTTAAATATCACAGAATCACAACAGATACACTAATTACGTGAAGAATAAATAAATATCTAAAGTTTTCTACACGTGATTAAAATTTGGTAATTATTAAATTAAAAAAAAAATCAAGTGGATATTATTCAAAGTAATTTCAAAATTTAAATAAATAGGAAGGAACTGATAATTAAAAAAAAATTAATATAAACGACTTCAAGAAAAAACTCCGAATTAATTAACACCTAATGCAACAGTTCGCAATCTTAAATTAGAGTACTTCTACTTGAGATTAAAAATATGTGCATAGTCATGAGTCTATGGGTATTGCATGAGAATCAAATGGAAATAACTCCATTATTTTTCTGAAGTATATATTACTTGGGAGTTATTTCATTTTACTATAATTAGATGTTACTTCAGTTTTCTAATGGAAATAATGATAATTGCAATTTTTTCATATATGTAACTTGTGTTAATTGGAATTATTTCATTAAATGGTAGAACTTTTTTCATTAATGGATTATTTTATTAGGAATTATTTCATAGGGCCTAAAAACACTCTTATATACTAAATTAAGTTCAGCACACACTGATAATTTAGGAACATTTTTCTCAAACATTTTATTTATTTATAAGTTTATTATTTATATTTATATGTATATATATATGTTTATTTAAATTAAAAAGTTTATATAATAATAAAAAACAGATGTTTTTTTTACAAAACACGGGCAAAATTAAATATAGAAATTAAAAAGTATATTTGTAAAATTATTGAATATTTTCTATAAAATAGAATTTAAGCTTTTCTTAAAATTTTTCGAATATATTTTAATTAAAATGCAATTTTCACCCGAATGTATGATTAGATTTTTTATTTTTTAACCCTTTGCATCCCAAAGATATTTTTTCTATTTTATATACAATAAATTATATATATTTTGTGTTTACCTAAGAATTTTTATTTCATTTAAAAACATAAGATGCTAAAAATTAGACGTTAATTATTTAAACCAATCGAGCATCGATTTTAAAGCATCATTCCAATATACCTTGATACTAGCATTTTAAATATCTAAAAACCAATCCTTAGATACAATCACTGCACTTTAATAGAACATGTTTTTAAATAATTCACAAAATTAATTTTTTAATTTTAATTAATCCTTCTCCAGCCTTATTGCTTAGCCATTTCACATGCAAGGACTTGGCTGCTAATCCGACTACTCAAGTATAGAGAGAAAGTAATTTCAATGAGTAAAAGTCTCATACTATTTTTGGATTTTTTAGGATAACATTGGAAACCAATATTTCTAATAGAATTCATAGGGACATCAAAATCTGCCAGCTTTAGCAATAGTACTTTCAACCTAAAACATGGTTTTAACTTAGAAGTGAAATTGCTGATGTAGATGAAAGAACTTATAATTTCTGCTCTTGGCTCCTTCTGTTCAAGTTTTAGAAAAGTGATATATTCTAGACAGATGTATTCCAGACAAATTAAATGATTCGGAAAAAAGTTCAGGCAAAATCTTTGAAGTATGTATACTCTAGATACTCTGTATTAAAAAAAATGAATGTATGTGTTCTTTTAAGGGATGCCAATTTTCTTTTGAAGCAAACGTGCTAAAAATCTCTATTATCTTCAAATCAAATGATTCCTCACTTCATATCTAAAAACCAAAAAATTAAATAACAGGTACGAATGGGTTAATTTTAAAATCCTCCGAAAATTTATCTTTACCTTAACATTTACAAGTACTTTGAAGTCTTATAATTTATTTAACTAAAATATAAAAATAAATTTTGAAAAAAAAAAATATAAAAATTCTATGCAAGTAAACAAAAAAATTTTTGTTTAAAAACAAATGTTCAGTTTTATTTGTTTTTTCTCTAATTTTTTTTTAGGAAATTATTTATGATTTTTTATTTTTACTTTTTTTTTTAAATCGATTACCCCAAAAAATATCGAAAAACCACTTAAGCAGTCTATAATCTGTATCAAGAGTAAAGAACATAAGAATAAAAAAAATGAATCTCTACGGATTAATTTTATTCCTGGCGATTTTATATCAAAGTGATTTTGTATTTTGTAGTAAGTTTAACTTAAACTGAGCAGCATCAGCTCAACACATTTTATGGGGTCGTTGGATAATATTCAATTTTCTTTGTAGGAAAAAAAGTGGTTTGCTACTGGGCTAATTGGTCAGTTAATCGTAGAGGCAGTGGTCAACATAAAATATCAAAAATTAATTCAAATTTATGTACACATTTGGTGTATGCATACGCTGGAATAGATAATAAAGGAAATATAACTAGTATGAATCCGATTATTGATATTAAAAGAAGTAAGAAACTGCAATTATATAAAATATACAATTAATTCTAAAAATATTTTAAGGTGGTTATAATGATTTTAATCATTTGAAATTAAAATCACCACATTTAAAAACAATGCTATCAGTTGGTGGACCATCTCTAGAATCATCATTTTTTTCTGAGGCAAGTTAAATGTTTTTTTTTAATTTTGAAACTTTACGTTTTTGGAAATTCTTTTACAAAATAGAATTAAATATCTAGAATAATTCGTAACCTTAAAGGGATTTAATGCTTTTCAATTTATATTTTAAAAAAATATTAAAGAGAGTTGGTGAAAAGATTGAATAATAACATAAATTTAGGAACGATTCAGTCGTAATTCTGATATAAAACTCTAACAGTCAAAAATTTACTTTGATTTAACATGATTTTAATTTTATTTCTTTAATTTAGATGACACGATCCAAAAAATCCAGAGCACAATTCATAAAAAGTACTATAGAATTGCTAAATGAATATGATTTCGATGGATTAGATATTAATTGGGAATATCCAACTCAATTAAATGGAAATATAAAAAAAGATCGAGATAATTTTATTCAGTTGTTGCGTGATATTAAAGAACATTTTTCAAGAAATCAAAAAAAATTAATATTAAGTGCAGCAATTACAAGTGATATTAAAATAATTCAAGAAGCCTATCATATTAAACCAATGTGTTTAAGTGTAAATTTTTTAAATTTAAAAGCATATGATATGAATTATTTGAATGTAACAAGTTTTCAAGCACCATTACGTCGTGTTAAGGGAGATTTTAAAGAAAAAACATACATTAAGCAAATTATTAATTATTTACGTGATAATGGTTGTTCATTAAAGAAAATTGTTCTGGGTGTACCAGCTTACGGTAAAACATACACATTAAAAAATTCAAATAAACATGATTTAGGTGAATCAGTTATTGGACCCGGACCAAAAGGACCATATACACAAGAAGATGGTTATTTGGGTTATAATGAAATTTGTTTATATCAAAGACGTCAATTAGGTTGGACACATGAAGTTTCAAAATGGAAAGGACAAATATATGCATGGCGTCATAAATTTTGGATTAGTTATGATTCACCAATAACCGTAAGAATAAAAGCAAAATATGTACAAAGAAAAAATTTAGGTGGTTTAATGTTTTGGTCAATTGATACAGATGATTTTGAAGGAATATGTTCTTCTGTCAAGTATCCATTATTAAAAGCAGCTAAAAAAGCATTACGAAAAAACGAAAATAAAACTAAAAATAATGAAATGGATTAAAATAAAAAATAGTATATGTATTATTTAAAATAAAATATAATTGAGCTAGTAAATTGAATTATTAATTGTTTAGATTAAAAATTAATTTATAATAATAATTGACAAAAATAAATTTGATTTATACCGAACATTCTTAAGTGTTCTTCTTTTTTTTGGGAACTAGTTTCTAATTCTATGAATTTTTATGCATATCCAAAAGATAAAATCAAAAGAAAAAAAACGACAACATCTTTGTTAATTACATTTTTTATTTTTACTTTATAAACTAATCCTTTCCTTTGTACTTAAAGTAGTGGGTACTGTATGGAACAAGATGAGGTTGGTACAAATAGGGACGGCGAAAAGTGTTTTTTCTTCATTTGGCATATAGAAGTTTAGTTTAATATTAATCATAGAATCTAAAAAGTTCAGCTAGCTACAAAGTTATTTAAAATCAGACCTCCCTTATAAAACATTCCTGTTAATAATTATTTAAATAACATATATGACAACAATGAGGGGATGACTAGACGCATTAATAAATGCTTTTAAATAGCGAATTTAAATCTTTTAAATAGAGAAAATCTTTTGATTTGTTCAGTTTTTAGAATTGGATTTTATTAAAATAGGGTAACAAATATTTTACAATAATTAGTAGCAAGACTCTTACTTTCTTTACATTTACTTAGTTATTACATTCATTCTTTACATTTACTTAGTTTTATTTTATTGTATTTGTAAGAAAATTTACTAAGAAAAAATAGTCAAGCTTTCGAATTGCAATATGTACTCTATAATCATAAAACGATAACAATATGATAAGAAAAAGAAACAACAATAGAGAAAATTATAAAGATTGTATATTCAAATGTTTAATTTTATTTTTATCAATTATTGTAAAATTAGATATTGCTCCTTTCTTCCAATTAAACTATTCTATAAAAACAGAAAGAGCGAAGAAAATTTTTTAGATAAACAATATTAATTTGGAGTCAACCAAACGAATTTATTAATATCGCGCAAAATTTAAATAAAAAAAATGGCACTTAGAATTAATTTGATAATATTTCAATTATTTTTGGTAATATTTTTAAACATATTTTCAACTATTATGGCTCAAACTAATTGTCCAGGTATTTATAACATAATTAACAAAAGCAAATCTTAAACAAAACTTTGTGAATAGAAAAAAAACATGTTGTATGTTACGTGGCTAGTTGGGCATATTACAGGGAAGGAAAAGGAATGCATAAATTAAAAAATATTGTACCACAATATTGTACACATTTTGTATATTCATTTGCTGGATTAGATATAACTGGTCGAATTCAAAGTGTTGATCCTAATTACGATGCAACAGGTAGGAGCTATGTTTACTTTTTTTTAAATAAATTTAAAAAATTTATTTTTACGTATGTTAACAGGTTTTAAGAATTTTATTAATCTGAAGGAAAGAAATCCTTGTGCCAAATTTTTAATTGCAATTGGTGGATGGAATGAAGGATCAGAAAAATATTCTTATGTACGTAAAATTATCTTAGCATAATCTGAAACTGAAAACTTAACTTTTTTAGATGGTAGAAAGTGCAGAAAATCGGGAAATTTTTGCTGATAGTGTTATGAGATTTTTAGTTTTTCATGGTTTTGATGGTTTAGATTTAGATTGGGAATATCCAACTCAACGGGGTGGAATTCCAGCAGATAAAAATAATTTTATTGAACTTTTAAAACTTTTAAAATTAAAATTTGAACCAAGAAAAAAAACTTTAAGTATAGCAATACCAGCTGTTATTGATATTTTAATTCGCGGATTTGACATAGAAAATATTTGTAAAAATTTGGATTTTGTATCGGTAATGGCATATGATATGGTATTACCAGATCAAGCCAGTGTTCATGCACCATTAAAACTAGAAAGTGGCGAAAGTAGAGAAACTATTGATGATGCAATTAAATATATTTTAAGAAAAGGATGTCCTTCACAAAAAGTTATTTTAGGTGTAACAAGTGTGGCTAAAACATTTACATTAAAATATGCAGGTCGTAATGATGTTGGTGCACCTATAACTGGACCTGGTGTTGCTGGAAAATATTTGAAATCTGCTGGCAGTTTAAGTTTTAATGAAATGTGCGAAAAATTTAATTCAACTGGTTGGACGCATAAACATAGAAAAAATAATGCTGTTAAAGTTTCATATAAAGATACATTTTGGGCTGTATATGATGATGAAGAAACTGTAACACAAAAAGGACAATATGTTTTAGATAATAATTTAGGTGGTTTAATGTTTTGGTCAATTGATACAGATGATTTTATACCAGAATGTCATAAAACAAAATATCCATTATTGGTAGCTGCGAATAGTGCTTTAAAAAATAACATTAGATCTTAAATGAATTAAATAAATATATAACAAATATAAGCGACCTGAAAATGTAATGACTTTTTTTCTTTAGAACATCCTATATACTCCTTGTTATACGAAAAATTTAAATTAAATATAATATATTGAAATGGTTTATTCGGAAAATTAAAAGAACGTTTAGAGCTTTTCCAAACCGAATTTGCTGGCTAGTTAAAAAAAAAGTGAAATTTACGGTGTAATTATGTAAAGTTCATGTCCATCTATAATTTCTTCCTACTTTCTAAAACCTATAGTTCAGAACCTAATTTTACATAAAAATATTATGTTACAAGTTAATAGCTACAAGTTTTGTTTAACATATTGTAAATCTTAACTTTTACAAATCTGAAGTTTTCTATTAAAAATTTTATCTCAAGGAAAACTAATTTGTCACAAAATTACTTACCATTTTATTTGTATCTGGAAAATGAGCAAAATCAGCAAATCCAGTTGAATTAGTATCAGTGTGCATATCAAAGCTAGCTTGTTGTATCATCTAAATTTGTAAACAAAAGGATAAAAACAACTTTAAAAATTTTAAATGACTTGTTAAGTTATTAAAATTACCTCGGGTTGTGCCGGATGAGTACCACTAAGTTTGAATTTATTTAAATCTAAACTGCTACTACGAGCATGTCTAGGTCTTGGAGGAGGTAATGGTGGTGGCTCCTTTTTGTTTGGTAATGGTAAATTATTAACATTTACAACTCCAGCAACCGTTGTTGAATTAGCTGCTACCATAGCACTAGAAGCTATAACATTATCATAAGCAGTTGAATCACCACCACTACTACTTCCAATACTTGGTTCTCGTTGTGGAGGTGGTGGAATTGCACCAATATTTTTATTTGGCAGTTTTTTTGCTTGCGGTCTTTGAATAGCACGTAAATCATTACTTTGTAAAGATTCACGATGGTGACCTGCTCCAGTACTATGATGATGTTGTGGTGGTTGTTGTTGTTTAGGACTTGATTCGCTTTCACGTATAATTCCAGATGTTGGATCATAAACGAAATTTTCAGACTTACGTATAACACGACTAGCAACTAAATCGTCTTCATTAGTTTCAGGACCAACTATATGAGAATATGTTATTCAAAATAAATATTTTAAGATATTTATTTTTAATAATCATTACCAACTGGTGTAACTCTTAATGGTACTGGATGCAAAATTTGAGGATCTGAAACAACTGCCTGAGCTGTTCTTTGCATATCAAAGTTAACTGGTTTTGGACCTGGACTAGAAACATTGGATGTTGGAGATTCGGTAAATTTAGTCCATTCCTATTTTTAAATTTTAAATTAATTTATTATATTTTAAAAAGGCTTAACTTGAAATCACCTTATTTTGATTAGTCCATTCTTTTGCTAATTCTTTAGTTCTCATATGAACTGGTGAAACTGGTTCAGCGGGTGGGGTGTTTGAAATACTTCTTGTTTTATTTTGTTGAGAAGGGCTAGTTCTATTTTTCGTTTTTTCAGTAATTTTACTTGCAGACTAATTAAAATTTATAAATAAACATAACGAATTCCTTATATTTGAAATTAATGTATTACCTGTGTTACTCCAGAAATTGAATTTAATTTTAAATTTCCTTTATCAACTGAAATTTTTCTAATTGTTTCCTGACTATCTTTATTAGGTTTTGTTACTAATGATCCATCAATAACTGTTTTGGCACTATTCAAGTCATCATCATCTAAATGCAACAAATCAGCCTCTGGTGGTTCATTTTGTTGTGCATGCGTACTGTTTGATGACAAAATATTTGGATTCAAACATTGCGGTAATATATTTGGTAATGGAATATTATTTCTTCTTAAAACTACAAGATGCATTGCAGATGTAAATTCTGCTAAGCTTAAAGCACCATCACGTGTTACATCACATAATTGCCAAATATGTCGCAATTCTTCAACAGGAATTCTAGATTTTTCAAAAAATACTCTAAAATTTAAAAATCATACATTAATCTCTAATGTTTTATTTTTTATACATTACAATATTACCTAGCGATATGACCGGAAACTAAACCATTTGGATCTGGTTGTATAGCCTTAAATTGTTTATGATAATATTCCCTTTGTTCGTTACTTATTTGAAATATAGTTTCTAAATCATTATCATTATCTTCATCTGAACTATGCCTATCAGAAGATTCTTCTTCAGTACCAAGTAGTTGTCTATGTTCATCTCCAAGAAGACCTTGCCATAATGTTTCTTTTGCCCAAGGTCTTTCTGCTACACTATTAGTAGGAGTCGGACTATCACTATTTGTACTCCATGCCTCAGGAGAACCGCCACGATTTCGGTGCTGAAATGTTTTTAAAATTTTATTTTTATTTTTAAAACTATTTTTTAAAAAATATTAAAAATAACGACTTACATTTACTTTTCCACCAGTATCATTATGCTCCACTTCAGAGTCAGTACTTAATAACTCAGATGATGAAGGAGCATTAACCGGTTCACCTCCTGATGCAGCTATCACAGATGATCTGCTTAGATCAACAAATGTTGGACTACGACTTTCACGACGTTTTGATCTTCCCTCATTATTTATTGTAACTAGGCCATTTGATTCCATAACTAATGATGATGTTGAACCACCAGCACCACCACCAGAACCAGATATTGAAGAATTTGAAGAACTAACTAATTTATTACTATTTGCATTTGAATTTGACATTCCACTTGGTATTTCAACAGATGATTGTCTTCTCGGTGGTAAAAGAGAAGGTAAATCTTCTTTCCAGCTAAATCTTGGCAAAGGTAAACTAATTGATGATGATATCAATTCAGCTCGTAATGGACTAATAGAAGCTTGAAAAGCAGCTATTAATTTTAAACAAGAATAAAATTGTGACCTTGAAATGTGAAGCGCGGTTTGAGGTATACCAGCAATTGAAGTTATCTACAACCATTTAAAAATATCAATTGAAGAATCAATATAATTTATTTCGTATAAATTACCTGCCGAATAGCATCATTCGATAAATTAGCAGATCGAAATAATTCAGTTGCTTTTAAAACTGGTATTTTTCCAGTTTTTTCAACATCACAACAAATAAATAAATCGCTAAAATAACGAGATTCTGCTTCATTTAATGTAACTTCTTCCATTTTTTTAATTTATAAAACTTATTTTTAATTATTATAAATTAAAAAAGTGTGAAATCTCAATTTAAATGTCTATCAAAATTAATATCTGCCGTAGCTAACTGCCTTGTAAAAAAATCACTTTTATTCTATTGCAGAAATTCCAAGTTCGCAAATAAAAAATTTGTTTTGCAATTTTCTTATAAGAACTTTTCAGCTGTTCAAAAGTTTTTTATTATTTCGAAAATATTTAGCATTCATTTAAAACTAATTTAGTTTTTATTCGAATAATAATGAAAAAAATTAACTAAATATTTATTTTTTAATATTTCTTTTTTTTTTTTTTTACAAATTTATCACTTTTTACACTGACATAAGAAATACTTTACTATGAAAAATGACATTTATCCATGTTTCCATCTAAATAACTGTCAAAATCAATCAGTTGGAATTTAATTTAAAATTTTGTAAACTGATGGCGCTTTTGACGTACAAATATTAGTGTGAGTTCAGAAAATAATTTTTTAATACGTTTTGAAAAATTATTAATTAGTAATTACAGTTATTATTTATATAATTTAAAAAGTGCAGTTATACTTAATATAGTTTATAATTAAAGGATTATTAATTTAAATGGGACACTAAAGTTGAAAAGTGGCAAAGTCGAACTTAAATAATTTTTTATTTAATTTTGTTAGTTTCAATAAATCTCTTTTATTCTAATTAATTTTATTTGAATTGACAGTCTATTTCAAGTTTTTACGCATTTTAAAATGAGGTTAATTTTAAATTATTAAATTTGAATACAAATCTAATCAAACTCTATTCTACTGAGATTTCAGATTTAAATAGATTTTTTTTTCAAACTCTTGTTTAATTTCTTTTAAAAATTTTCGGGTTTCTTGGGGCCTACATTAAGCATTAAAATATCCTCATTAAAAATATTTGAATATGTCTTCGTGATTATGAAAAGTATGGTATTATAAATATGAATGAAACTTCAGGCTTAAGTTTAATTTATTAAAGGGTAGCTATATTCATTTTTTTAAACATTCACATAAATCCATAAATAGAAACTTAGCATAAATTATGACACTAAATACATCAGTTTTTTTCATTAACAAAATAATAAAAACAAAATTAAAATAAAAAGAAATAAAGAAACCAAAAAAAGTATTTGTAAATTTGTTGTTTTATTTCTATTTTTAAATGCAATTAAAATTGTCAACTAATTAACATATAACAAAATGTATATATCATTCGGATGCATTTGTCTCAATATTTGCACTTATCTTTCACTTATTTTAATGCAATTTGTAGTTTTATTACTATAAAACTTATTTATAGAATATTCAAAGAATATTCAATTTTTTAATTTATACGGACGGACGGTATGTCGCTTTTTTTTTTTTATTATTATGAATATTTTCATATTAAATTTTAAAAATAATAATTTTAATTAATTTGTAATTTAATAATATTAATAATAATATTTAATTTTTTTATTAATTTATTTATTTTACAACTAATTTTAATAAATATTTAAACATACTATATAGAAATTTATTTCAATTACATAATAATAATATTTTTTCAGGAGATTTGAAATTCCATTCAATCATGGTTTTACCAGAAAAATTAGAAAGTAGTATGAGAAAATTCCAAGTAAGAAAATATAGTTATAATAAAATATACAAATATTAATATTAAATTATATATTTTCTGTTTTAGGCTAAAAATGATTTACCAGTTTTTCTAAAAGGTGGTCCAATAGATAGAGGATTATTTGGTGTAACTGTAGCATTATGTGGTGTTGGACTATTGGGAGTTGTACATTTGATTTATACTATGGGATTTAAAAAGAAGAGCGGTTAATCAATAGAGAATATTTAAATTACATAGTTATGTATATAAAAAACAAATTGTATAAAATTGTATAGTTAATAATTTGAAAGTAATTGAAAAAAATATATAAAAAGTGAACAAAAAAACTTTAATTTCATTAAAATAAAATATTGAAGTGGTATTAATGTTGGATTAAATTTTGAAAAATTTCTATCTGAATCTTGATTAATTTTGCTTTATATTAATTATTTTGCTGAATTAAGAATTGTGTAATGTTTTACTTTGAAAACCATAAAAAATTAAGGTTATGTTGAGAAATGTTTTCAGCTAGAAAAAATGATTTTATCTATTATATCGGAAAAACTAAAAGGAAACTATTTTATTTTATCATGATTATTTTATATAAAATAAACAATTGCTGTAGTTTTGGTTAAACATTTTTTTGTAGGAAATCTTTACAAAATTTCTAATGGGTTTCCCCAAAGTATTTTATAAAAATGTAAATTTCAGAATACCATTCGTGTTATTATTGGATAATTATTATTATTATCATATTTTCTAAGTTTTGTTCAATGTTTACTTGGTTCCCAAAATTGATTTAAATTTTCTCATATTATTTATAGTTTTCGTCATTATTTTTTATTTAATTGCTTTGCGTTTGTATTTTATTTTAACTAGGTACTATTGATTGTATTTTAATCACTAATCATTAAAATCTGAACCATTGCGAATTTATTTTTAAAAATAATTATTGTGAATGTTCTGTTTTGGTTTTAGTACAAAATCGAAATGATGTTTGTAAATTGTTGTATTGGAACATCCCTAGTATGGAGTACTAATGTCAAAAAGATTATTAACTGTCAATTATACATTAAGTTCATTTTTTAAATGTCAAGTCCACAGCTAATTTCTGTGTTCATAAATAATTAATATTTAAATTAATTTTCAAATAAGTAATTATATAGAAAAATATATCATTAATAAATAAATAAAATGATATAAGTTTTAATAAATATTATGGAATCAAATGACGAAGATCTTGTTGAAAGAGAGAAACTTGTTAATGATGGTGAAACTGAAGAAGAACCAACAAGCCAAAATGTTAGCGATCCAAATCCAAAATCACCGCCACCTCTTCCAGTTTCTCCAGTTGTGATAAAAAAAGTAAATATTAAAAAAGTAAAATTACCCCTCTAAATAATTTAGTCCAATTCTTAATTGTTGTTTTTCTTTTAGATAAAAAGTGAATCGAGTAATGATGAAACAACACATACAACACGTAGTCCAAATTCTGCTTCTGCTTCCTGTTCTATTGAACAAACAACTTCAGAAAAAGGGCATACTACGGCTAGAGTTACATATGTAAATGAAAGAAGACTTAGGAATGATGATTCTAGATTTGATTTTAAATTACCGCCCAGGAAATTTCTGAAAGGTATGAATAATAAATAATATGACAAAAAAAAAAAAAACTCGATTTCGATAGTTCTTAAGAAAAAAAAAATACCTATTTTCTATATTTGTAATTAATTTATATTTAGCTACTTTCAAAATTCTGTAAGTTGTCTAAAATATTCTCTTTGTTTTTATTGTTTTAAAGAAGTTTGTGACCCTGAATATTGTTTTGTTTTTGTTTTCCTGTTAATTTTAAAATCGATAATTTTCTTTTGTTAATTTATTTTAAGTTAAGATTTTTATTTAATTTATTTTTGTTTATTTTGCTTTCTTGTTTTGTTTCTTTTTTTTTCTTTTTTTTTATATGATTTATGCTCCGCAATTTTGTTTAATTACCATGACTAGAAAATTCAAATGTTAAAGACAAATCAAATAGTAGTGTTTTATCAAAAAATCAAATATTTGATGATCGAACAATTAAACATCATTCTTTTATGTCAGAAGAACCTGATGTCAAACATATGGAACAAGCTTTACTAGGATTACTTGATGATTTTCATTCTGGAAAACTTAAAGCGTTTGGTATTGATTTATTATTTTTTTTTTTTTGAAATTTAATAAATGAATACACAAATAATTTAATTTCTATATAAACAATTTTAGGATCTGGGAATACAATGGAACAAATGAATAAAATACGTGAACAACAAGAAAGTTTAGCAAAATTACATTTTGAATTAGCAACTGCCGAAGAAGAATCATTAGAAAATGGTAATGATATAAATGCAGCTGCAGCTAGGGCTCAAGAAAATATGATGCAGTTAGTTCAAAGACTTGAAACGTTATCCGTATCAATAGAACAATTACAGACAAGTCATTCTGATGGGCTGTGAAAATTAATTCATTATCTTTAGGAACATTAAAAAAAATATTAAAAAATACATATTTTTAATTTTTTTTAATATTTCTTTTATTAGTAATATTCTAAATAATGTATTTTAATTTTATTTACTTTATATATATGATGTTTACATATATATGTAAAAATCATATATATAAATATTTATTTGAAAAATGCAAAACCTATAAAATATATCTAAATTTTAAGTATTTTTTTAATTTTTTAATTATGTTTTAATAGTAATGTATTTCAAAACAGAATTTTATTACTGGAATAAAATACATTTTTTTTTATATTTTTTTTTTATATTTGGTTTGTGATTTTTAAAAATTTTTTTTATTTCTTAAAGAAATAAAATACTTGTAAACAGTATACAAAGGGATAGGAACAATGCTCATTGTTATTTATTAAAAAATTCGTTTAATGAAGATCATAAGAAATTATGAATTAAATCAAAAAATTAATAATTAAAAAAAAAAATATGATAGTAAAACTAAGCCAATTTTTTTATGTACATGATAATTATTAGATGGTTAATCATAGAAATTAAATAATTAAATATAAAATTAATGCGATTAATATTTATTTAGTTGCTTTTTTTATAATATATATTATTTTATAATAACATAATATGTTTGTAAATTAGTAGTATTTAAAATTAAATATAATTAAAAAAATTAATTAAATAAAATTAAAATTATTCATGTAAAACTATAGTGTAATTTGTGTAATAAAACATCGAAATTTTAAAATTTGATTTTTATTTTCAAAATTTGATACAATTAAGGATTAAATATTTATAGAGGCTAAAAAAAAATCTGAACTTGCTGTTTCTCATCAATTGCACTTTTATATCAAGTTGAAGATTTTAGTTTGAGAAAATTTAAATAATTTTTCCTTTGAAATTCTAATTAAAAGTTCTTTTAAATACCAGAGTATATTCTATGAAAACTGGGATTGAATAATTTTAAAATTTGATGAAAATGGAAAGTTTGTCTCTAGTACAATTGCCCAACGTCCTGGGTTAATTAAGAAAATTGCAAGTGAACTGAGTCTTCAATTTATTTTTTAGTTCTTTTGAAATGTTAAAAGAAATTGTTAAATGGAGGAAGAGATATTTATAAATATGATTTTTTTTTTATTTTTGTAAAATGTAAAATTTTTTTTAAATATAAAAAATACACGTACTTGTTATATTTAAAAAATTTTAAATCATGTATGATAAAAATTATAAACTTTGAAAATTTAAATTAACTGAAGGTTTTTAAAATATTTAAATTTAATGTTAACAGCGCCATCTATTACTTCATACGAAAAACACACATTTTTATTTAAAATTGTTACCATTAAAATAAACTTTTTCGTTAAATTTAAAGATAAAAAATGAATTAAGTATTAAAAATGAAATAATAATTATATGTTTATAATTTATATATTAAAAATAACGTAAGAAGATGTTAAGATGAAAAAAAAATTTAGTTTGGAAACAATTAAATAACCGAAAAAATATGTGTTTTAGGAATTCAAAAACTTTGTTTCTTATATTAAGGCGCAGGTGTTTCTATTATATTTGTTTTAAAAATGTTAAATTAAATTTTTACTACAGATACAACTTCCATGGGACCTGAAAAAAATATTATAAATAAAATTCAATTTGTTATCATTCCATTTTTAGAAGTACAAAACTTAGACTGTTGTTATAAAGAAACGAGACCTAACAACAGCAGCAGATACTATCAGAAACTTGAAGTATTTACATACTTAGAAAAATTTACGGAATAGTTTGGCCAATGAAGATTTGAAAGGCTGAGCTTCAGAGAGTAACAAAACTAGTTCCAATTAAGTTAAATGTAACGAAGTAAAATAGAGATAAACAAATTGGTGTCATATTTCAGAAAAGAGCTTCATTTAGGAAGAGTTGCGGAAAGCCTCTACGATTTGAAACGAATGTCTAAAATAGATTCAGATGAAAAGCCTAGTTGAAGCCTGACCTAATTGAGAAATCAATGAATTATCAGTTAGTTTTAATTCCTTGCATTTAGGCAATTAAATTAACGTTAGAAAAATGTTTTACTATTTCTCTTTATTGGAAAGAAAAAAAACATTCCTACATTTTGAAAATGAATTGACGAAGGGGAAAATTAAGAGCAAACAAATTTTTTTATATAAAATAATGGAATGTACATAAGTTAACTTGAAAAAAAAGAGGAAGATTCCGTTCTTTCCATTTCTGTTTGTACATAAATAGACTGATTCAGATGAAATTGTGTCGAATTTTATTCCCGGTACAAGGATAAGTTTTTTCCAAAGATATTTCGAGACGAATAAAAAAGAATTGACACGTCTACAATCTTTAAAAAATTTAAGTTCCATTTCTATATTCGCATATATGTGACAAATATAAAATTGTAAAGATGAAATACCAACAAATATTAAATCTATCATCCTGAATTTATTTTTGAAAATTAATATTAATTTATTTCAAAAAAAAATAAAAAAATTAAATTTTTAATCATTTTGATAGTAAAAAAATCCACTTATTTTGATTTTTTTTATCATAATTTTTACTTTTTCTACTAGTTTTTTATCCCCGCAATTCGCAAACGAAATTCACAATATTTTATAAGCACTATTATTATATTAATACACATATATATCTATTCACATACATTTCATTTCACTATATGTATATACATATATATAATTATAGAATTCTTCATTATTGTATCCTTTTTTATTATTTAAACGTAAACAAAATTGTATACAAAAACAATTTATATTGTATTTCTATCTCTTTCACTCATATTCACTAAAATATTACTTTCTTACGTAAAATAACCCACCATATCCTATTCACAATATTCATATGCAATTATACATTATTATATTCATATATATTTAATATTATAAAATGTCTCTCACAAATTCCCACGTGATTGTTAATACGCATGCATTTTGCAACAGTGTAAAATTTCCTTAACTTACAATAGTATATATATATATATATATATATATATTCTGCCAATATATATACATATATATGTATTTGTTTATTTATAGTATATATATATATGTTGAAAACTTTCTACCTAGTGTCCTTTTTCTTTTGATACAAAATTGCAACGAAACACAATGTCAAGTAAATAAGAGTCGGCGTTTAAAATTTTTCATTCTGTTTTTTGTTTTGTTGTTTTTTGTTTTTTTTTTGCGATTTGAAAATTTTTCTCCCAGTGGAGAAAATTGAAAAAAAGAGAAAATTTTCAGGGCGCAAGAAAAATAAAAAAAAACAAAAAAAAATCAATAAAAACAAAATATGGCGTCTTATATTGGAGACTTGTATTTTTCCTTTTATGACAGATACTGTATGTACAAGGGGAATTTAAACGGAAACTCTCCAAAGGATAACACAAGTAAAACTTAAACTAAAAATTTTTTTCTACGTGGACAATTTTAAGATAAAAAAAAAAAAAAAATAGAAAAAAAACGTGTAACATTTTTTTATTTTTTTATTGTAAATTAAAAAAAAAAGAAAAACAATAGAAAAAAAAATTTTGGGAATTGATTCTAGAAAAATTTAACAATTATTATAACAGTCTTTGTATTTGGCTACATGAATCCTATATATTATTATGTTTATTAATAATTTACTATGATGACGTCAATTTTTATAATATCAAGAGATTTAAATTTTATTGTTTTTTTTTTTTTTTTGGGTATGGTAACCTTTTTTGGAAATTTTTTAAGATTTAACTCAAAGAGTATTTTTAATATTTTATAGAATTAAAGATTGATGATCAAAGATAGATAGAAATGAAATCAAAGTGAAATTCTCAGTATTATTATTTGAATGTCAGTAAAAATCATCGTTTAATAAGTTATAAGACTTGTTTATACCTTACACCTATAGGTGTAGTATTATTTTTTTTTTCTTTTTTAAGCGCTAACTGTTCAACTGTTAGTTTAATAAGCCTGTCTATACCATAGGTACATGTTGGAACAGGGGGTCATATTATATTCGTGTTTTTAGAATTGGTCTTATTGAATTCCACATATAATTTAAATATGCGATAGAACTGGGCCTTATAACATGTAAAAACGTCTTAGATTTTCAATAAATACAATTCTATTTTTGTTTATATTGTAATATTTTGTATTAGAGTTATATGGTATTCTATATCTGCGAGTTATATTATTCAATTAAATTATTTGTTTATATTTTGCATTTTTTTATATTGTTATATTAATGTATATTTTATTAAAAATATATAATTATTGATTACGCCATTAATTTGAACCCAATGGCAAATGGTAGCTGAGTCGAGTCGAAAACCATGAAAGGTCGGCACTCCACCACTGTGCCAACCAGCCGTTAGCTATATTACTTTGGTACGGAGCTGGATAAGAAAATGGGTTCCTGAATTAAGGCCGTGCAAAATAAAGCCCCCGGGTTGTTATTTCCCATTAAATTTCATAGCAATTGAGAAATTAAGGTCCGGGCCGAAATACGACTTCTATGAGAAATAAAGCCCCGGGGTATTATTTTCAATTTTAATTGAACCTTCCAATGAAAAAAAGACAATGGTTTCATAAATTTTTAGTAAAAAGTTAATTTGAATTATATAACATCAGTCACGGGAACGAATATTTACAGACTTTTTTGAACTATAAAAATAATTAGCACAAATTTTGCAGTTGGAACCAAAACCGGACACCATGAAAATGTATATAATATATTCTTTATTAAAGTCATCTTCTTAGTCGATTTAGCGATGTCAGTCCGTTGGAGGGTTCTGGCACCCTCCACACACAACCTAGAAATATTACTAACTAAATTGGTTGCCTCGACTTATTGTTGTTTCATTAATTATTTATTTATAAACAGTCAGAGAATAAAGCATGCCTTTCCTTTTCAGGCGTGAAATTTGTAAAGAAAAATAGTTTTTCAATAATTTTAATTAAAAATTCACCTCATCGAACTCGCACCTCAGTCAGTAATCCAAATACTTACCCACTAAATCATCGAGGCCCCACATAATTATATAGTTTTTCGACATTGACTATTAAAATTGGTTTAGTTTGACAAATATACAATCTTAAAATATTTCAAAACTACCCTAAAAAAAATATCCTCTTATAATTGTCCTTTTTTTTTCTTCCAACCAACATATTAACCGGGAAAATTATAAAATTTGGCTTCCCCTTTCTACTATACAACTTTTTCATCTGCTTTTACAACTCTCTATTTTTTTTTTTTTTTTTGTTTTTTTTTAAATATGAAAATTATTTTCATGAATGACGTAAAAAAATTTTATATTTACTTAAATAATATTTATATACAAAATAAGCTTTAAAAGAAAGGTTATGGTTCTACTTGAAAATAAAAAATTGGAGAGTTACAAAAATTTTCCTTTTCCTTTTTGTTTTTATTACTGTTGTCAGTAAACCTGCGCATTTTTATGTAAATACCCCTGCAATATAGCTCTTACATTTATATATATATATACATTATAATATTCTACAAAAATTTCTACCCTCTATTACATTAAACACTCTTCCAAATGGATTAGTAGAAAATTATATTCGGTCGCGACATGTTAACGACTTTTTGAATATTGAAAAGTTAAAAAAAAACAAAACTTACAAAAAAAAAAGAAAAAAACCAAGAAAATAAAAAAGGAAATGGAAACTATTTTTAATTCTGAGTTTTTAAAAGTTTGAACAAATTCCAAACAAAATAATGAAAAAATATATTTAAAATAAAATTCAAAATAAAAAAAAAATTAATTTAAAATCAAATTAAAATTAATATTAAAAAAAAATAACAATAATATTAATAAAATTTAAATACAATCCTAATATATATATATATTATATATATATATGTATATGTAAAAAAATATAAAAATTTTTTTTTTAAGTGAAAAATATAAATAAAAAAAAAAAATTAATATAAATATTAATATAATATTAATAATAAATAAAAGATTAAATTAAACTTAAAAAAAACAAGTGATTAATTAAAAATTAATATTAATAAAAAAAAAAAAAGTGATAAATGTCCTAGATAATTCATTTTCTATTACGAATTTTCTTTCTCATTTTCATTTTCATTTTCATTTAATATTTATTTTTCTTATTAAATTTTTCCTCTCTTCTGTTGTAATTTTCCTTTTGGTATTATTGTATTTTTGTTTTTGTTTTTTTATTATTTTTTTTTTTTGCTATTTAAAAAGTAGAAAAATTTTATAAACAGTGTATTTTACGGGATAAGCCTTAAAAGTGTTGTGTTACAGACAAAACAAAAGGCAAAAATACTTAAAAAAAAAATAAAATAAAATAAATATATATTAAAATATTACTAATAATAATATTTTTTATTTATATAAATTAAAATTAAATAATAATTTAATTTATACAATTTAGTGAATTATATATATCAAATTGTAATCAAAAATATTTAAAAAAAAAAAAAATATTCACTACGTGTAAAATTTATATTAATTGTATATAATATTATATACATAATGTATATATAAAGTTTTAAAAATATTATTAATATAAAATTAATTAATTCAAAATAAATCAAAAAACCCAATTTAATTATATTTATTAAATAAATAATTGTTCATTTTTTATTATACGAAAAACAATTTATTCTTGAATTAATTTTTAATTAAATAAATACCTAATATTAATTAATATTCAATTCAATTTCCTTTTTTTAATTTTTATGTATATTGTATATTAAATTTAATTAAAATAAATAAATACAAATAAATAAAAAATTAATATATATTAATATCTAAATGTAAATAATATATTATAACAAAATATAATAATAATAATAATAAAAAAAAAGAAAAATTTAGTGAAAAAATACGGTGTTTAATTGTTTATATATAAATATATAGGTACTTATCATATGATAATATAAAAAAAAAATTAAATAAATTAATATATTCAAATTAATAAAAATAATATATATGTAATAATACAAAAAAAAAAAAAAAACAATTTATGTAAACAAATTTATTTATTAAATAAATAAAATTAATATAAAATCGATGAAAATAAACAAAATATATACATAATAAAAATTTAAAATTAAATCAAAACTTAAAATAAAATTAAATTAATAAAAAATATTTGAATTAAAAAGATTATATATATTATATTATCATCTTATATATCTATGATTAACTAATGTATGTATATATTTGAAAAGTGTAAAATTTTTTTTAAGTAAATATTTTTTTTTGTCTAATATTTAAATATATATATACGAGTATATATACATACATTTTTACAATTAAATGCATTTAAACGTATAAATTTACATACATATTAATATATATATATATAAAATATATATAAAACTTAATAATTTATATATATATATGTACAACGATTTAAATTACATACTATTTCTATTATTTCTATAATATAATAAAATAAAAATCAATTATATTACATATATATATATATATATATATACATATATACATATTTATATAATAAATAAATATTTGGATAAAACGCAATAACATTGTCTGAAATACCGTTTACTATTTTTTTTTTTTTACTTGCCTCTTTTCTCTTAAAAAATTCAAAGAAAAGAATAAGGAGAAAAAAAAAATTTTAAGAAAGAGACAAACAGTAAGAAAAAAAGGACAAAAAAAAAACACTTAAAAAAAAAAACAAAACAATAAAAGAAAAAAAATTAATAGAACGGAAAAGGGGAGTAGTGGTGTGTAGGTAAGTAAAAAAAGTCAAACCAAAAAAAAAAAAAATAATAAGAAAAAAAAAACCTAAATAAAAATTGTCATCAAAATGTCAAACAATATTTATAACTGTAATAATATATATTACAATATTTATATTGTGACACGTTCAGAATAAAAATGTTATAAATGTTAAAAATATTGTTTTTTGAAATTCAAAAAAAAAAAAAAACAAAAAAATAGGTAATGAAATTTAATATTATCTGACCGATAGCTCAGTGGTAAAGTAACGGCTTTTCAATCGAAAAGTCTCAGGTTCAAATCCTGGTCAGATCATATCTAATAAAAAAATATACTCTATATTAAAATAATTTAATAAGAAGTCCAAATGTCAAAAAGGCAAAAGATTAATATTATCAGGCAATATTTACTATTTTGTGGTACTACAAATAAATAAATAATGAAATTTAATTAAATTTTGATTAAAATACCGTTATTTATATATTAAAATTATTTATTTTAATATTTTTATATACATAAATTTTGGATTACTAATCAAAGTACAACACATATTTTATAATTTAGTAATAATGTCAATTGTTTTTTTTTTAAATGAGTTCTGGACCCATCATATCATTTATCATTAGCTCCTTTCATATAAAATGTCATTTTACACCACTTCTGAGTAGGTACTTTTTCTAATTTTTTCCCAAAAAAAAATTCTTAGTAGACCTTAAAAGAAAATAAAATATAAATTAGTTAAAAAAAAACTATAAAATAAAGAATACGTTTTAATGATTTGTTTTTCCTTTCAAATTTTGTGAAAAACTGAAAAAAAAACAACAACAACAAAACAAAAATAAAAAAATAGTCGCAATTTTTATTATACTGTTCGTTTTTTTTTTTATATTTCTGTTTTTTTTTTACATAAACAAACAGTAAAACTGTGTAGGTATAACGGTATAAATTTATATATGAATTTATAATATATGTATGTGTATATATATTTAATATATATATATATATATATTTATACTTACTAAATAATATCATATGAGAATAATTAAATCCAAATACATATATATATACATTTATACACCTTTTTTATACAGTTATTTTTACTTTGTACTAGATTAATTGTAAATGTGTATGTATGTGTATGAATTTGAAATAAAGTTGTGTGTATGTGTGTGTGTAATAATATGAAAATATATATTTTAGGACAAGTGAAAAAAAAAAATAAAAATATAATAAGAAACAATGACACGTATATTGGAAAATTGAGTTCAGTATACTTATTCTTAATAATTTATACACACTAATATATATACAAGTGTATTTATGTATATTTTATATTTCTATATATATATATATATTCATCTCTAAGTATATTTAATATATAAATAAAATAACCTTAGGAATTTCTATGTATTATTATTGTACCGTATGTTGGAAATTTATAAATGTATGAAAGATAAAAATATCTATATATTAATATATACAATATATATCTATAGATATTCATGAGATATATATATAAGTATTTATGCAGGTTATATATATTTATATATTATGTATATAAATATGTATATTATAATATAAATTTTGTATAGATAATGTAGACGTATTCAATATTTATTTTTTTTTTGCAATAAAACGGAGAAAGAAAAAAAAAAAAAACAAAATAACGGAAAAACAAGAACCGTTCAACATATATAACGGATTTATATAGCGGTATTTATGTATAGATTTTTCATTTAAAAAAAAAAGGTTTATCTTTTTTAAATAAAGGGATATTGTTTGTTCTCTGTTTTTTTATCAATGATTAACGTATTATTAGTTAATTCTGTTTTTTTTTTTGTTTTTATGTAATTGATGGAAAAAAAATTAATGGTTGATTAAAAATATATATATTTTATCTATATATATAAATTAAATTAAAAAAAAAAAAACTTTTGAATGAAAATTGGGTTTCCTATATTTTATACTTTTTGAATAGGTTTAGATTATTTTAAATTGGGGTTTCATTTATATCTGGTCTTATTCTATATTCAGGAGTCATATCTAAACCTTTGGGCATAATTTTTAATGAAGGGCAACTGATATTAATAATTTTTATTCTAAACTGAAATTAGATATTGTATATAATGTAAATTATAATGTATTATACAGAATATAGATATTATTTTTATAATAATTTTTTTTTCAAATTATTTTGCTAACAAATATTCGAGAAATAAAAGTAGTTTAAAGCGATAATTATGGGATGTGAAAGTAATAAAAATTTTTCAAATTGTAAAATATGTAAAATTCTAAAAGATAAGAAATATCCATATGTACTATTCATTATACAGAAAATTAATAGAAAATTACGATATCTTTTGTAATTAATTGGTGCCTTTTTAGTTTTAAAACTAAAAACGATTACAATGTAGATATTAGTTATCTTCGAATGATATTATACGCAAAAATAATGATGCGATACTGGAGGTATTTTTAAATCGAACATTTAAGAATTCATATTTTCATGATATATAGGTATAGGCATTATTTGATATAACAGTTTCCAGTATGAATAGTTTTCTCTTGTTTACTAAAGGTGGGTAGTAACTCTTTTAAAACACAAGACAATGTGTTCTAAGTATTCGCATATATTTTAGTAACTTAAGCAATCTCCTTTTTTATTGCCAAAATAAATTTATGCCATTGGATTGTTAAATTGCAAAGGCAGGATTAATTATGAGTGAAGCTAGGTGAAAATGGTTTTCTAAAAATTTCAGAAATGTGCTACAAAAAATTATGTTAAGCACAATGACAATCTTTTAACTAAGTCGGTAGGTCGCACCTATATTTTTATATATCACTATTAAATAAATATTTGATAAATCAAATGTTTTCTTAACTTTCCCTTATTGAACATAAATTACGATACGAATTTATTAAATCATAAATTACGATTACCCCTATAAATATGCAATATCAAGATTCTTATTTGATTTGTTTCCAGAATTCGGCATAACAACATACTTTAAAAATTTAAACTCTTACAGCAAAGATCATATTAACTATAAAGATATCCCACGCCATATATAAAAATGGTTCAGTAAAAATTTGAAGTGGATTTTTAAAAAATCCACAAAGCTCTTTTAACTGAGAGCTTTGCTGAGAGACACTGAGAGTAATTTTAAAGTAAATCATTGTAAATAAGTTAGTATACATATTTCTCTCTCGTTAAATTTTTATGACAGGAAAAAAAAAGAAAGAGTATAGATAATTTCTTTACGTTTGGATGATTGTTCGCGAGGATTTTAAAAAATTATGTTTTTATTTTTTTCTTATTACGTTTTGTTATGTTACTTGAATTGTATGTAGAAGTAGTTGTGTAATGTGTTGTACATCGTAGTAAGTATTAACTCATTCATTGATTATCTATTAAGTAAGAATGAAAAAATAAACGAATTAAAAACATTTTCTCTCTGTGATAAGTCAGTGTGAGAACTGGATTTTATAAATAAAAATTTGGATTTGATTTTTGAAATTGAATTTGGATTTGATTTTTTATATTGAATATTAATATCTACTATTAGAATACGAAATAGTATGCATTTTGATTAAAAGGAAAGAATTGTTTTTGATTTTCTGTAAAGCAAATTAATTTTTGATCTTTTGAAGAACAACTTTGTATAGGTACCTAAAGATAAAAAAAAAATCTAATATTTTTTATTATTCTTTATTTAGGAAATTTTATTATTTTTATAAAAACAAATTTTTTAATTATCAGTTAGTTTCTTATGTTTTATAATAATTTATCTTAAGATGAATTAATTTTAATTATTTAATATTACATATTTTTAAATTTAAAATGTTGTCATGTTTAATATTTTTTATATACATATCCTATTAATAATATTATTGGTTTAGTAAAATCTGTGTTTTTGATCTTCTCGTAGTTTTATCTTTGAATGTAATCCAAGAACAATGCTTCCGTAACAATATGGTAATCAATAAATTTAAAATCTGTAGCTTATGTGAATAACACGAATCGTTCTCTTCAAACCAAAATTTGTAAGGCGATTCTTTGGTACATTTAATACAATTATCAATAATGAATTTTTTTATATTTTTAACATCCTTATTTTCTATGAAAATTTTTTCAAAAACTTTTATATGAATTTTGCAAACATCAAAAAATTTATCAGACGGTGCATATAAACTACCAAAATCAGATTCATTGCGATAATTTTTTTTGTGAATAAACATTTCTGAAGGATAAGTTATAATTTCACTTGGCTTTACAATTTCATTTTTACATTTCTTACATGTAATTCGTCGTGCAATGTAACCTATAAAATATCTAGTAGATGTTAACTCTATTGGTATATAATCAGAATTAAAAGAATCTATGTTTTCGTCAAAATAGTCTTCATTTTCCTTTACAATGTCCTCATATAATGTTGTTTCTGAATTATAATTAATTTCATTATTAGTAATAGCAATATTTTGTTGAGTATCTTCCAAAATAGAACAAAAATCAACTGGTAACATAACATTATCATCTTCTTGACAATTGGATTTTCTATTGAAATTAAGTTGACTAATTTTTAATGAAAGTAATTTGGCCACTATTATGTTAAACTCGTGAACTGATGGATTTTTGCAATGACCTCCTTTAGCTCTAATATAAGAAAAACAATTTTCCAAAGGATCTTGATTAAAACGACTAGTAAGTATAAATGAAATATTTGGATTTTTGTTTGACATTTCTTGTGTTAAAGATAGGATTCCATTGGTTGTTTGAATTAGTCCATTTATATAAAATATATTATTACCTTTATATTTAATTTCCTTTAAATATACTATTAAATCTTGTAATTTTTCCCAAATGTGATTATTGATTTGTAGTCCACGTTTAAAAGGATTAGGATCCTTTAAAACTTTGCTATTTAGGCAATCGAAGTACGTATCAATCCTTTTTAAAAATTTTGCTGTAGAATTTGCGTCATCACATGTATTTTTTTGAAATTTTTTATTTTCGCTTGCAGATGAAATAGCAGCTGCAACACTATGACTTAATGTTTGTACTGCCAAGCTTACACGCATTTTTTCAAAATTTCTTGGCTCAATATGCGATGTGGTTAATTTAGTCATTTTTGTAACTTTTCCATATTCCAACTCAAAAATTTCTCTGATAACATCAAATTTTACTATTCCATCAGGTGTTTCAAAGTTAGCTTTTAACAATGCATTTCGTATAGATTTAATCAAATGAGGAACATCATGGTGGAAGTATGGTTTATCAATTGATGCCTTGAAAACCGAATTAAAACACTTTCGGTTGTTGGGACCTTGATCACAAGTTATAGCTCTCACGTTGAACCCTATTTTAGATATTATATCTAGGTTTGCTTTTATTATTGTTGACAAATCTTCACCTTTTATAGAGCTTGTTACAAAATAATTTAAAATAAATTTCCAGTTTTTTAGTAATCCTCTCAACATAAAAACACATATTTGACTTCCTACTTGATTTGATCGCTTATATCCCAAGTCAACAACTCCATCTACGACATCTGCAATCATTTTTTCCTGGAGACTTATTTTTCAAAATCAAATTTCAAAAGAACAATATTTAAGTTGATCAACATATCTATCTAGGTAAATGCGATAAAAAAATATCGTCACTTTTTTGTTAATGAATTTATTTTCTTATTTTTATTTATCATTCATTCAAAATTCTTACGCAGTATTAAAACAATTTATATACCTATTCAAATTTCAAACAAATTTCAAACTTTCTGAGATTGCATTCTTATCTTGTTTAGATTTATATGGATGTGTGTGAACTTTTGATTTATGTTATATGTATCATGAGTAAGAGCATAATATTGTTATTGTAATTTGTATTATTTTATGTATACACATGCATACTATTTTACTAAAAGTACTTATAAAGTAAGAAAAGAACTATACCTACTAAAATAGTGAAGTGAAAAGAAAACTGAGAAAAAAAACATCAATAAAAGCTCTCTCCAAAAATGATCTCGCTTTTATTATAGCTTTCATTTTTTTTTTGTTATGAAAAATAAAATTGATAAACTTTCAAATTTCATGATTTTTTTTTTGTTCTACGTGGGACATCTTTATAGTTAATATGATCTTTGCTTACAGGTTACCAAAATTCACTCTGTCAAATGTTTCATAGTTTTTCATTTAATTTCACCTATAAAACTCTCAATAATAGTCATAACTTCGTAACAGTATACCAAAACTTCTTTTCTACGCTTTGGCTGTAATGCAAATATTTGTGTAAGTCCCTTTTTTTTGGAGTCCTTGATTTATTTGGATTAGTATCATATATATATAAATACAAATTTAGATCTACCCCGGAAAAAATTTTCTATAATACTTATACTTACATATTTAATACTTTCATTAAATATTAAAAAATTTATAAATATTTACTCACACATATATAACAATATATACAATATTATATAAAATTATATAAAAAAAAAATAAAATTCTATTCCAATTTCGATGTTAATTTTGTTACAAATCCTATTTAATAAAATATGAGTTTAGAAAATCTTTTTATGGGGATCAATAAAAAGGCATATCCTATTTCCAAAAAAAAAAAAAAAAAAAATTACAATTTTCACCTTTAAGACAGGTAATCAAATCAAAATTTATTCAAATTATTATTATTATTTTATATAGATGGATACATTATTTACATGTATACCTGTATACCTATACTTACTTTATATTAGGAGATTTAAGTTTAAGATGAATTTTTATTAAATTGTTAATCTTCTTTTTTTTTTTTGAAAATGATGAAATGATTTGAAATGAAAGAAAAATCTCAAATGGAAATAAATTTAAGGTTATCAAATTTAGTTGAAAGTACACCATTTTATATGAAATAAATTCGAATTATATAATATATAATAATATATTTTCTAATATTTTTTTTATGTTCGAATTTCCTTTTAAATGTAATATGATTTAAAAAAAAAAATTTTAAAAAGTTACATGTGCACATTTAAGATAAAGTAATAATCTGTTAAATTATATGGGATAAAAGTTAAAAATAAATGTAAAAATAAGTATTTGATAAGATTCTATGTTTAGTATTTGTTGATTATATGATATTAAAGATTAAATATGAAATTGGTTTCAATACACGTGTAAAAATGTACAAAGACTTATGTGTGAATATTTACGGAAATTTTGATCCTTCTCCAAAGGGTTTCTACTAAATAAATTAGTCAAGTCATATATGACAAATTTAATGAGTAATAAAAGTAGACATATTTTTATGATTTACATTTTAAAGTTATTTATTTTTAAAAGTAATCTGTTTTTCCGGTAAATAACTTTAGGCTGAGTACAGGAGCCTAAAAGTATGCAAAATTTATAATCAAAAATGCAAAAAGAGTAGAGATTCGTTTTAAATTCAAAAAATAAAATAAATCTAATTCATTTTTATAATTTAAAAAAATTACGTAGTTCATTTAGAATAAATTTAATCCTATTAATTGGTTAAGTTGTCATTTAATTATAAGCTTTTATAATGAACTTAGTACAGTATTTGGAATTGAACTTTTTTTAAATATTCTCAATTTATATAAACTCTTACACCCAACTAATGATGTAATAAATAGAAGTATTGTTAATATGATTAAATTGTATACTAATTGGATGATGGTGAATAATCATTGAGATAATATATAATTGAATAAAACTAATATTGAATATTTGTTAATTTAATATATTATACATGAACAATTAAATAATACATCGTAATTAGATTTGTCTGATTATTCAATTTATAAAATAATAAAATTACATAACACACACATGTATATGTACTTATTATCAATTGATTTGGAAATTTTATTAATTAATTATATTCTATATTCTACGTAAAATACTGGGTGATAAGTAAAACACACAAAAAACTCATAAACAAACAATTTACTCACAATTAAATTTTGAATTTTATTTTTTCAAAATAAGTATAACGATTAGATTATAAAAGAATAAATACACCTACTCTAAAAAATGTTTTAATAATTAATAATTGATTGTTACTAAAGACTAAAGAGAACAGGGATTTGTAATATAAGAGGATTTGGAAACTCCAACTATTATTTTATATATTTAATTATTGTATTTAAATTTATGATGATTTATAATATGCTACAAAAATTGTTACTTTGTGAGAGACTCAATTTTATTGTTTACTTGGTTAAAACTATATTACAAATTAATTTCATCATAATTTAATGTAGGTGTTGGTTGTACTAATTTATTTTGTGAAATTAAATTGTTTCAAATTAATTGAATTATTTTATGAAAAACAATTCTGTTAATTAAACATTATATGATGGTTATGTATCTAATTGATAGGGGTAAAATGATCATGTAGATTGTAGGTATTTTATGCGTCATGTTTGAGGCTAATTACACTATAATAAAGTTTACTTGAAAGTATTTATATACTTTTACATAAATTCAATTCACAATTTGAACATTTTTGATTTCGTATTGAAATCACTTAAAATATAAGAGATAATTTGAAACTCTGAAAACTTAATATATTTCATTAATATCCAAAAGATTCTTTTATTATGAATAGAAAGGAAATTATTAAGTTGAAAAATTTTAATGAGAACTCCACAATAATTTAAATTTAAAATTGAAAAATTCAAGAAAACTCCTTTTTTTTATAAAAATTTTGGAATTTTATAAATCTATCAAAAAATAAGTATAAAACAATCAAAACCGCATTTGAAATTTTAAAAATCGCTTTTAAAATTATTCTAAAATAAAAAGTTTATAATTGGACCACATAAAAATTTTACAATGGAAAAATTGACTAATAATGAAGTTATCATGAAATAAGCTTTTTGGATTTTAATAAGGATTTATTTAATTAATTAAAATAATATTATCATGAAATAAGCTTAAAAATTATCAAAAACGCATTTGAAAGTTTAAAAATCGCTTTTAAATTTATTTAAAAAGTTCATATTAGTTTAGATTAAAAATAATTTATTGAAGTAAAAATCGGATTTTATTGAAATTATAATGAAAAAAAGCTTAAAAAGGCTAAAAATGCTTTCACAAATATTAAAATCGCGTTTTAAATATTTAAATTTTTAAAAATACACTCAAATCTTGTTTAAATTAATTGATTTATGGTTTTTTTTGAATATTGCGTATTTGTGAGTATGCCATACTCACGACATTATATCTTTTTATTTTATTTCTAATATTTGAGTGTACGACATCTGATTTTAGCATAGACCTGATTAAAAAATCGCATTTAATTTAATATTTTTTGATAAATAATAATCAAATGCCCTCAAAACTTCTTTTAAACTCTTAGCAACTTTACTACGCCAATTAAAGTTGATTTTCACTTACTATAAACAATAGTAAGTGAAAATTTCAAAAAAATTTAAAAGCCAAAAAGAAAATTCTTAAAATATTTAAATCTTTTATAAAAATTCAAATTTCATGTTATTTTTATAATCTAATAAAAATACCAGTTTATTAGTTAACAAGAGTTTTCTTTTAAAATTTTTAACTGGATTTATGCATAATTGAAAAAATAGCTTAAAACTTGTACTAATACTCGTTTCATTGCACAATATTAAAAACTTAAAAGAAAAATTCGTGTAAACTTAAAATAACAAAAAAAAAAAAAAAAAAAAAAATATCAAGAACCTTTTTATAACCAACATTATAACCTTAAATTATGTTATAAAATTATAAAATTTATTTTGATCCATAAAATTTTTATGTAAATATCTGGAGCACAAAAATACACAAAATATAAAAATAAAAAAAATTAAAAACATGAAAATTTTCCAAAAAAAAAAAAAAAAAACCAAAAAAATAACGTAAACATAAATCGTTTTTAATTCACCCGCATATAAATTTTATGATTTTAAAAAAAAAAACTCAACACAAACAGTATACAAAATAAATTGAGTTTTAAGATATAAAAGTTTTTTTTTTAATTTTTTCTTATCAAACTTTTATATGCAATTTTCATTTTATAAGGGAAAGGAAAAACTTTTCACTTTTTAAATTTTATTATATAAATATATACATATATATTATATACATACAGGTATATATATATTTATGTAAAAATAAGTTTTATAAGTTAAAAGTTCTTTGAAGAATATAAATATATATATATATATATGTCATAGTAACTTCCGATTCAATCTAATTGAACTCAATTTGACTTATATAATATAATAATATTATATATATATATACATATATATACTATATATGAACAAATACATATATATGTAAATAATGAAATTAAATAGTTTTATAAAAAAAAAACATTTTTAAAATTGAATGATATATATATGCAAATAAATGAAAAAAGTTTTTCCTGTTTAATTCTTTTTTTTCATATGACATATACATAACATGTATTTGTGTTCATATATAAATATGTGTATAAGAAATGTATATATGTACATTGCAAAAGAAAAAGGAAAACTACATACATATATATTATAAATTCATTATAAGTTTTCTTCGATCTCATTATGTGGTAATTTAAGTTTTATAAAAGAAAAATGACTTAAGTTTTTTTTTTTAGTGACAAATTTTATTTGAAGAATTTGAAAAATAAGTTTTTTTTTTTTTTTTAAATTTCAGTTGACAATTTGTTGATTTTAACAGTTTTTTAATTTGGTTTTTGTATTTGTTTTTTGAATGTGAGTTAAAATTTTTTTTATTAGTTGCATGGTTGGAAAATTAAAAATGAATTAAAAAATTTTTGGAATAAAATAAATATTAAACTATGAAAGTAGAAATATATATGTATATATATGTATATATATATATATAAATTGAGTTTTTTTTATTTAAATTAATTCTTTATATAATAAATATAAACAATTTTATCATAAAAGTTAAGTATATACTTAAACTGTGATAGATACCTTTAATTTATGTGAAAATTAAAATTTTACTCCTAAAAATATGCAATTAGCAATAAAAGAAAATTTTTATAGTTCCAAACGAATTTTAAATATGAGATGTTAATAAGAAACATGGAGAAAATAATTTAAAAAAATATTTTGGGAATCATATACTGTCATATATAATATATATATACTAAATAGGAAATTTTGTGACATGTTAAGTTATCTTGAAACTATTTTTATAATTATCTTAATTAATCAATATGCTAGTTTAAAGTTATATTACCTTTTTTCTAATTTGCAATTTTGAAAATACTTTTTTGATTTCTTAACATAATCCATATCCATAATCCATATGTATAATTTAATTTAAACATTCAAAAATTTTTAATCTTGTAATTCATGTTTTTATATAATGTACAATAATATTGGTGTTAATTTTTTATGTTGTTTTAGTTTTCCATTTTTAATTATAACTTTTAAGAATTTGCTTTTTTCTCCTCTTTTTCTATTATACCTAAATTTTATTCCAAATATTAAAATCCCTAGTTATCTTTTGTATTAGATCTATTCTACTGCGGTTAGGTTGAAGAAGATGTTCAGTGTTTAGATTATTGTTTGTCAAAATATTTAATGTGAAAGGACATTCGGTGAAAATGTGCTAAGTATTTGATATTTTTTAAGATGATTTTTGGCTCAGTCTTTGGAGTTATAATCTTCAAGAGAGTTTTAGCGCTTTTTTTTGAGTCATAAGTACCGAAATCAGTTTTATCTTCGGAACTTTGTTGTTATATCCCCTATTTACTTATTCTGAATGTGGTACAGTATATCATATTCTTTTTGATTGGATCAATTTCGAATCATTTCATAAAGATCTAGGTGCATTGAATTTTAAATACAAAACTTTGTTAGTTTTCAAGTTAGTACACAAGTTAAATTATTAAATTAGGATTTGTTTTAAATAATAAATGTTAGTAAATAGTTAATAAATTGCTATTACTAACACAATAATTCCAACTTTTTATTCATTACATCTTAAAAATAACATAAGTATTAATGGTGTTTCGATTTAATTTAATTATAAAATTATAATTAATTTCTAATATATATATTATAATAGTAATTAAAGAGATATTATATCCGTTTTTGCTTTTTAATGCTTATTAATAAAAACTCTAATGCATTTGACCGCCGTATTTTTTAACTGGTCACTATAAATAAGATTTTGGTGTATTTATATTCCAAGGTAATCAATCCTTGTTAATCAAGCATCTGATGAAAATTACTTATTAGTGTCGCAATTTACTTAAATTTATGTCAGTCAATTTGGTTGCAAACTACTTAATACCAAATATTATTATTAAAGTTTTTTAAAATAATTTAAATTTTCTAATTAATTAATAATAGTAAATTTTTTCATTCTAAAGTGATTTTTTATATTAAATGAATGTCACAATCATTACAGTTTATTGAGTCAATGAACTTATAATGGACTTTATGTAGTCCAAGACAATAATAAAGTCAATTATATAAACTGAGGTTGTTGACTTGTTTATATATATATATATAATTACTAAATTTAAGTGACATTAAAATGCAGGTTATCCTTTGTTTAGTAACAAGAATATATAAATTAGTTAGTATATTAAATCTGCATGTCCATTGCCAATTAAAATTTAATAATTTTTTTATACTGTGATTTATAAAAGTTTTATAATACGATTTATACATAGTTGATAACTAATTTTACTATTTTGCACTTTAAATTTAATATATAATTAAACTTAGTGACCCACTTTGGAGAAATAAAATAAAAACTAACAAAGTTGACATAGGTGTATTTTATTGTTTTTTTTTGCAAAATATGTGCCTAGTAATTTAATGCCATGTGTTAAATTCGTGATCAATATTAATATCAAGGAATTGCTATTTAATAAAACAACATTATTATCTTTTGTTTTATTTATGATAAAAATTATAGCAAAAATTATAATAAATTTTTATCTATATTGATATTTTATTATATGCAAAATTTTCTTCCATCTTGTATTAAATTACGTAATCAAAATTAATTTTTTTGTATTATAATAATTTTCAAAAGTGTTTGCCAATATTTGTTTAATTGAATAATTGCAAATAAATTTTTAAGCTCCAGGTTATTTTTTTCAGCTTTTCATCTTATCTAATACTTAATAGATAAAAGATAAACTAGATTGGACTTTCACCTTTTTTTCAATAAATAATTTTGCAAACATTTATTTCCTAAGTTATATTAGTGAATATATTAAATATTTAAAAAAAATTAACTTCTTGGTAATCTTAATACGTCCTAAATGCAATATATAAATTCATTTAAAAATTAATGCTTAAAAAATGGTATGACAACATTAGCATTCTGAAACGAAATCAAATTATAGCAGTTCGTCTGTCTAATACTATTGGACTCTTAAGTATTAGTGTAATATTGGACTACCTAGACAACCTAATTGTACCCGTAATACTGAATGTTCAAAGGGCAAACTAAATTTGCTATTACCAGTTAAGGTGTAGGGTACATATAGTCTCAAAGGTATGAAACGGATCAAAATTGAAAAGTAAATCGATCAAGGTTTCTGTGTTCGTCCATATGTCCTTCTGTACAATAACTCAAAAAATAAAGGAGCTATAGAATTATGAAATTTTCACAAATTCGATTCTATTCAAGAGCCGTCATCGCTATTGAAATCCTGTCATTTAGTTCAGTAGGTTCAAGATGTTGCCATACAACCTTTTTTTTTATTATTGTAATTAAAATTTAAAAAAAGTAATTAACCTAATAATATAATATTTATATTTCGTCCAAACAGGTAACCTAGAGTTGACTCAGTCTACTCTACACTACTCTTCATTTTCTACTAGATTCATTTGAAGCTGAAATTTTAATTATATTATATACTAGAGTTACAAATTACAAAACATTTAACTTTATTTTTGACAGCAATGAAATGAAAATGCTGACTTGTACCAAATATGTCTTTGACATTACAAAAACAGTTCACAATAAATTTTCCTTTTTTGACATTTAATAAAAATTCACAATCATAAGATAAGCAAGTACTTTTACTAACTAAGACATTTTCTAATAGAACAAAACATTTATTTTGAATTAAAGAGCTAAAAACAAATGCATACAAGACTAAAATAAAAAAAAAACTAAAAAAAAAGATCCATAATTAATAATAATTATAATACTAATGAAGTTATTCACCACATAGTAACTATACTGTCAATTAAATATGCTTTTTCAACCCACACATCATTTAAACATCATTCACTTATAATTTAATATTATTTAAGAATTAACAAAAAAAAAAAAAATTAAAAAAAAATTATAAAAAAATAAAAAATAATGTAAAAACAATTATTGACATTAATGTTTTTATTATTCGTTTTTATTCTTATTACATTACCATTATCTTTTTATTATCACGTCCTCTACTGGAATTCATTTATAATTATCTATTGAATTTATTTATATTTATTTTGTTATTGTTGTTATTATTGTTGCTGTTGTTATTATTATTATTATTATGTTGTTAATATATAAATTTCTTAATATAATGTTGTTATATATCCATTGTTTTATTATTAATTTAATGGTTGCTTAATAACTGACATGTTGTGTTGAAGTGTGAAATAAAAAAAATAAAAAGAAAAACGAACAAGTCCACATCAAACGCACATATCATTGTTACAATTATATTATACGCGTATAAAAGGAAAATATGAAAATTTATAATTAAAAATAATTAATGGTTACTGTAATATACCGTTATTATTTTTTATTAAATATGAAATATAAAAAAATATATATATAAATAAAACAATAAAACATTTAGTTATAGTCCGACTGGATCAATCACCTCCATATAATTTTAATTTGACCAATCATTTGTTTTATATCATTGTAGTTACATGTACATACACAATTTGATTTCTTAAATGTAATTGAATTTAACAAATTTTAATAAAATGTAAATGTAAAGTTAAGGCAAATAAAAAGTATGTTGTAGGTTAATTGGTGTTTATTTATATATATTTTAAATTTGTTATTTAATTAATATATGCTATAAGTATTTTATAAAATTTCTTAGGAGATGTACTGTACCATCAGTTTCATTATGTTGAGACTTAAGAAGTCGGCTGGAATTATTAATTGATTAATTGAAATAGCTTCTATATTAAATTTCTTGAATTTCATTAAACCAGTGTCAAAAATATTAGAAGCCAATTGGAAGCCAATAAGTAACCAGATTATTGCAGCCCTGCAAATGACTACTGATTACTATTACATTTTTTAAATTTCAGACAGATTTATCGATTTATTCAGTAGTTTCGAAATTATTATCGATATAACCATATTTAATCAGAAAGCCTATCCATGAATTCAAATTAACCACAAATAAGATTTGATTAAAAATTGTATCACAGATTAAAAAGAAACAGAATAAATCTTAAAAAATATTCAGATAAATAATATGTCAGTAAAATATTGAATGATTTCTTTGCTAGAATCTTTGGTTGTATTTATAAATATATAATCGAAGACTACAACTGAATTTAAAAATTAAGTAGAACTGTCGAATTATATTTTTATTAGTTTATATGTTTAGCTTTACATTGCAAGCTGCAGTTGAATGCTGTCGCAAACTAGAAATTAGAATCATAATTAATAAAAACATATAATTAACTATATATATTAAAGTATTAATAATCCAAATTCTTCAAAATATAATAAAAATTATTTATTTTGTATTTCAATTTAATTCCCTTAACTGTACATATCTAGTTTATGTACGTGCATGTTATTTTTAAATGTTTAATATATTTGTTGATTGTTTATACGTTTTACATTACGTGCTAATAACCTAACCATCATCATCATAATAATTTCATCATCATCATTATAACAATCATATTTTTGTGTGTGTGTGTGTTTTTTTTTTTTATCAAAATCATCATTATCAATTGAAATATTTATGTCAAATAATTTCATTATAAATGAAAGAAAATAAAAAAACAAAAAAAAAAAAAACATAAAATAAAATAAAAATCAATCTGTCAAAAAACAAAAACCCATATACTGACTGTTAACAATCTATAATATGTACAAATATATAAAATAATGACTCCCCTTTAGTACAAATTTGATTTTTTTTTTTTTTTGGCTTATTGGGATTTTTAATAAAAAATAAATCACATTCAAAAATATATATATATATTACGAAATTATATATATAGATATGTTAATGTATGTATTTATGTAATATTATAATGTATAGCATAATTTTAGGGGATGAAAATTTTTATCAACAACAGTTGCTTTACTATTGTTTGTTGCAACAATTTAATATATGTATATTTATATTGAAATATATATATATATATATATATATATTTATATATATATATATATATATATACTTATTTATAATATGAAACATGTGTCATGCCTATATAGAATCATTGTAATATATTTTGAGAAAACACAACATTAGGGAGCGTAAAACCGATGAAAAAAAAAAATTTATTGAAAGGAATCAAAATCAAATTACAACAACAATGACAAATAAACAAAAAAAAAAAAAACAAAAATCAAAAAATAGAAAAAGTATAAAAAAAAAGCTGACTTTATTTATATACAATTTCTTGTAAAATTGTTACGCATTTTTTTATTTCTGATTTTTTTGTTTTATTTTTCTGATTTTTTCATGTAACATATGGTGTAAAAATTAAATTTTAATAATGAAATGTTATATTTTTTTGATATGATTGATTTACAAGTAAATTTGGAATGAAAGAGAAAGAAAGAGAAGAAAAGAGAGAGGGAAGATTTATAAAGAAAAAATTTGCAAAATAATTTTTGTCTGAAAATAAAAATCAAAATATATATTACATAATATATGAATATATGTATATAAATATATTATTCCATTAAAAATTATTATATATATATTCCAATATAATATGTATGTATATAAATATTTAGCATGGTTTGTTTTTTGTTGTCACTGCTGCTACTGTTGATTTTAATAACAATTGATTATAAAATAAATAAAAATAAAGAAAATGTAAAAATGGAAAAATATAACGGTAAATTGATATCGTTTACAAGATAACAATAATGAACCGTTATTTGCATTTACATTATATTTATATGCTGGATTAAAATAAACTCTGGGATTATATTTTATTCAATTAAAGTATATGTTTTGTTTTAAATAATATGTTTATTACTTTGAAGCTGTAGAACAGTAGAATTGGGTAATGAATTAAGTCCAAGCAGCACTGTAGAAGTTTGGTTGTCGTAGACTTTCGTATTTGTAAAAATAAATAAATTTAGTGAAATTTAAACAAAACTACTTGCTTTTTCATTTATTTCATATACATTTCAGTCAAACCTCCAATACCTGATTAAATATTTAATAATTAGATTAAAATACTAGACTAAATATTTAAGTTAACGGCACAGTGGTTAGAGTGCCGACCTTTCATGCAAAAGGCCCGGTTTAAAATCTAAGTAAAAGTGTAAAAGCTTTTCTGGTTTTCGACTCGACTCAGCTACCATTCGCCATTGGGTTGAAATTAGTGGCTTAATCAATAATGAATAATTAATATCTTTATCAATATGACAATATAAAAAAAATACAAAATATAAGTAAATAATTTAATTGAATAATATAACTCACAGATATAGAATACCATGTGACTCAAATACCAAATTATTACAATATAAACAAAATAGAATTGTATCTATTGGAAATCTAAGACTTTTCTACATGTTATTCGGCCTAGTACTATCTCATGTTCAAATTGTATGTGAAATTCATTAAGATCAATTCTAATAACACGGATAAATGGGATCTGTATTAGTCATAGACTGTTTAATAAATCGCATGTTCTGACTTTATTATTTCTTTAAAATAACTTTGTCCAAAAAGTCTCCAATATTTCTTTGAAAAATAAACTTTTCAACTTAAATCAATTTCATATACTTATTCAATCTTGAAGAAGATTTTATAAATTTTTCCAAAAAAAAAAAACAAAAAACAGATTAATAACAATTAAGATCATTCTACAGTAATAAATAATTTTATGTGAATTATTTTTGTTAACTTTTTTATGAAGTGATGGTGTAAAAAAGTTTGGTTCTTAAATTTTTATGCAAAATCATGAGTTTAGCACTAGAAACATTTTATATTCGTTTTTATGCATTTATATAATGAACACTTTTTAAATTATGCCAAAAACTTCTCATATAATATCTAATATTTGTACAAAGTCAAAAAAATTTATGTTAGTATAATATTCAAATCAATAATGTATATTTTAGAAGTTAATAGGTTCACCAGCAAAATTACATACATATATTTAAAGTATTGAAAACATTAAAATGACTGATGATTCCTATAATTTTTTATAATAAAAAAATTTTCTAGTTTATTTAAAATTTTAAGTTCATAAAAATTTGATAGTTTTGAAGTAGAGAACCGTAAATTATACTCTACTTATTATGAAAATTGCAAGAGTATCATCATCTGGGGAAAAAAATATTCCATACATTTTTTCTTGTTTTTAGTCAGAAGTCGGATATAAAAAGCAAAAAAAAAATTCTTATGACCTACATAATATATATATGTATATATTGGTTTCCCGATAATTTCACATTTATTATAAAACCTTTGGCATTCAAAAACATGTATTTTTAATACCACATTAAAAAAAAAAAAACTTTATATTTTCTAAGAAAAATCTAGATTTTTTTTATTTAAAACTCTAATTTAGTATTTCTGTTTTTATTATGTAAAAATTTAAATTATTCAATATAGATAAGTATATTTTATAATTTTATATATATATGCAAAAACTAAAACCTACACAGATAATTACTTGAGTAAAAACAGTATTCGGAATAAATTTAAAAACGTTTATAATAAGTTTTACCGACTGGTATTAATGATATTGATTTCGATCTTTAAACAACAAATAACTATACACAAGAATTACTCGATCCAGAGAATTCCAAAAAGGTATAAATAAAACTTATGCACCATTTAAGTTTGCGCCAGTTAAATCGTCTGGCCAAAAAAATTTACACTATGTAGCTCAATGATGCAACTTTTTATGTGAAAATTTTGTTTTGCCTTATAACTTTTACAAGACTTCTAGTAGATAACCCATTCTAACCTTAGTTGATTTAGATTTTTAACGGAGATTTACTTCAAAATATTTTGCGCATATTAATTTTTTTTTGTATAATAAATTCCAAAGTACTTGCATTTGGGGAGCTTCCTCTGTGGTATAGTGGGTAAGCATTTGGCTTATAACCGAATGTGTCTGGGTTCGAGCCCCGGTCAGGTCATGCAATATTTAATTAAAATAAAATTATTGAAACATAATTTTACTTTAAAATCTCCATGGTGACCAAGTGTAAATAGTAAAATATTGTATATATGATATAAACAAAATAAATAATATTACTTAAAAAATAATATTGTTGGCTAGCATTCGAAAGGTATTGTATACACTTCAAAATATTTAATAAATAAATAATTAATTGCGTTTAAAACCATATCACATAGTAGGTTTTGGTCTCGGACACGTAGAAATCGAGTGGGTGATTTTTCTGGAAGTGATATTTTAAAAAAAATCACTGGCTGACTTTCTGCGTGTTTAAAGCCTTAGAATTTTAAATAAGTTAGAAATCAAAGTAATTTTTCATTAAATCTAGAATTAAATTAAAAAAATGCTCAAAAAGAATCAGCGGGAAATGCTTCAAATGTGAGAAGAAAACCGAATTTTTCAAAAGGAAATCGGAAAAGAATTAAATTGCAATCTTTTATTCAAAAACTTGTACAAAATAAGTTTGAAACTTAAAAATATGGGTATTTCCTAACTTTAACTTAAATATATTTCTCAATTTATACCACAAAACTCTGCTTAAAAATTTCACTTGTCAAAGCAAAATGTATTTAAAATTTACTATTATATTTAAAGACTGCACCATTTTTGTTTTTTTACATAATCATATTCTACAAAATAAGAAGAAAAATTAAAGAACCCTTGACACTGTCACTCACTACCTTTGATATTTTTTACATATACATATATAAATAAAATATTCTTTTTTACGATGTAGTAGTGTTGTATTACACCTACATTGCATTTTTACTTAATTTTTTTATATTATATCAAAAATTTTCAATATCACTTTAAAATTTTAAAATTTTTTACATATTTTTTTTAGTTTTTTAATGTACCACAAAACCAACATCATCATTTTTATATCATTTCTATATATATGAATAATAGTTTAACAGTAATTCGATTTTATTTTAGTTGTTTTTTTCATTACTTGATGCACAAATATAATACCCAGATGACATATGCAGTCATTTCTATACACTGGGTTACAAAATATTTTACACTAGTTTACAAATTTTTGGAAAGTTAGAATTTATACTTTTTGTAGTTGTTTTGTAAATTCTTTAATGTAGATAAAAACACTATAGTGTAGCCTTCATTACCAAGTTAACACTTTTAAAATTTTGTAAGGGGGTAAAAAAAGTTTTTTAAAGTCCTGTTTGTAAGTATTGGAATACAAAATAATAAAATTACATGTTTACATGTGATAAAATTAAACGCACAAAATTTCTAATAAAAGTTTAAAATTAAATGTTTCTTATAAATGTTTTGTAATATTTTTAATAATAGACCAGACTACTGTTACTGACAGCTGCTGTCAATCAAATAAACAGATATACCAGTAAAAGCTAGAATGAACAAATATTATAAAGTAATCTTCTGTTTTAAAAATCTTTTAAATTTTCTAATTCTAAAATCTTTTGGGCTTCGGTGGGTTAGTGAGTAAGCATTTAGCTTACTAACCGAGGGGGTGCAGTTTCGACTCCCGTGCAAGTCATGAATTTTTTTTATTAAAAAATTTTTTCAAAAAATAATTTTTCTTTACAAATTTCCATGGTGACCAAACATTATTTAATTTAAGAAGCCCAAATGTCAATAAAGTCAATTATAACAACTAATTCGACAAATGTTATACGTAAATCAATTTTAAGGACAAAATGTTACATAAAAATTATAAAAAAATATACATAAATTCCAATTTTAGCTAAGGGTTGATTAGATAAAATTTAATATTCAATAACTTCAAGGAATTACTTCAAGCATTTCAGAAAGTATTAACTTTGGTGGACTTTTACGTTTCTACACATTACAACTTCTCAGCAAATAAAATAAAATTTTTATTTAAATTAATAAATATTTGTTTTTTGAATTTACTTTTTAAATACAGCCTTTTTTCACAAATCTTTGTTCTAAATTTAAAGAAGTTTGTAGCACTGAACATTTGATTCACTTTTAGTTTCTTATTTACAGCCAGTGCAGTTGATCCTGAAAATTAGATATTACCTTTTTTTGCTAATTGCTAAGTATATAAAAGCTAGCCCTTACTAGAAATTTTTGGAGTTTGAAAAACTATACTTTAACTAAAACAGTCCTTTAAAACTGCAGCTGAAGTGTTTTGAATGAATCTGTATTTAAGAATTAAAGAACTTATAAAATTTCAAATGATTCCTTAAATTACCCTGTACCCAAAACATTCGAACCATTGTATCCAACTGTACATATCAATAATATTTCACTTAATATTTTAAATATTATCAATTTTTTTATTAAAAAAAAATAGTTACTCCCTCTTACGTATACACGTTATATAAAGTATGTATTTTGTAAATATACCTTTTGGGACAATTTTTATTATGTAATTTATTTTTCAATGCTTAAAAGTAATAAAAGTAAAGGTGTAAAAAACGAACCAAAGAATAAAAAACTCCATTTTCCGGGATAAGAACAAAATTATTAAAACAATTAAACTAAAAAAAAAGCAAAAGAAAAATAAATAAAATAAGAAAAAGACAACAACATCAACTAAGTTAATTTTTTTTATAACACCTAGAAATTCGAAGATGTTAGAAAAAAAAAATATAATTGTGTCATCTCATGATACCCACTTCCTTTTAAATTTATATTTTTATTTTATTTTTTTTTGTTTTTTTTTTTTTTCTATTCAGGGATATGAGAATTCAGGGATGTGTTTTCTATTTTTTTTTTTTATTATAACTGTACAAAAAAAAAACTTAATATATTTTATTATATAAGTAGTCAATGATGACAATATTTTTCATACTTAAAGCTCTCTGTTTTTTTTTGTTGTTGTAAATACATACTATATAATATTATTATACCACTCAAAATGTGTTCAAAAATTGTGTTCATTGTGCAATATTTCTAGATACTCATATTCGAGATAGAGTATGGTGAATAGTTTTATTTTTCATCTTTATATAAAATTTATATACATATTAAATTTATATTTAAAAAGGAAACAGTAATCATTAGAAGGTCCTTTTCTATTTTTTTTTTTTTTTCATAATTTGGTACAAAATAAAAAAAGGATACATGATAAGTATGATTATATCATCATATTATCCTTGTAAAAGTTAAACTGTTATATTATTATTATCACTTTTTATCTATAATACTAATGTACTAGTGTATATGTATAAAAGTATGTATGTATATGCTATACATAAAAGTTATATGTAAAAATTCTTGTATTTTTTTTTTTTTTGATTATTTATTGGCAGTAATTTTTGCCACGTCAGAAGTCATTGTTTTTGTCTTAAAATATTCACACATATATATTCAATATCACATATGTGTATGTATGTATATTTTCTATCTAATATTTTATCTCTAATTTCTGTTTCATATTTTTTATGCTAAAATTTTTTTTTATAAAATTATAATAATAATAATAGTAATAATAATAAGAAGTTGTATACAAAATTTATCGTATGATAGTGTTTGTGGTTTTTGTTGTTGTTTTATTGTTTTAATATACGTATACTGTACATATGATATATTTGACGTTTTTTTTAAAAAAATCGAGTATCGCAAAAAAAAATACGAAGTATGTATGACAGTAAACATGTCAAAGTTTTACATAAAAATAAATAATATAAAATTTATTTAGATATTAGCTGTTATAAATGTATATGTAAATATATATTTATCAAAAACGAGAGTGTAAATATAGATGACAGGAGGGAGAGAGAAGTTAAAACAAAAGATGAGACTAAGACTTTATTGAGGTTAAAATTTCAACGTAAAAAAAAACAAGAATAAAAAAAATTGATGATTTCATTTTATTTAAAATTTTATTGACTTGAGTGACTTTGAGTGGTAGTCAATAAGGTAAGTGAGTTATAAGCTAACAGAGAGTACAGAGAGAGAGAGAGTGTTTAATAAATTTTAATAAATTTATGGGGTTTTATTTTATTCACTTTAATAAGTTCAAGTATAAGTAAAAGCCACATTCAAATTTTATAAGTTCTAGTTTTGAACATAATAATAAATTTAAATATAATTAATTTACAAGCGCAGGCTAGCAACAGCTCGTAACTTTTAGGTATAGCAGAAGCCCTTAATAAATACTAAAATAAAATGATTTTAATAATTTCATGTTTTAAGTTTGATTTTTTTGGTTTCTAATTTATAAAAATATTTCAAAAGCATTATTGTTGTTAAAAAAGAACACAGTTTGAGTGATTGACTTAAATATTGTATATGTGTCGCTATTTGACGTTGAATGAAGTTGTCTCTGTTAATAGACTTGGAATTTATTAACTCATATCGAAACGACGCTATAAATGCTTTATTTTGGTCCGCGAACTCATTTCGGCACAAGAACTTTTGCTCTGCGGTTCCTCTAACCTAAATAGTTTCAGGTAATTTCAGGATATTTTAACTTATTGTGCTAATTAAAAAATTTTGAAAATTTCTTATCAATTTTATTGCAATAATTTTTAAACATACTGTACACAATGTTTGCATAATGTCAAGAAAGGTTTGATGCTACTTTACAAATTGATGTGTTCCTTTTTCATAGTACTTTTTCTTATGAATCCTTCAAATACATATAAGGATAATATTTCATACTACTACATATTGTATGTTATGTACAATGCAATAAATATTTTTTTTTTTTATTTTGAATGTATTTTTTTTAGTCTGATGTCTAAACTTTGTACAAACTAATTGACTTTTTATAAGCAAAAAATTGATATATGAAAGAGAAAGAAATAAAAAAAAAACAAAACGACAGTCCCTTTCCTTTTAACTTTTTATTTATTAGTTTATTGGCTTTTATATATAGTATTTTATAAATACATATCTACGTAAATGAATATACAAGGAGTATAATTCAGAAAATGAGATCATATATATTGCTTGTGTGTGTTTCTTTGTGTCTATTTAATTTAATACTTATTATATTGAATCAAAGTTTCTAATAAAATAATGTTTGATAAAATAATTACATTTTCTGATGTTAATTAAAAGAAAAATAGAAAAACAAAAAAAGAATAGAAAATAGAATTATTATGAAAACTCAATTAATTTGATCCTTTTTTTTTCGTCCTTTTTCTAATGAAACCATATTATAAGGGTAATAGACTGACGATATATATATATATATTATTATTTTGATATTATTTCAGAATTGTTCGTTATAAAATGAGTTTTTATCTAGGAATAATTATTTGTTGGGAATTATATTACAAAACCAGTAAAACTGAAGTTTGAGAGCTTTGTGGAGATGCACTATAATATTAATAAGGTTTTTTATTACATTACATAAACTACATTTTATAATTATTAAAGTTATGATATTAATCCTTGGATATCCAGATTTAAAATTATTTCAAATATGTTTCAATAGTTTTTCTGTGAAGTATGTATTAAATTACAATGTGTTGACTACAATGCCATTTGGTAGAAATGTAAAAAAATCGTTAAATTGGCACCTTTAATTAGATTAAAATGCGCGATTCACAAAATGTCGACGCCAAATATATCAACTTGCTCAATATAGCGATTTTTGAAATGACGACTTGGTAAAAACGTCAACTTTCTAAAAGTATAGCATTTTCAAATAAATTAAAGTTTGAAACTCTGAATCTAATTTACGTACGTAAATACTTCAAAAGTAAAAATCTTGTCGCATCTAATTATTTTAATTGTGCACGCATTTTCAATAGTAAGCTCCATCGACCCCAATCGTCGCTAAAACCATTATTAAAATCTGTCCTTTGAAAGCAACTCTCAAATCCATCCTCATTTATTTATATACATATTTTAGGAAAGCCACATAATAATTTATCGATTTAGTCAACAACTATAACATCCCTCCTAAATCAGAATCTCGACCCATACACATTCCCATCATTCTATTTATATATTACCTAAATATTTTGGAAAAGAGGTATAACCCTAATTTTGAAGTTAACTCTAAGATCCCTCCTATTTCATAATCTGAAATTTTTAATATTCTGTAAAAGATCTGTAATACTTCTTTTGAATCCATAAGAATTGCTACAATATTCTGGAAAAAGGGGTTTAGCCGTGATTTTTAAACCAACTCTAAGATCCCTTCTATTTCAGAATCTCACATTTACATATATATAAATATATTTTAAAAGGCGCCAAAATATTCTGGGAAAGAGGGAACAGCCGTGATTTTGAATCCAACTTTGAAATTCTTCCAAGTTTACGCCATGGAATTTCTTTTTCTATTCTTTCAATAGATAAAAAGGCGATTGTAAATTTGTGATGGTAATAGTCTCAATAATTTGCAATAATGGCCAACACAAATTTGTTGCATATTGTTTTTTTAAAAATATGTTGCAATGTTTTTTTTTCTTGTTACTCCACTAGAGAGCATAATGCTTCAACTTGAAGTCTCCATTTTTCTTTGTTTCTTGGTTTTTTTTCAATTCTGTTTTGAACGTTTTCATTGGTTTCGCCTGTTGTCGTGATGATGCTACCCAGATAACAGAAGTTAGTTGTACATTCTATATCGTGGCCGTTTAACTTTTTTGGATTATTCTTTGGAAGATGTATGTACATTACTTTGGTTTTGTTGATGTTAATTTCAAATCCACTATTTGCTGCAAATGGTTCAATTTGGGATGACCATCTTTTTGGTTTTGTGATAGTAGACAGATGTCATTTGCGAAGTCAAGGACTTCTAGGATTTTATCATCTGACAAATTTATTCCCCTTTCATTGAAATGACCATGACTTATTTTTGCAATGTTTTATAACATAAAATAATTAAATATTCATTTATTAATTTAATTTTAAAATAAATCTAGTTAATAAAAGAAGTTTCATGAAAATCAAATAACATTACTAAGATTTAAAGCATAATACCCTTCCAAGCTACCAATTCTTCTGCTATTCTGCCAATTCTTCTGCTATTATTCTGCTGAGAATAAAATCCTTTTATCATCCTTTTATCACCATCCTTCTGAGCTGTATTTAAAAAGTTTCATCCAATAAGGTTCTTCCCATTCTGAAATATTCTTTTCCTAGAATTTAAAAGTAAAAATAAGAACTTTCTAACTTAGACGTAAATACAAATATTTTACTTTGAATTTTGTTATCTAGATTTAATTTATTTCGATTAAAAGATTTCTTTTTTTAATTTTAATTCATTTTAAGTTATTTGAAATCTGTTTTTTTTTTTTAACTTTTTACTTCAACTTTTTTATACTTTGTTACCTTGAATTAAATTGTAAATTTTTTTTTAAATGAATTTTTTCTTTGAAATTAATTTGACTTTAATTAACGATTTCTGTTGAATTCAATATTAATTCTTTCTATTCTTTTTTATTTATATTATTATTTTACAAATCTTACAATTCTTAAAAGTTTTACAAATTTTTATACGGGGTGATTTTTTTCAATTTTTTATAGGGTGATTTTGGTTGGACAAAAATGAACAGGGAAATCTTAACTAAGAAGAGGGGGTAAAGAAACGCTTTAATTTTATCTAAACCAGTTTAGTTCTATATTTCATGGTAAAGTTGGGTTTTGTTTTTATGTTCTTATTGGTAAACTTTCAAGCCTGTCTGTATCATAAATACATGTTGGAACAAGAAGGCCGAAGGTTTCTGAAGATATAATATTCTTATAATAGATTTGCCCTATATTAATTCAATTTACAAATTTTACATGGGACAGTACCTTAGTTTATATATATACGATTAAGACAAGTTTAAGAAGAACATTAAAATCTGTCTTCTTAGTACCCGATCGAATAATCCAGAAATCCCAAATAACCTACACCATAATCCCAAATTCTTCCATATTCCCATCCATGTAGCCAGACTATAAATTTTTTTCCCCCATAATCCAGAAATCCCAAATAACTTCCACCATAATCCCAAAATACCTTCCATATCCACATCCCTGTAGTCAAACTATACATTTGTATCACAGGTTCCCTCCTAAAGTTTGGTTCAAAAAGTGTGTGATTTTGGTGTCTTCAAGTTGCACACTACTCAAAGAAATACCAAACAGTTCAGTGCGTGGCGTGGACTCCATTCTCTCGTAAAAAAAAAAATATATATTGTAATTATTTTATAAGTGGATCTATTAGATATTTGAAATCTTATTTTTAATAGCCCATTTATTTGAATGAGAGGGCAGCACGCTTAACACTGTGCTACACACCTATAACTGTTCGTATTGGATTTTCAAAATCACCTTCAAATAACAATAGTAAAATAACAATTCCAACTATACCTTTATAACAATTACCACCATTGTCATTACATTAAATTTATGTACTATTACTGTCACATTCTTATCGCGTCGGCTATCATCAATATTTGCTTTACTTTTTGTCTTACAATTACAGTCTCATTTAAATTTATTGTGGTAAGTAAACTAATAAGTATCTTTTTTATAGGATTTTCACTTTTTGCTTTTGTGTCTGTTACAATTGATTACCTCAGTTTTTCTCCTTTCAATATTTATGTATGTATTTAAATATATTTTTCACTAGATCCCATGTTATATTACTATAAAAATTAGTTGAGTTGGTTACTTTTAAAAATTACATTGAGTTTTTTGTAAGTTCAAGATAAAAGCATAGAAATATAGTGAGGCAGAGAGGAAATGTTAGAAATGGAGGGATTCAGTTACTAAAACAAAACCTGTATTTCAATTTCTTCTTCTATTCCTGTAGGAGATTTGATTTCGAATGTGACTTCAAAAGTACTGGCATCAGGAATCGTATTAAGTAATCACTACAAATGTTGAAGCTACGCATTTTCTACATGGGTTCTAAATCTGTTTTAGGGATCTGTTTAAATCAAAATGAACCTTTAAAAACTGTAAAGCAATACATTAAATTATTAATATTTATCAACTGGGGACTGTTAAAGAGAAAACTTATCAAAGATCTTATTTACCACGTTATCAGGAGGTCATTGAATCGTTGTTAGATGTAATCGGAAAGCCATTCGACTCGATTCATGTCATTCGATTGCTGGTTGATAGGTTCTTTGATACTACATATATTTAATACACCTGAATGTCTAATTTGAAATGAAATTTAATCGTCAAAAGATCCTTCCAGGCAGAATTTTAAAATTTCGTATTTAAGGTAAGCTAAATTGGATTGGAACCAACTTCTATTATTGACTTCTCTAGTCATGCAAAGAAATGCTTCAAAAAAAAAGTACAATTACTCAACTTGTTTTTGAATTATTAAAGTTATTCAAAACAGGATATTAATAGTCTGGCAGACTTGCCACCCCACAGATCAAAAAAATGACTAAGACAATAATTAGAGAAAAGGATGGAGTAAAAAAAAAATTATAACAAAACAAATGACAAACTTTTTTATCTTGTTTGCTAATTTTTTTTTTGTTTTTTTCGTATTTGTATATCCAGGATTTGTTGTCTCTTTCTTCTTTAATTTCCAAATAATTTTTCGTCAGTCTTAGTAGGAATGAAAAAGAACAAAATCAAAAAAAAAACCAAAATAAAAGTTATTTAGAAGAAAATACAAAAGGATCTTTAAAAAAAATATCTTAAGATAAGTTGAAATGAAAAAAAGTCCTGTCTTCAACTTTTTTTTAGAATTCTTTGGTTTTTTTTTTCCAATGCCTAATTTAAGCAACAAGTTGATATCTATAGATTTCAATTTTTTTTGTAGTGCGTAACTGTATTTATTCTTTTATTTTTATTTACTTTAAAAATCTGGTTAGTGTCTTTTCTATTTTCGTGATGATTATTTCTTTTTTATAAGAGTTATCTTTTGTTTTTTGTGTTGAATTCAGAATTAGGTAAGAAATTAATACAAAATTCACCATGACACAACCAATTTTTTTTTGGCTTCCGGTTTTTTCCTTTTTTGATTTTGTATTCAAAGAGTGACTTAAAGGATTTTTAGATTCTAATAAATATTGGAGGGGTGTTGTTAGAATTATTAAAATTGACTCTGGGGTTTGTAGATCTCATAATAAAAAACAATCGCAAAGTTATTTGTTAAGTTCTAATATCTTTGATGATATTTCATTGGGGTTTTGTGAAGGATGGGATTTATGATTGTCATCGTATTTGTTCGAGAACTATCATCAGTTGAATGAACAAATAAAGTGTGGGGGTTTTTTTGTAACGGATTTTAATTTAAAATTCATTTTTGAAAAATTTTCCATAATTAGGGAACTTGAAGGACACAAATCTGTATTATATGGAAGAGAATGAAATATTAATGATATATGTAATTTTAAAGTTCATTGATATGTAAAGTCATTTGTCTAACTGTCCACAGGTGGATAAAGTTTAAGATTTTCCCTTTTCACCTTCACTCAATTTATTATTATATAACAGTTAACATAAAAACAGCTGATTTGATGACAGCTCCTGTAAAACCAAAATCTAAGTGTCTCAGATATTAAGAAATTTTTGAATCATAATCCGATTAGATTCAGTTAAGGCTAGGTTGCATTAAAAAAGAACCCGATTTTTGTTATTTCCCCGAGATACTCCCTTTGGCATTCAAAGCATCGAAAGCAACCTGGAATCATTGTACGTGGTTCGTTTGCCTAGTGTTGGACTTTAACCAACTAAAACCAGCCCACATTTTAAACCAACACCACATTCGGAATAGACCTTTAATATATATGCATTATTTTCTTTTTAAAATCGAGATTGGGACAAGCAATTAAGGATATGATTTGGAAATCATGGATTAAGTCGGATAAAGGGAAAAATTGAGAATTATGAACTAATCCAGATCCGATTCTGAAAATTAATTTTTTTGAATTAGTGTTCTTTGAGATAGTAAAATCATTTCTATCAAATCATTTGATAAAATTGACAAAGAAAAATTCGTCCTTTACACTGTACATTTATTAGATACAAAAATTCGATTTTTTTGTAATAACTTTAATATTCATTTTATTCAGTTTTAATATTTAATAGAACTATCGAAAAAAAAAATTTGTTTTTTGAATTCACCATCCTTAAAAAAGGATTGACAAAAAAGGATTAGTGTATTTCTCTTGCAAAAAGGAAATTCTCAAAAAAACTTTTGTTGAATTTGGAAATTTTTGTATGTAGGTCGTTTATTTAGTTAAGTTTTATATTTTTCGTGATATTTTTTCGTGAAATACATTTATATATAGATATTTATTATTGAATCCTGATTAGGATCTTTCCGTTATGCTTTTGTGACTTTTATAACAGGAGTGTTTTTTTTTTTTTAAGCTTTTACTTTAATATTTTTGTCCTTGATGTTTTTTTGTTGAGTTTTTAATATTTTGTTTTTTTTTTCAGTATTCGATGGTTGACTTTCTGTTTGAACGGATTTCACAAATGAGTTTTTTTGTTTTTTTTTTTTTAGAAAATTTTACCGTTATTTTGCATTTTCATTTTGTCCTAAAGCGAATCAGTTTTGTAGTCTTTCTCATCGTTGAAAAACTGTGTTTTGGAATTTTGGATATAAAATGTTTTTTTGGTTGAAGGTATAAGGATTTTAAGAATTTTGTATTTGATTTACAGTGCCGGATAAAATTATTGGAGTGATACAATAAAAAAAATTTGTTTTACTAAAAAAAAATAAATATTTTAAAGTTTTGTAAAGTTTGGAATTCGTGATAATCATCAGAAAGAGTGAACCTTGTGACGACATTTCCTTATAGTTTTATTATTTTGCCTCTTAGTATAGGATTTGAAATTTGGTCTTGTTAAAATAAGGAATTCCAGGATACTTTAACGTCTTCTGTCAATTTTGAAAGTTTTCGTTGCTTTGATGGATATACAAGGATCGAGGGAAAAACTTGAACGATTACAAAATTTGCTTTCAAGAAGATAGATATGAGCAAGCCTTGAGTGCCCAGTAGTTGCGCCGTTTTTTTCAATACTATTCTAATTGAAGATCGTTGGTTTGATCTCATTAAGTTTGGCTAAGGAAGGCTCATTGTTCCATTTAATGTTATATTTTGCCCAAGTTCTTCAAATTTTCGATGGTAAAATCTAAAGTCCGGATCGAGCTCATCTGTTGGGGGTTCCTAGGTCAATTTGTCGACATTTTCATTCTCCTAGATAATTTTATAGCATAAGATTTATATGTAAATTATTTTATCACTTGTTCAGTGCTATAATTCGCGGATCCTAATCGCTTGAGGGTGGAATGATATACCTGAAAAATTTTCTGAAGACTATACTAAGGCAATCTGCCCATATAAAAATCTGCTCTTCTATGGTTATATGTATCTAAATCTTGAACATTTTGCTTGATACTGCAAATATTTTGTATTGTACGTGTATTTCACTTTACGGTGGAAATAAAATATTTCTCCTATACATTTTATTTTATTTTAAAGGAATTTTTAATTAAAAAGAAATTTATTTTTTTATTCCATTTCAGTTAAAAAGTATAAGAAAATTTTCATTTAAATTTTAAGGTATATTTTATATATGTATATTGTGCAATACCTATAATTCTTTCAATCTAACTCCTGTTCTTTTAAATTTCAGTCTCCTGCAACATTTTTCAATGTTTTTAATTTATCGTCTCCTGTATTGGAATATAAAGTCAGATATTGAAAAACAAATTTATTTTTAAATAAAAAAGTTATATAGGATACCTTTTAAGAAAAATAATATTTATTTTTGCGTAGGCAAAAAAAATTTCATTGTTATCAATCAAAAAACCCTTATTTAAATTTAGGATTTCACTTGTATAGTTTCAGGGATATTTATTTTTAAATTTGTTTTTTTCTTTATTTTAAACTTTTGAATATAAATTTTTCCAAAAAATTAATTTATGATTTTAGTTTCTGTTGTAGAACACAATTTTCTATAATAAATATCTAATAAATATATACTATTAAAATTATATTTTAAGAAAATTTAACCCAAGAGATAAAATATTTTTTTATTTTATTCAAAATCAAATTAAAAAATTCCCTGAAGCAAAAAATATTTTCTAAAATAATAGAAATTAGATTTTGAAATTTTTGTGTGTATATTTAATAAAAATAAATCTTCAATTAAATCTGTAAAATCTTAGAAGGAAGAGATTAGAATTATAAGAAAATTAAAACAAAAGCAAAGAAATCCGTAAATAAAATCATTCGAAGGAATATAGATTAGAATAGAATCTTGGAATTTAAATGGTAAAAATTTTTTAAGGAGCCATTAATTAAAAGTATAGAATATAATTATAACTAGGAATAATTATCTCTGAATGATACCATTTAAATTGTTCTATTTTATGCAAAGATATTTTTAGGTTAAAAATATATTTTCTAATTTGGCAAATTTTTATTGCTAAAAATAAATAGTAGTTAAGATTATAATCTGAAGATATATTTTTAAAGATTTTTTGTTTAATTCTTATGAGTAATCAAAATATTTGGTTTGGGTTAATTTTAATTGGTTAAAACTGATTTGATTTAAATAGCGCTATTCAAGAGCTGTGGAATCTTTAAATCTTTTCTTATAAATCTTACAAAAGGAAGGCTGAATATTGAATTTAAATTCTAGTACTGAAATAAAATAAAAAAAGCTCCTAAAAATATGCAAACTTAACTCTAACTAAAAAATCTAATTGCAAATAAATTAAAATTTAATTATTATGAACCTCAAAATAAAGAAACTTGTTCTAATATACCCATGATATTGTTTTCATTAACTTTTAGATAAATTTAGATAACTGCCTTACTATTCACAATTTATTAGTAATCTATTTAATTTTTAAAATGACCTAATCATGTTTATCCGTCTAGCTTGCTATGATATTAAATTGTGATATTGTAATGTAAAACTGATTTCAATTTTTTTATAAGATCATTTTATATATAATTCATTTTAATGTATCATTTAAATTTTGGCTATTAATGATTTTTTAAAACCTCATTTAATTGTGTCGGACTTTACAATGTGTTTATCTATCAGCAAACACTATATATAATGTAGAAACTAGGTTAAATTAATCTTAAAATTTAGGAAAGACCAATGAAATTAGATTATTGCTATTATACACCTCTTGTAAAAATAAAAATATAATTAATTGGGAACCTATTTACTTAGTATTCATTCTGCTTTTCATTTCTCTTTAACTAACAATTCAACTCTCTTTCATCTCTGTGAATCTCTAACAATTCAAGCCATTCGTATATAGCATATATCTCCTCTCTGTTTTTAAATTCAACAGAAATAATAATCTTTTGTATTTAAAAATGTTTTAATATAAAAGTAAAATGCTGGATTAAAATTAACTGAAAATAGAACTGTCTCTCATTTCAGCAATTTACTGTTATACTAAAACACTTTTAACCGCAAAAGATCTAACATCAATTTTTGGTTAATGAAAATTTTCAATATTTCAAGCTTAAAAGTTTTCAAACATTAAAAGAGCTGTTTCTTATACCAGCAATTTATTTTTATATTAAAACAGTATCAAATTCCCAAGATCTACCTTAAAATTTTTATTTTCTACATTTTAGGGGACTAGTACTACTTTAATAAAATTATATATTGAAAAAAATATTTTTTTTTTATTTTATTTATATTTAACATTTAAAATATTATTTTAATTTTAATGTTAATTAGAATCAGTATTTCATTTTTATTTTAAGCATTGAATTAAATTTTAAAATTAATACAAAAATAAATGTCAAACTAAATGTCAAACTTAATGTCAAAAAATCACAATCAAAATAACTTTTTTTGCATATTTTTAGGGGCTCTCATATTTTTATTAGTATTTTATACACTCCGCCATTTTCAATTTGTTTCTTAAATCCAAAATTTTTATTTAATTTTATTTTGATTTTTTATTTTTATTATTTTTTTTTTCTTATTTTTCTTTGGAAATCTGTGCTTTTATTTTTCAAATATGAAAATTTAATTGGGAAAAAACGGAGAATAGACATAGAAAAATAAAAAAATAAAAAAGAGTTAGATGTACACTTTGTTGAATTAAGCTAAAAAATCACGTAAATTGTAATCTGGAACTTTTTTCAAAACCTATTTTCTTTAAGATCATTTTTGTTATTTTTTGTATTTTAATATTAAACTTTTTCAATTTTAGATAAAATAAATGAAAACATGTATATATATATATATATATTATATAAATGTATATGTTTCTCGTATCATGATTTTTTGCCACTTTTAAAAATAACTTTTTGTTGCTACTTTTGATATTTGATCCTTTTGTTAAATATTTTAGGACCATTTCGTGTAAAAATTTTTTTTATATATTAAATAAAGGTATAGTAAAATTCTCATGAAACTGTAGATATATATGTATGTATTTTATATATGTATTTTTTTTTTACATTAAACCCATTACCAATCGTTTTGCAAAATAAAAACAAGAACAAGAGAACTGTCGTTTAATACTTAGAATTTCTTATAGGTATATATAGATTAGTATTTACCGTTATTGGGAAAAACATTAAATAAATTTTTTTTTTCTCATTCTACTTTGTTTAAGTTTCCTTGTACAGTAAGTAAGGATTATTCTTTAATAATATTTGTATGTATATATAATATTGGGTATATATATGCAGGTGACTATATAATATATATATATATGAATATAATATAAAAGAAAAATTTAACATCGGAGAATTAGAATTAAACTCAAGATATACATATTAGGTAAGAATAAATGGGTTGAAAAGAGAAAAAATCTGAATACGTGGAATTGGCATAAAACTGTATTACACATGAAAATATAATAAAAGAAATATTATAATAAAATATTTACTTGTATTATTCTATTTTTAGTTTTTTTTTTCAAAAAAATTTGCCTGTATAGTTTCATTCGGTTCGTCCGTGCGTCCGTCCGTCCACATTTTTACAAAAGTTATACATCGTTTGAAGTAGAGACAAGAAATTTTAACTATGGGTAGGAATTGCAAAAAAAATTAATTACTTCTTTCAGTACCCCACCCTTTAACCTACAAAGTTCTGACGTTGAAAGTAGGGATTGCATCCGAGATAATCAGCATAAATTTTCTGAACAAATTTCGGAACTTTCTCATTCAAGATCTATTATAACTTAAAAATTAAAAAAATTCCTGCTTTTATAAATCAGTATCGTAGTCATTAGTGTGTATATTTCCATTACATTTCCATTACACTTGTTAACAGGTTTTCTTGACTACATTGGGCTTATAATCTAAGTAAAATTTTTATTAATGTTCATAATTGATGATGAATTGATGAAATTAATAAATTATATAATTATCAGAATATTTTTACTCAAAAGACAGTATAAAACGTTATTATCTTTTGGAAATGTGCTTTTTTAAAAACCCTTGTTTTTTTTAATCACTTGTTTTTTAGTTTTTCCGGAGTATGCTTTAAATGTTTTGTGCCTCTTTAAAATAAACCATTGTTTGTTTGTGATTGTTTGCAATTGTATATATTTTCAGCTAATTTAGATTACGAAAGGCATGATACACTTTAGAAACTGAGAAGACATCCGTGGCACGCTATATGGTTAATTTATCTTTCACTTCATTTTTAACTTAATTTGTTTTAATACTGATGGGTTGGGACTTTTTTAGAGCTTTAAAATTTTGTAAATATGATTGATAGACTAGCCGAAGACATGAAAATATGTTAAAGTAATGTAAATATGTATGTTCAATGTTGAAATATCTTCAGCCCTAGAATAAAACTTCAAGCTTTTTATTTCAATTCCTAAAAGAACAAATTACTTCTTTACTGAAAGATTGGAATTTGATGGCAATTTTGAGGTCTATCAGTGCCACAATAGAATATTTTCTTGACATAATATGTATATTCCATAAGCTCTTTTCGTTTATAAGGTCACAAGTTCCAGGCCACCAGTCTCTGCATAATTCTGTATTAAAAATTAAATTTTAGTAAGAAAACACTGTTAAGAAATTTAGAAGAAGGAGGATTCGAAAAGAAAGAATGTAAAATGGATACAAATTTATAAAAAGTTAGTTTCAAATTGTGGGTTTTGTAGTAATATGTCAACGCAATAGTGGTCGAAAACAGTTGTAAATTCCTTGGAACTATATAATCGAAATCATTTTCAGTTTTTTCCCCCCGAGGAAGGGGAGATCATTAGAATGTAAATTAACCAATTTTTTTCTACCGTGTAGAACTTTAAATTAATCCTAAAATACCTAAACGTATTTTAGGATTAATTTAAAGTTCTACAAAGTAAAAACCACTGTTCTTCGCAGCCAGTATAGAGATAAGAATTTCCAAACTTCTTGCACAGTATAACAGTTGTCAAGGATGAGAACGAGGAAGGGATAAAAAGTGATAGGAAAGGAATAACATATTTTTAAGGATTTACTCGTACATATGTAAGTTTGAATCACCAAAGTCATTCAAAAATTTTATTAATTTTTATTTCCTACTTCTTTTTTTAGTATTTGATTCCAAAGTAATCACACTTATATTTATTTCATTTCACCTACTATAACACTGTTCAATGAATGTTTATAATAATTTTTACTTATAATTTTTTGTAATCACACATGTGGAAAATAAAAGTTATCACTTATCATCATTTATCACTATGTAGATAAGACTTTAAGTGAAACAACAACTAAGTATTCATATAGTAATTCAAGTTCATACTTAGTAACTAATAATTTGTTTTATATTTGGTTTTTATTCTAAAAATATTTTATTTAAAAATAAACTTTAAGTCTTCAATGTTCTATTTTTAAAAAATAAATATATTTTAGTTAAAGTTTTCTGATCTATTTTTAGATTATGGTATTTTTTAGGTTCAAATAAAATTTGGTGAGATTTAAAAGTTTTGATATATTAAGTAATGTTCTGATAAGACTACTTGTTGATGTTATATTGTTGGAATACATTGGAGAATTTATAAATAAATTTTTTATTTTAATATAAATATATTAAATGACTTTTCTTAACATGAACTTGGGAAGCACCATTTAAATGTTTAACCATTTGTTTAAATCTTCAATTCAATATTAAATTATAAAAAATCCAAGAAACTTTACATAATAAAGTATTTTGAGTTACTATCTCTACAATTAGATACATGGTACCTAGTAGGTTAAGTGTAATTGACTGAGGTAAGCCTTCAACTCTTTTTGAGGGTCGAAGAAGTGTGCCATTAGGTATTCCTACATGTATGTCTCTTTTGATAATTAAGATATATTTTATTTCGACCATTAAGTGGTCTGAACCTTAATGGTTTAACTTCCTACATGTTAGAGTTATAATGATTAAATCAGGGACTTAATATCTTTTACTAATTATTCTGAAAATATTTTTACAATTCAAAATTTTATATTTTCAAACTAATTTTTAAAAATGTCTAATATATGAATATTTAATTGGAATTTTTCTAAACCGTTGCCCTTGACAACAAATTGTTGTGATACTTGACAACCATCTATCCTCAACAGTTTATTTATTTCAAAACCTGTAAAACTAAATAATTTTTGACAATTTTTATTAAAAGAAATAAAAATTTATTAAAAATTCTTAAATATTCACGTTATACATCCATACATCAATAAATATGTACAATAATAAAACTATATTATTAAAAGACATATTCAAGCATACTTTTAGGCGTTAAATAATATTAAATAATCACAAAAAAAAAAAAATTTGAGCAAGCAAAAAATAAACGTAATGTCATTAAATACTAAAAATAAAAACAAAAGAATATAAAATAAAATAATAAAATCAAAAACTTATAATAAATATTTATTTTTTTTTCATGTTTTATATTTTATTGACGAAAATTACGTGTGAAGGCGGTCTAATTAAGGGCTAAAAACTGAACATAATTGAACTACTTTAACAACCAACCATATATTACATATAAAATAAAAATAAAAAAAAATTCCAGAAAATACTAATAAGAAAACCTTAAAACTTAATAAGTTTGCATATAAATATATATATTTTATGATGTATTTATATGTATGTAGGTATATTTATATACTTATAGCTAGAAAATATAGAGTCTATAATAAATTGGTTTTTGTTTTATGAAAATGTAGAATGTACAGTGACGTGTAGTATCCGGAAGTCTAAGGAGACGAAGAAGGCAGAGGGGGTTAGCTGTTTCGGAAGAATAGGGGCTAGGAATATATTTGAAATGGTTTTCGAGGTGACGAATCTCAAAGTGATTTTTGTTAATTTTAAAATATAAAATAAATTCGTCCTTCAGAGAAGGCTTGGTGCGGTTATATTTGGTGCGGAAGTCAAAAGTCTCGAAGATAATAGGTTAGTAGAATGAATTTGTTTTAAAGGGGTGGAGAAAGGTTATATTCGTTATCGGTTTTTGAGATAACGGCCATCAATGTAGTTTAGTAATCTTCAAATAATAAAATAACATATCTGCAACTCCCACCAAACATAGAAGATTTGTTAAGGTATCGGTCCCTAGGTGAATCTAGGTGAGCCAGTTACACTGGTTTTTGTTTTAATCTTTCCTATCATCTTCTTCTTCATAATCTTCGACTTCCGTATTTACTTTATATAATAAGTTCTTTAAATAATTTCTAACTAAATAAATATTTAAAAAAACGCTCCGCCGCTGTTCTATGTTTTAAATGTTTCGTAATTGTAATAGGAACACTGTAAATATATAATACTTATATATATACGAAATAAATATTATGTATATGTTGTATTACCTATTAGGGATTATATTTATAATAATGATATTTATCTCAGAACTTAGTTAAAAGATATATATATATATATATATATGTTTATGTTCGATGAATGTGCCACCCTCTCATGAGAAAAAAAAACAAACAAATAACAAAAAAAAAATAATAAAAATACAAAAATAATAATAAATAAAAACACAAAAATAATGATAATAATAAAAACAATAACAAAAATAAAAATAAATAAAAGGCAAAAAATGTGCAAAAATTCCCTATGGTTTATAATTTTACGATACATATATGATATGTTATGTATACATATATAAAAATTATTTCCATATGTATTGTTAAATCGAATTAAATAGATATTTGTGGGTGGCTTGATTTGGTTTTGATAACTATTTAGTTAGAAAGTGATGACAATATCATTTCACATATGATATAAGTATAAGAATACAAAAACAAAAAAATGACAATTACAACAAATGGAACAAATTCTAAGTGGGTGCGGTGCGATCATGTTGTTAACCCTAATTATACTATCGGATGGATATTATTAGCTATGAAAAGAGAGAAATATTGGTAACTTATTATTTTTAAGTGGATTTGTAAGTGGTTTCTAATATTTAAACGATTGTGATATTATTAGGCAAAGCTCCTGTTGAAGGGCCTGTTTTTTATTTCAACGTAAGGGTTGGCGTTATTTATCATTTCTTTTTAGATCAACCTGTTGAATCCAGAACAACTTGTTTTGCTTTTCTTTGAGGTTTCTAATCTAATGAATTTTTTTTATTGATTTTTTAAGCTCTAAATATTTTAAGTTTTTTGCCCCTGTAAATATGCAATTGTTTTTATATTTTCCTGGTTTTATGAATCCACCTTTATTCTGACTGTAGTAATTACTCTCTAAACGCCTCAAGTACTTCATGTTCAATAATAGGAGAGTAGTGGAAAGCTTAGTTTCATTTTTATTTTATTTTGATTTCTAACTTCATTCTACTCTTTCGAATAATTTTTTTTTGTTAAAATTCAGCTTGGGTCTAAAAATACCCATCTAATGGTATTGAAGGTTAAGTATTAATTTCCTTATTTTTACAATAAATATTCAATATGTATTCTAAATGAATTAAATACGTACATGTCTATTTTTGTTTTTCTCCCCTACTTTTTATAAATAATATTTAAGTAGGCAAAATATATTTAAGTCTTCCTTACTACATTTACTTCATTGCTTTTGCCTTTGCTTTATGGTTGATGTGGAAATTCTTCCATACCACAGCAAAACCTTTTATCATAAAAAATAAATAATAGAATAATAATTTTCCAGTTAATACAAGCTGAAATTAAATAAATGATTTATATTGGATTATATTTTTAATGTTTAATTTAATTTTATTATTTTTATAGTATTTATTTATTTTTATTTTTTATGATTACTTTTATTTTTGCTTGTTCTTTTGTTGACATTTTTAATATTTTGATAAAGATGAGATTAAATTTTATGGCAATATTAGAAAAAATAAATATTTAAGAAGTAATTTTCATGGTATAATTTGTTAAATTTTGGGACTTGGGTGGTGAATTTAATATAATTGAAAATTTGTAAGTAAGAGCCTCAACCTCAAACTAAATAAAATTATTTGGGCGATAATAATGATGGTTGAATAAGAATTTTAAGTTTTGAGTCATGTAATCTTACCTTACGAGCTGAGAAGGGAACGTTTACCTCGGTTGATACGTCAGGTACTTAATTACTACACCACCAATAACCATTTACCATGCCCCTATTGCCATTTTAATTTAGAATAATATATTACGATCAAAAATGTAAATTGCATACATTTAGGCGAAAGTTAAATAATTTGTTTAATTTACTTAATGTTGCTAAAATAACTAATTAAACTTCAACTAATAAAAAACCTAGTTAGTTACAAACAAAGTTATTTTACAAACGTTCCACTGCTACCTATTTTTCCAGAACTGCTGGTAATAAATGTGTTACCATAAGAAGTTAAGTTAAATCATTTAGGAATTTCAACAGTATAAAGACGAACTTGATTAACCTCCTGTAGAAATTGTTTGACGGGATACATTTTCTGATTTTCGTCAACTCCGCATATATAAATATTCCAAGCTTCCGAAAATTAAATAGAGGGGTTGTCTCAATATTTTGGCTATAATTCTAACTCAAAATGCAATTTCAACAACGTAAGGCAATATATGATAATTATACTCTCTTCTAGGTCTGATGATTGTTTTATAGGTATTGGACTTTAACTAATCAGGCTTGAAAGCATGACAGGAATTTTAAACATTTCGTAGAATTCTATATCAAATAATATTAAAACTTTTAGACCCCTGTATACAGAACTATGATGGATTGACCTAAAAAAAAAATATTAATTAAAAACGTGAACTAACATTTTTTTGATTCTAAACTAGAGTTGCCTAATTTTTTTGCAATTGAATAACTTAACTAGATTTGATTGATAATAAATGAGATTATAATCAAAATTAATTCTACTTAGCATTCTAAATATTATAATATTCTTAAAGAAATTAAATTATAACGCATAATACCAATCCCTTCATTCGTAAATCTTTAAAAGAACGTACATGAAAGAGGAAGATTATAAATTTAAGCACTTAAAATAAGATTACCTTAAAAACAAAGTACTCGTTACTTATGAACTGATTAAAAATCTTAACGTTTTATTTTTTTAAAAAATCTTTTTAACGCTTTTTCTAATCTAAACTTTTAATATAACGGTATCTTTTTAATTATCAAAAAAATCTTAATTTTTTGTATGTGAAGTTTTTTTTAAGTATATTTTAAAAATTTTTTTAACATTTCAATTAATTTTTTATAATTATTTACCCTCTATTTGTTATGAATTTTTAATTGACTTTTATTATTATTATTATTTATGTGTTTGTTTGAAGTAAAAAATAATGAACTTTTATTTTATTTTTAATGCATAATAATTACAAAAGTGGTTCTTTAAAAGATAATTTTTTTTTTTTTTTTTTTTTATAATCATTTCTAATGTAGGCATAATATAAAATAAATAATTTTAAAAATACCTTGTAAAAACAATCAAAATTACAAAAAAAGTTTTAAATATAAACAAAAAAATAAATGATTTAATGGGATCGTAGTCTTAATTGCAGTTTGGATGTGTCAGGAAATTTAAATATGGAAAATATTTTTTGGAGAACTTTATGTTTTTCTCCTTTTTAGCTGAATTTTATGTAGATATATTATATATAACTTGCTATAGATATGGTTTGTATATCAATAATACATACATTTCAATATAATATGAAATAGCTATGAATAGTTCATAACTATTTTATATTTTTTCTTCTTGAATTTTTTTTGGTATATTTTTTTTCAATGCATATGCTCTATATATTTATTTTGTCTATTTTTTGGCTATATATATCAAATGATTGAATCTAATCGAGTTTTGTTTCACAAGATCTATTTACGTATTAATTGAAATCTGTGGCGGAATTCGACGCACATGTAGTTAAGCGTAGAAAATATTTCGCCAGTCCTTAAATTTAATTTTAAATTAGATTTCATACTTACTTGTTTAAAATTTTAATTGATATATAGCTTTAGGGGTTTTTTTCATAATTAGACACAATATCTAATAGGATTTAAAGTCCGGGTAAATTTCCACAAAAGAAATACAAGATATTTAGTTGACCTCTTTACATAACGGTACCTTTTCTCTCCAAGCTTCCTCTTTATTTTTGATTTTCTATATGCGTAACTTAAATGGATCGTCATCCATCTAGTGGCCAAAAAGTGTATTACAAATTTTCTTAACAAATAAACCGTTATATTTTTTTTTTCTCTATGCAGTATACACGAAAGAATTTTGGTCAATATTGTAAAGCAAAATACTATCTTTATTTCGTCTTATTTATATTTGGATTTACTTTCAAGTCAAGTCAATTATAAGTCCAAAAATTTTTTGAAAGTTGTAATTTAAATTACTTTTAATTAACTATCAAAATCTTTATAATTTTATATTTCAAACAAAAATTATTTTTGACAGACAGACAAATTCCAAAAAAATTCAAATTTAAGTTGAAAACAAATAATTGTATGATAAAAAAAAAAAATTGAAATTATGTAGAACATGTGTGATGAGTTTATGAATAAAAATAATATAAAACGTAGAATATACATAAATATTACAAAGTTAATAAATATATTTTTTATAAATTTTAAAATATTTAGATAAAGGATGCCAGATCTGAATTCCTAATCCCTTATATTTAATAATGACAATGTTCAAAATGCTGATTTTCAGTTATTTAAAATAACGCTTTAGGCCTATCAAAACTTCTTGTTCCGAAAAGGTGGGTTCTATAACTTTGTGATTATAAAAAGAAGAACAGATTGAATGGTAAAAGGACATTATAACTATAGCACTAATTAATTATGGACCTTGAAATTTAATGCGAATTTACTATAACTTTTTCTTGCGCCAATTAAATAGCTTTATAGACACATAAAATGTTGTCAAAGATCAAATTGATTACTTGTTCTATTGTTTAACTTTAACTACTTTGATTAGATGCTTTGTTTGTTCTTTGATTCAGCGAAGAGATTTGTCGTCTAGAACTGGGAATAGAATTTAAGTGATACTGAATATAGCTAAAATCTGTCGTAACATCTATGAATGTTCCAATGTCTATTTTATTGAAGTTGATTACGATGTCAACTTCTATATTCTGTATAATCCAATTTTTGTTTTTAATCTAAGCCGTGAAAAGTGTCCCAAAAAGATCTAAGCTCTTGTACTACCAATGCATAGGAATGTGTATTATGGTAACCTTTTTAATTGCAATAACAAAACTCAAATACTTACACATATACAAAAACATGTTTCAATTACTAATTCATTATAAACATTTTATTTTTCATTTATATTTTTTTTTTTTTTAGAAATATTTATTATAATGAGAAAATTTTAATTTTTTTATAAATCCAAAAAAAAAAAAAAAAAAAAAAATAACAAAAAAAAAATAATAAATAATATTTTCTCTTTTCAAGTAATGGAAATTTTAAAATTTATTTTGTAAAGAAAATTAAAAAAAAAAAAAACAAAAACAGCAAATCAAAAAACCGAATGAACAAAAAAATCATTAATACACATCATATCACTTACCCACATATACATACACATTATACACATATTTGAGAGAATTTTGCAAAAATTACAAAATAATAAAAATCTAATATGTAAAAAAAATCATATATATATGAATATTAATTTAAGAAAAACGATATAGAGTGTAGTAGAGTAGACTCTGTCAACTCTGGGATACCCGTGTGACCGTAATATAGATCATCATCTAAGTCAGTTATTTACAAAAGAAAGTATAAGTCAAAAGTCAGCTTTTCCAACCTCTTCCACTGCACATTTTCTGTTGGGTCTGAAATCTCGGTTTAGTAAATCTCATTTTCACAAAATCTCTTTTCACAAAATCTCGTTTTAGAAAATCTCGTTTTAGAAAATCTCGTTTAGAAAATCTCGTTTTTAGAAAATTTCGTTTTAGAAAATCTTGTTTTTAGAAAATTTTGTTTTAGGAAATCTTGTTTTTAGAAAATCCCTTTTTTTATATTCTGGAAAAAGTTGATAATTCTGGTTTTGTATCCAACTCAAAAATCCTTAAAAACCACATTTTTCAATTAAAAAAGAGATTTTCTTAAAAAGGCAGATTTTTCAATAAGAAACGAGATTTTCTAAAATGAAATTTATAAAAACTAGATTTTCTAAAAACGAAATTTAAAAAAAAAGATACCTAACCGAGATTATAGAACGCTCCCCAATATTTTATTTAGACGTTGGCCATTAAAGTTAATTACTATTGACATAGAGTAATGATCATATATAAGATGAAGTTGTATCGCAACTATTCGAACCGGTGGAGCAAATTTGCTGGATTTCAATAGCGATGACGGATATACATAGCTAGATCGATTTACCTTTCCCTTCTAATTCGATCCATACCATTGAGCTTATATCTACCCCTATCTCCTACTCTGCATCATAAACGTAATTATAAATTTTTTTATACCCTTTTGATCTATAGTGATTCTAGTATAAAAACACAACAAAAACAAAAAAAAAGGATAAAAATACATGATTTTTTAATATTAATAAAAAAAAAAACAAAAACAACAACAAAACAAGTTTTTTTTTTTTACAAAAACCATTCAACAATGATAACGGATACATATATACATTACATATATAGGTATATTAGAAAATATGTAGGTAAATAATTTCTATTCATTTTAGCATTAAAATTTATCTATGCATAAATATATTTATTATATGTGTATGTATAGATTTTTGATAGAATATAAATATGTAAAAATGTATATGTATGTAGTAATATATAATTGCTCATTCACGTAAAAAATATAATAATCATGAGAGATATAGAATTTAAAAAATATAATTCTTTTTAAAATAAAATAATAAGAAAAGAATTTTCTTTTTATTTTTATTTTGTTTTCTTCTCTTTCTCTTTCTATTTTATTTTGTTTTTGTTGTTGTTTTTTTTATCTAGTGTTAGCACCCCACAAAATAAAAAAAATTAAAATAAATATCAACTTATTTGAAATATTTTAAGTAATAAATAAACATTTATTAAATTTATATAAATAAGAAGAAAATAAAAAAAGTAATTTGAATTTAAATTATTTATTTATTTTTTAAAATAATTTTTGATAAATTTAATTTTGTTCGGGAGGGGAAAAAAACACTCAACCCTCTATTTACGATGGTTATTGGTTTAATTGGTTTTTGATTGCTTTAAAATTACTATATTGTGGATTACTTTAGGCATATATGTATATGGTTTTATTTTGTATTAGATATATATATATATATATATAAATATATATATTCATTGTAGGGTATATTTTATATTTAAATTGAGGGTTGACTGATCATAATTTTAACACGCAAATTGAGGCTTGAGTTTTAATGAATTTAATTATTAGTATATTTATAATTTTTGGAGTGATAAGTATGTTATAATTGTTGTGAGTATTAGATGATTGAGAAGTGTTTTAATATATTTTTGGATTTCGATGTAAAGTAGTTATATCATAATATAGGTAGCAATGTTTTTAATTAATTACAAAAGTAGCTCAATATCGGTGTATTCAATACCTTTTTGTTTTATTTGATATAAGAATCTTTTAAAAATTATATTGGATATTCGGAAACGTATAATGTATACGGGAATGCCACTTACTGGGATTTGGTTTGAGAATTATTTTGGGGTAGAATATTTTTATAAGCATTTGGTTATGAGCACATGCAGTCCTTGATTTATGATGTTTAGACAATTTGCCAAGGTTGAAATTTCATCGTTTGATCAGAAAAGTATTTATTTTTCAATTCACTTGCAATTGCGACTTGCCTTGTAAAAATTCCTCTAGCAAAACTATTACCCTAACTTTTATTAATCTGTTGCTGTGATAGTGATGGTACCTGACCAATGGCTTAGTTGTTAAGAAGCAAACTTTTTAAGGGGAAGGTCTCTGGTTCAAACCCCGGTCAGATCATATCTACTAAAAAAAAATAAAAATTTTATTATCGTAATAGTTTACATCGTTGTTGGGTATTAAATAAATGAAACATGGTTTATATTCTGATCTACACCTATTTATTTGTTCCAACAATGTTGAGTGTTCTCAAGAAAACTAAAAACTAAATTGAACATTTTATAATTATCTTAACATAGCTTACTATTACATCTCTCTATAAATATGAGATAAAGTTTTTGAGAAAGTAATGTAAATTCTGTAACATTAGTAATGTGTATCAGTGACGATACGCATTATCAATATCGGTTGGCTACAATCGTATTATAAAATAAGATTATATAAAAATATATGTAACTCTTGTGAAAGATAATATATGGCACACAAAATGAACATTTCTCTTATACAATAGTTACAGCCAAGTAATCAACGGCTTAATGAATATAATGATTAAAGAAACTGAAGCCATGATTTTGTTAATGTCCTATACTCCTTAAAGAATTAGAAAAGTAATAAAAAGAAAATGATAGTGATGGTAAAAATTTATATTTACTTTTATAAAACTGTTTATCAAAATTGTAATTTTTAACTGTTTATATTAAACTTCTAAGAGAGCTTTAAATAAGACTCTAAGTAAGTATTTACTGTAAAAAAAAATAAACAAAATAAAATGAAATCCAAATACGAAAAATAAAAATAAAAAATATGAATGTGAAATCGATACCAGAAATCTTAACATTATTATTATATACAGTTATTATGAGCTCATGAGTATTTTGGTTGTATGTTATGTGAAGAATAAAAAAAATAACAAGAAAAAAAACAAAAAAAACAAGAACAGAACAATAAAAAAATGAAAATAAAGTAAATTGTCAGAAATTAAGATGAATTTTCAGATCCTTTTTCTTACTCATTGTTTTTTTTTTTTTTGTCTTTCTCTTTCTTTCTTTTTCTTTTGTAATGTTATTTATTTAATATCATTTTCTTATTTCTTTTACTTTTACAATTTTTATTCTATTTTTTTTTTATATTAAAAATAAATTTAAAAAGAATTTAAATAAAGAATATAAAATATGTATAAAAAAAAATAAAATATATCTATCTCTTTCTTTTACATTAAGTTTTGTTGTTTGATGATGAGGTTGTCTTGTCAAATTACTTCTGTTGACATGAAATTTTCTTCATTTTGTTTTTTTTATTATTTTTTGTTTTTGTTTTTTTTTTAATTTTTATTTTTTTTCTTCATATGTATATATGTATGTATGTACATATTATGTGTGATTGGATATGTTTGGAAATTGTTGATTATATTTGATAAGAACGATGACATTTTTAGAATTTAATATTTACAATATTGTGATATTTTTATTTTTTACTTTTTGTTTTTTAAAAAATAGAATTAATTTAAATACATGTATATATATGTTTGAAATATATATTTATAAATATGTATATAATTTTTTAATCTTATTAAAGAGTTAAATATTCCTTTCATTGCTTTGTTTTATGAAAATTTTTTACATTGTTTATATTTTATTCAGTATTTAAATGCCGTAAGCATTTAAAATTTTATAATTTCATTTAAAAAGTTATATTCTTTACAAAATTTTTTTTTTATTTATAAAATAATTTTTATTATTTAACATTAATTGTTTAGATTTTTTTAAATTGGGAGTTGATAAAAAAATTATTATTGAAATTAATATTCATTTACTTTGTTCTATGTATTTAAAAAAAATAAGTGGTAATTTTTGTTGATCTTCATCTCTCTTCAGACGTTTGAAACCTTTGTATTTTATTAAATGTGCTGATGAAATAGATGAGTAGGAATTTTAAAAGAGTTATGATGGAAATGTTTGGTTAAAGATTTTATTCGTACATTGTAGTGATTATTATACCAAGAGAATCAAATTTCCTTGTTATGATTGGAAGTGTTCAAACAGTATATTATGTCGGATGATATTTTAAAATCTCCCTAACTCCCTAACCAAAAGGTATTGGTTATAGTTCTTCACATGACGATATACATGGCTAATAAATGCTCTTAGTTTCCAAGCAGAACTTGGAAGCATGATTCAGAAACAAAAGTTGCATAGAGCTAAGATGATAACATTCGGGTATAAATATTTAAATCCCCGTACAAGCTACAATGGATGATAAAGGCCTTCTTCTTAATTTATACAATTCTTCAAAAATCATTTGAGAGAAGTACTGATGAGATATGTCAGTAGACTTGGAAGGGTACCGTTTTAATGTTTTTATTTGTATTTTTTTTTAAAGCAATTTAAATTTAGTTTTCAACCATTTTTGTAATAAACATTTTAACCATTCTTGTAGTTCTAAACTCCGCAATATTAATTTAGTAAGTATGTAATGTGGGCCCTCACTGGGTTAGTGGATAAAAATTTGGAAATGCGAGTTTGATTCCCACACAGGTCATGAAATTTAAAAAAATTGAAAAAAAAATATTGAAAAATTTTTTTCAACAAATCTCCATGGTGATCAAATATAATTTAAAATATACAAATATATAATATAAACAAAATAAATAACATTACTTATAAATAATAGAAAGGGTTTAAAGTGAGATGCACAACGGCCCGCAAGGCCTACGTATTCGGATGGCACAATATTAAGCGCTAACTGTTCAACTGTTAGGCTAATAAGCCTGTCTATACCATAGGTACATGTTGGAACAGGGGGTCATATTATATTCGTGTTATTAGAATTGGTCTTATTGAATTCCACATACAATTTAAACATGAAATAGTACTAGGCCTTATAACATGTAGAAACGTCTTAGATTTTCAATATTTACAATTCTATTTTTTGTTTATATTGTAATATCTTCTATTTTACTTATATGGTATTCTATATCTGCAAGTTATATTATTTAATCAAATTATTTCTTTATATTTTGCATTTGTTTATATTTTTATATTAAAGTATTTTTATTAAAGATTTATAATTATTAATTATTGATTATGCCATTAATTTGAACCTAATGGCGAATGGTAGCTGAGTCGAGTCGAAAACCAGAAAAGTTTTTTCACTTTGACTAGAATTCGAACCCGGGCCCTCCGCATGAAAGGTCGGCACTGTGCCACCCAGCTGTTAAAATACGAGCCCTTGGAGAATAAATAAATAAATAAATAAATAAAATATTGAGTTGTATAATATTCTATTCTAATATTCTATAACATTTCAAATTTATTTACATATTATAAAACTTAAAGTTCGTTTTTCATAAGTACCATATTATTGACTAATGTCAAAACTAACAGTTATTGGTCAATTAAATTTTCGATCTAATAATTATCTATGAAAGCAGATTGATTGTATTCCATTTTGTAGGTATACAAACATTTCATCTAATCTACATATCATTATTTAAAATTAAATAATTTGCAAAATAAGTTATTTGCCATTTTAATTTTACGGGTGTATAAATAATTTTAATTATGTCAGGTTTCTTTTTTCTAGTTATACCACAATTTTCCATTAAAAACCCACAAAACTTATTTTAATTTGAAATTATAAAATTTAACTAATATTTATCAATATTAGAAATAGAATAATTATAATAATATTTGGATCAATTTAGATATAATGATTTATCCAATTTAAATTTATTTATTCATATCTAATAATGTTGAATATAAATTTTTAATGATAAATATTATGCTTTAATAATTTTCATTTAATGTTATCTTCTATAAATAAATAAATTCATAGATAAGTATAGTGAATTAATATTTAGTAGGTAAACTCTTTGGGATTTTTATTTTATGAGTATGTTATTCTAATTAAGGTTGCTTTGAAATATTAATATACAGAAATATTGGCTACTAGATTTGAATAAAAATTAATAGACGTAGGTTCGAAAAAATTTATAGAAACATATTTTGATACAGAATATTAATGCAATTCCAGATTTTGGGGTTTTTTTTATGGAGACTTGGGGATCAATAATGGAAATGAGGACTTTATCTTAAAATTTTTAATTTTCTACTTTCATTTGAATTTAAGCATGACCTAACCGCATTTGAGTTCAGTTTTCGAATAGTATTTGAGCTTATGTATTATGAGCTTATGTGAAAAAGTAAAACCAAATGAAAATATGTTAATAGACTTATGTGCTAGGCTTATATCCTCCTTAGATTATTTAAAATAATAGAGGTTGTCCCATAAGTAGTAGATGACTGTCAAAAATATAATAAAAACTCTACCTAAACCTCCCTTGGTTTGTGAAAGGAAAACCTGAGCTCGATTAGTTTTGTGATGTCGTAAAAATGCAATAAAATCGCATGTGCTTGGTGGTTAGAATACTGGGATAGACCCCTGAACTGTTTGCGAAAAGTAATGGCTGGGGAATAGGTAAACAAGTAAGAAGGGATTGAAAACAAGTAGGAAGGGATTAAATGGGGAAGTATCAATAGATCATCAATTATGGAAAGTCGCAAAAAAAGACTTTATACAGATATAAAAACGAATATGGCCTTTGAAAACATATGGGACAATTTAAAGCTCTTTAATTGGCGTAAGGAAAAAATGGAAAACACTTAGGTAAGCAATTTTTAATGCACAATGGTTACTACATTTCAAGTAGTAGCACGAATAGACTCTTCTGTATATTAGGTTCAGTTCCTAAAAGAATTTCCCTAAACCCTAATTTCTCCTGGCATAAATTTATAGAAAAGTCGGGTTTCTCAGCACACATTGAAAACACCTCATTGCACTTCATGCTTCAGGTACTAGAAAAAGAACAATCGTTATTGTGTTAATTATGCACATTTTCTCTAACCAATTAAAAATTTCAAAAAATTTTAATAAAATCTTTTAAATTAATACAAATAACTATTTCAAATGTAGTTTTGTAGTTTTGCTTTGAATTAATTCATTCATTTTTATAATTTTAATTATAATTCTGTAATAAGTGAACCATATACAATGTACCCTTAATGAGTTTCAATGCATACACCATTTACATGTTAAATTAAAACCCGTTTTTTTTTATTTAAATATATTGACAAATTTATAATAATAATAATAATAATAATAATAATAATAATAATAATAATAATAATAATAATGAAATTTTAATATAAAATTGGAAATATTTTATATAATGTTGTGGTTGCATTTAAAAATGATTGTTTTTTAAAATATATTTTAATGTATTTATTTTCTGTATTACCAGATTTTTATTACCACAAAAATTTGTACCACTAATTGAATTTGTCTTTTTTTTATTTTATTTATTTTTTTTTTTTTTTTTGAATTTTTTGGTGGTTTGGTTTTAATCAAAATATAAAATGACAACTTTATGTTGTTGTTTTTCTGTTTTTTGAGGAATAAAATTAACCCAATATTTAATGATGCAAAGTTGCCAATAAACACATTATTGTGGAATTTTTTAATTTTTCGAAAATTTATTTGAATATCAAAATTGATAATGAATAATGTTATGCGGTTGGTTTTCATATAAAACTAAAAAGATGTTTCAGTATTTCTGTTAAAATGTTTATTGAAAAATTTTACAATCTAAGAATGAATCTAACTGTAGTTTACAACTTAAAGTGTTTAGGAATGTTTCGTCCCCCCTCTCTTAATAATATTTCTTGTTTTATCGCCTGTAGTAGTGCACATTGATTAGACAAACTTTTGATTAAATTTTGATTTATTTTTATTATTTATAGAAAATTTTATCAAATTCTTCTGTGAGTTATAAGAATAAATCTAAAAAATGTTTTCAAGTGTAGTTTGTTATAAAATTATGACAGTAATTTTAATTTGTTTTAAGAAGAGCTTAACTATTTTTATAGATTTCAATAATTTGTTTTTGAGCTTGGGTATTCCGAAATTTCCGAATAATATTGATCGTATTTAAATATCTATCACTTAATCTGTCAAACCGCAAGTGTACTTTGAGAACCAGGATTCAAACAAATGGGATTTAAAAAATCTAGTGTGATACTGGGGAATAATGCACGAAATATTAAAAGAAATATGAAAATTTTTTAAATCTGATACTTTAGTTTTTGATGGGTTTAAAAGTCAAAATTTTTCTTGTAATATCTGAATTTTACAAAAAAGTGGGTGACTCCATATTATTTAATTGTTAAGACTGTGAAATTGGTAACTAAGCTGTTGCGTTTCTAGAAAGGAGATAAACAAAAAGAGGTTTTTTTAATATAGTAAAAGTTCAAAAATATTGAGAAACCGCTCACAACTACACTTGATAAGTATCCATTTTTTTGACACACCCTTGTTAAATAATCAAGTGTCCATATATTTAACCATTTATATTTATTTTGAATTTCGATTAAATTAAAAATTACTTGGTAGAGATTTGAATTTTGAAGCAGGAAACAATTTGGTTATTTTGGAGTTGGTTTATTCAAAATTACACGATTTGACAATTTTATACATCAAAAAATAAAATGAGGTTGTACCCTAATAACATCGAAATACAAGTTGATTTTTTTGGACAATTTTATTTCTGTTTTATAAAAACAATTAATTTAATTTTGAAGTGAAACTGATTTCAGTTAATTTTGCATTTGATATAAAAAACAAAAAACAAAAATAAAACACCCAAATATGAAGTATTGCAAAATATTTGTTAGAAAATTTGAATGTTCATGACAGATTTAATATGACAATGATGAATTGAATTGTCAAAAGAATTATGCTAAATTCTATTAAATATAGAGTTTTTGATTTAATTTTTTTTGAAAATTGAATTTAAAATGTTTTGTGGTAAAATGAAATTTAATTTTAACTTTACATTTAAATAAAGTTCAAGAGAACTTAAATTGTATAATATTTAAATTGGTAAATTTTTTAAAAATTGTAAATTATATTGGTTTAGCAAAAATTGTAAGTTACCATTCTAAAATTTAAAGTTTAAATAGAAAATTTGAAAGTTAGAATATTTCAATTATTTTTAATTAAAAATATTATATAATAAAATACGGATGAAATTTTTGATTGATTTTTATAACTCACATCAGATTTTCGAGATAATTAACAGTCAAAGTTTTATCAGAAGTTTGTCATGGCAATGCAATATTACAAGCCTACTGATGAGTTCATTAGTGTTACAAAACACTTCTAAAAATCTTAAAATAAAATTTAATTTTTAATTAATAACATACAGGGTGCTTTCTGATTAAATAGGCATGTAGATCTGTACATTTCCTGGGAATTAAAAAAACCTTTAATATTTTTAGTTTTGAAGTTCTGTTAAAAGCAAAATATATACAATTAATCTTTTTTGCTAATACGATTCGTTCCTAAACTTCAATCATTTGTAAAAAATTAGAATTATTAAGAGGATTGTGGGAAACTCAATTTTTGAGTTAATTCTTCCTCCTATTTGTTAACTTAATGTTCCAAGGACCTTAAATTTGAAGTTTTTGACTTTCGATAGAATTCAAAAGTATTTTAAAGTATATTATATTATTTTCATTTTAAATTTTTAATTAAAATGAAAATGCCTTCCATATTCTAGGAAAATGTTCTTTAATATTGATAAATTTTTATTTAAAAATATTTTAAAACTTTTTGGTATAAAATTTCTCTATTTATTGTAAAACGACTGATTATTATAATAATGTAATGGGATCTGTATTTTAAATAAAACTTACAATTCAATGGTATTTATTTTAAAAAATTTCAGAGTAAAGAGTAATTTAATATCTTAAAACTTATATGATTTTAATATTAAAAATTATGATTGTCATACAAGCTCAAATTTACGAAATATTTTAACTTTAATAACAATTCAATTCAAATCTGTATTTAAAACTGATAATCTTTAGTTACAATGGGTTCGTGGAAGCTACAAAACAATGGTTGAAAGGGAATGGAATCTTATTTTTAAAAATCCAGACCTTAAGTATAACTTATTAATTATTTCATCAAATCCATAATTTTTCATATTTAATTTAATTTTTTGCAAATACAAACCTTAAGTATAAAAATACTAATATATACTACTTTGAAATGGATAGGTTTCTTCCTTGCTGTCGTCTCGATCCTTGATGACATTGGGATTCAGTGATTTGCAAAGCCAGTGTTCGGTTCTCAAACAGGCCACAAAAATTTTTAACTGGAGGGAATGTTACTGGAAAAGTACTAATCTCCTAGGTGACCAAATTTATAATGCAAATGTAAAATGTAAAGCTAATGTCTATAAAAGAGACGCACGTTCTACTGCACTATTCCATTTGATATGGGATTGTAAATATATTTAAAAATAACTTATTGAATAATTTATAGTATTGTTCCCTGAACTTATGTTCTTGTTAAAAATACGCGACAACGGAGCTTCTTTCTACTTTCCATTAATTCACCAATTAATCGGCATCACACCAATGATTCAAAAAAAAAAATCAATTATTTAAAATAATATACTTTCAAAATTAATCAACAATTTTAATTAAACTTATCAAACGAAGCACAAGATTGCAGAGTATATACAGTCTGTTATATTAAAGCTTCAAATTAATTAACGTATGATAATATTATATTCTTTAAATAATTGAACAATTGATTTTATGATGTATAAAGTATTAAGATATATAAGAAGAATATGATAATAAAGACATTTTTTTTTCATTTAAAATTGTCATGGAAACCATCTAACTTCTAAGAAACAAGATTCCTTTGTTAGAAACCCCAGTCCCAATTTCAGTTTTTTTTATATTTTCATTAAAAATATAAAAATCAATAAATATACATAAAAATTTTTAATTGTAATATAACAGTACATTAATAAAATTATATTTTTTTATAAGAAAAATGTAATAAAAATTCAGGATCATCGATTTCAAAGTACAAAGTTCTTGGAAACTTTGAAACAAACGAATTCAAAGGCAATGGTTTATGTATTCTTAGATTTTAATATTAAAACAACATTAAACTTCGATGTTGATCTTTATTTATAACTTAACCCATTGTAAATACACTCTGCTCCAATGTGTTTTTCACCCTACCCCAAATTTTCTTCACTCCATCTCCAAAAAAGATTTGTTATAAAATTTATTCGTTACAAAATTCACCAATGCGTATAGGCATCATTTATAATTTTATTGGTGACAGTTATGTATCTAAATACACATAAATTATTTATCTGTAAGATATTTAATGTCTTACAGTACGTACAGTACAAAAAAATATGCCATGTTTTCAAAAAAAAAGAAAATAAATTATAAAATACATATAATAAATAAAGATTTGCGGTTTATTTGTAAATTGAACAAAGTGATCCTTAGTGACAACGATAGAAACATTAGATAAATTGATATACTTTATTTTTCTTCACGTCATTATTTTGTCGTAAATTTTCCAATGAAAATAGAATTTTTCGGGGGAAATTTCTCTTAAAGTTTTAAATTATCAGAAAAGGTAAAGCTGTACTGTGTTAGAATAATTTTTTAAGATAATCCATGGGAGAAGAGTATGTGTCCTTAATTAATATCAAATTCGAAGATGGGAAAATTAGAAAGGAATGTCATTCGTAAAACATTGTATCCCTTTGCATGTTTCGAAGTTTTTCGGAGATAAATGTCGTAGAACATATTTGGGGTGAAACAAGTATAACATAACATCGCCCAACGTGAAGGAAGTTCTTTGAATCTTACTTGGGTAGCGTTGACCTAACAAATAGTGTAATGGATGTGGAAATTGAAAATTTTATTTGATTCAAATTCCAGTTAGGTCATTTCCATTGGTAGTAATCCATTACCATTCAACGGTTGATTTGTAAAAAAATAATAATTTGGAAATAAGATAATAGATGTCGCAGGTTATGTTTTTCTAATCCTATAAAATAACCAACTATTGACGAGGAACCAACAACTTAAAAAAATAAATCAAGTGAGTGAAGTTGAGTCAAATATGACTTTATGGGTGCTTTCTGTTCATGTGGGAAGAAAAAAAATAAAATTAAAAAAAAGTTAAGATTGTCTCTTTCTTTATTTGGACATAGGGTGGGAAATTTTACGCTATTACGGCTAAGGGGACAATTTTACACTATTAATGAATACTTGAATGAATTTTTCTGAATAATTTTGTTTGAAGATCTACGTTTTAAAGAATTGGTCTATCTGAAAGTTCTATGGGTCTCTAATAACAGACAATTATTCTCTGTGGGTCTATAATAACAGAACTGTCAGATAGAACTGTAGATATCTAACAGTTTTGTGATAAGAAATATCTGACAGATAGAACTGTTGATATCTGACAGTTCTCTGGGTATGTTAAAACAGAACTATCAGATAGATATATAACTCCGAGTTCCGACAAAACTCCTGATATTCTTTATAATGAAATTTTATCTAAGCTTGGTTATTAATGATCACTGTGAGAGTTTCTATTTGAAAGCTTGTTATCAGCCTTTTTGAGATTAAAACTGATTCAATAAAAACTAAATTCTTTAAACGCGCCCATTTTCTTGAAATAAATACAAATATTTATAATTCTCAAAATGCAGTTTCATATTAGACAAGGTTAACGGAAATTTCCCTCTAAAACTTTAATTCGACATTAGAAAATATTTTACGAGACAAAATTATTATTAAATTTGAATACTTTTTTTTAAATTTTATAAAGTGCTTCATATTAAAATTATTAGCCTCGTACGGTATTAGAACGCTCCAAATTAAATTTCAGAGATTTAAACAAAGGATTGAAAATTTGAATATTTTTTCAAAATTATTTTAGGGGATTCTACGGTTTAACTAGTATACGCGTAGGACCAAATGACTATATATAAAATATAGCTGGTGTTGCCAGCTTTCAAAAAATATATAGCTTTAATGGCGCATATTATCCTTTAAGGACGAAAAGGACATTTAAAAGTATCCTTGTTATTTTAGTCTATTTTACAAAAACCGTTATAACTAGCAATCTGTTCAATATATATATATTCAATCAAAGCTATTAATTAAGATGACGGTCTGGAGAATATTTTAACGTTTATTTGATGACAATAGGTGCTGCCGTTTTGGAGATATTGCAATTTCAAGTGGAATTTTAAAACAAAAAAAAAAAAAATTTTGAACTTTCAAAAAAACCACTATAACTATGAAATTTTCAAAAACACCCTGTATTTTTTATTATACTGTTAGAAAGGTCTTTTGACACTCTTTCCAACGGTATATAAGAAGTATGGTATATGTTGACAAACAGCCCCACCAGAGAACATGAATGAAAAACTGACATAACAATTTTATTAAAAAATACGTTTTCATACTTTATTTCTCATAAATTTATTTTGCCTTTTTGTTGGGATGGTGTCATAATTCCAAAACAAAAATTCCAAATTTACAAAATTCCAAAGAAAGAAAAAAAAATAATTCCAAAAAAAAAAATTCCAAAAAAACCAATTCCAAAAATCAAAATTTAATGACAAATTATTTTTTAAAAACAGTAATTTTTTACATGCATATTTCAACAAATAAAAATTTAAAAATAGAGGGGGCTGCCGCCCCCAAACCCCCGCTAAACAAATTATTGAAACCCTGATTTTGAATCCAACTCTAAAATCCCTCCTAATTCAGAATCTCACGTATACAAATATATAAATATTCTGGAAAGAGCGTATAATCCTGCAATTGTAGCCAACTATAAAATCTCTCCTAATTATTTTTTACATGCATATTTCAACAAATAAAAATTTAAAAATAGTGGGGGCTGCCGCCCCCAAACCCCCGCTAAACAAATTATTGAAACCCTGATTTTGAATCCAACTCTAATATCCCTCCTAATTCAGAATCTCACGTATACAAATATATAAATATTCTGGAAAAAGCGTATAATCCTGATTTTGTAACAAACTCTAAAATTCTTGCTCGCTAAAGCTATGGAAATATTTTTTGGCAAAATAAATTTATGAGAAATAAAGTATGAAAATGTATTTTTTAATAAAATTGTTGTGTCAGTTTTTCATTCATGTTCTCTGGTGGGGCTGTTTGTCAACATATACCATGCTTATTATATACCGTTGGAAAGAGCGTCAAAAGACCTTTCTAACAGTATAATAAAAAATACAGGGTGTTTTTGAAAATTTCATAGTTATAGTGGTTTTTTTGAAAGTTCAAAATTTTTTTTTTTTTGTTTTAAATTTCTACTTGAAATTGCAATATCTCCAAAACGGCAGCACCTATCGTCATCAAATAAACGTTAAAATATTCTCCAGACCGTCATCTTAATTAATAGCTTTGATTGAATATATATATATTGAACAGATTGCTAGTTATAACGGTTTTTGTAAAATAGACTAAAATAACAAGGATACTTTTAAATGTCCTTTTCGTCCTTAAAGGATAATATGCGCCATTAAAGCTATATATTTTTTGAAAGCTGGCAACACCAGCTATCTTTTATATATAGTCATTTGGTTCTACGCGGATACTAGTTAAACCGTAGAATAGCCTTATTTTATAATAAACATTTTTTTTTCTATTTTTATTTTCTATTTTTTTTATATAATTACTTTGTCAACTTAAAAATAAAATACTTTGTCCACTTATTAATGACCCTCACTGTACTTTGTGAAATTAATGATATACATATGCAAACATAAACAATAAATTGTATCATTATTTAACCTTGTCTAACCTTTACATAAAAAAATTGGACAAAAAAAAACAATAAAAAGAAAATAAAAATTTGAAAAAATATTTTAAGGGTGAAAAATACTTGGGCGGCAAAAAAAATAAAAAAACAAAATTTTCTTTGACTGAAAATAAAAATAAAAAAACCAAAAACAACAGGAAAAAAAATTATCCTCTGCTGTTCTGACACGTGGGCTAAAACACTGATTTTTTTTGTAATATTGTATACGTACCTACTGTGTGTTCAGGTGTTGTTTTAACATATGTAAATGTTTTATGAATGTAGTGCATATGTGTATTGTTTTTTTGTTGTATAAATGTATGTATATGTATATGTACATAATATGTAATTTGTTTTTTGTGTACTTTTATTTTTATATTTTTATTCTGTTTTTTTTTTTTTTATTTTATTTTGTTAACTAATGTATTATTAAGATTTTGATTTTCTTTTTATTTTTTAACTGTACTTTAAGATTTTCTTAAAAGTTTTTCCTACATACATTATTAAAATAAAAAACAATATTCTTGATGACCGTAGGGTATTTATTATATATATATCCAATATCAAAAAAACAAAATGTATTTAAGTCTATTTTTAAAAATTCTTTCTAAGTATAAAGGGAATGTAAAATATTTTTAATTTCATTGAAATGAGCCTAACTTTAGAATTTTCATTAATCTTGTTAATTTGCTTGGGCGTCACTTATATCCAATGTCAGAAAGTATAAACGATTTATTTGGAAGTAATGTTATCGAAGGAGTTTAAACCTGTAGGTTCCAAACTTAAGTTTTAATTGAGTTTAGATAGATACATAAAAATAATCTGTATCTACAATAGAACTAATCGCTATTACAGGAAAAGCATAATGCGCGTAGTGGTTAGGATGTCGCTCAATAAAATGCCCGCCCCATATGAAAAGGAAAGATTGAATCTCACTTATCATATTGTATTTGGTAGGTCACTGTTTATAAATAAATAAATAAATAAATTATCTATCTAAATGGTTATTGTGTTGATATGTAATATTATTCAATAAGATTTTTGAAGGATTCATCAGTTGACCTAATTTTAAAAATTCAATTTAAAGACATTCCGGTTAGCCATTCAAGCAGAACACATTAGCACAGACAGGCATATATACCTACAGAAGACATAATAAAAAACAAGCCAGTTATTTTTGGGGTTTCTACACACCGGAGTAATGCATATTTGCAAAAAATCTTGGGTTTCAATTTTTGGTGCGAAAACCGTACCTACTGCTAATTATATTTTATATATAGCGGTTGGTAGCTATTATTATATTTTCAAATAAGTTTTCTGGGCTATTAATTAGTTTATTTTTCTCTGCTAAGTATTTAGACTTTGAAATAGATCGAAGTGGGTTTTAACAGTACAGTAAAACAGTAAGTAATGCTCTTCTTGCTTTTAAACCTGAAATAATCTTCGAGAATCTTAGAGTTCAGATAAGAATATTAATAAATTGTAAGCATTTCATATCAATTTTAATATATCGTAAGCATTAAAAAATATTAATATGTTTAGTAGACATAGACTTTTAGACATGTCCAGGATTTTAATAAGGCCAGGAAATGAGCTGCAGTTCATTTAATATCGTTTACTTTATTTTTAATTGTGTTATAAACATTTATACAAGTTTTTAATACAATACCTTTAAATTAAGCCATGACCAAGATTTTAATGAGGCCTGGGCGTGGGCTACAGTTCATTGAATATCGTATACTTTATATTAATTTGTGTTATAAACATTTATACAAGTTTTTAATACAATACTTTTAAATTAAGGCATGACCAAGATTTCAATGAGGCCAGAGCATGGGTTCCAGTTTATTTAATATCGTATACTTTATTTTAAACTGTGTTATAAACATTTATCCAAGTTTTTAATACACTAGTTTTTAAATTAAGGCATGACCAGCATTTCAATGAGGCCAGGGCATGGGCTCCAGTTCATTTAATATCGTCTACTTTATTTTAAATTGTGTTATAAACATTTATACAAGTTTTTAATACAATATCTTTTATATACATCATGTAGGTACCTTATATATTTCTATATTTACATGCAGGTGTAATTTTGTATTTCTTATTTTAGGGGATGTTTTTAGAAATTCTCATATGTCCTATTTAGTTGATTCTTTTATCTCATATTATTTTATTTACATGATTTTTTAATAATTCCCTATTGTTTTGTTGTTGTTTTTAGTTGTTTTTATTCTTGTAAAGCCATTGTTGCTTTAATTTTTAAATATCTTTAAGCAAAACTCACAGTAAATAATATTTTTTTCTTTTGAAGAAGAAAAAGAATAATATAACAATGCTTAATATTTAATTAGAATAAAAGTAGATGGGGGCGGCAATAATTTATAATTTTCATATTAAATTTAAAAAAATATCTGTACTTATTTAAAATTTAAATTTAAAATGTCGTAGCTATATTAATTTTCCGTTAATATTCAGGGATTTTAATTTAAAAAATATATGTATAAATTATTTTTTAAATTAAATCTTTCAATAATTTCTTTTATTTTATAACAAAAAAATTAATTATACTGTCATTATCCATATTTAATAAAATTGTAAATTATTTGAAATTATTCCAGAATCCTGGATAATAATAAATTCCATATGCTAAAGTATTCCAAGTGTAACATGAGTAATGAATAAGCATTAAATTGGATTTTCTTTTTTAATCGGGTTTCCGTAAATTGATAAAAACAAGTAATGGAAAATATTATTAGATTTTAGGAAAGTACATTTTACCTTTGGTTTAAAAAAAAGTACAGCCATTGGTTTTTAAAAAGGGCAGGGACTTTTCCTAAAAGACTCATATTTTTAAAATCTAACTTATATTTCAAAGATCTAACGCAAAACTTTTGGAAAAAATATGTGAGGGGTCATAAAATTTTGCGAAAATCGTTTTTTAAATAACGGTAAATTGTAGTACCCTATGGCAACCCTATATATATTTTATTATTTTTTATAAAGCCTACAAATACAGTTATTTAAGATTTAAAATATAATTTTTAGTAATTTTGTCATAACAGTTTAAATAACAAAATAGACAGCCCACTAAAGTTCAGAAACGCCATAACACTTTAGTAGGCTGTCCGTAACAAATAGGGTTACACAAAAAAGTTCTTCCAAGAATTTAAATTAATTTTTTGCAATACATTCCCTTACCCGTTGCTTAAAATTTCTTTTCATCATTTTAAATAGTGTAAAAAGTTTTTGTACAGACGGACGTACAGATGCACAGCAAAAAATGTACATATATATATTTTGTGAAATAATGGGCAAAATAACCGGAATTGTAAGAGAAATATTATAATTAATTTTTTCATGTGTGATTCCATTGTTTTTATTTTTAAAGATTTTATAAACTTTAACATAAATTCCTTTTTGAATACAAAAATGTTTCATATCAATCTATTGAAGGCGTACGGTCACTGAAGGGAAGAGGAGAGCAATGGCACATTGCTATATATGCGCGATCCAATAAGTCGATCTGAGATAATATAAGTAGAACAATTATTTAGGTTTAAAATCTGAAAGTCCTAGAATTATCTAACTAACTTATTCTAAGGAATTAATTGCAAAATAATTCAACCAAATGTTGGAGCTTTTTATTTAAACGAATGTTATGAAAATAAAGTTTACTAAACATTGAATTCATTATTTTAAATTACTTATTAATTAAAATGGAAATATTAATCTTTCAACTTCAAATACCTTCTAGTTAAAAATCATTACACGTCACTGACATTCTTGTATATTACAAAAGGCCAGAGCAAAAATATTAACCAAACATTCTCTGCAGCTATTTTTAATTTAACCATATGTAATTAAATATTTTATGTATATATAAATGTATGTATATAAGTATATAGAAACATGATTGTAAATTTTAATTCCATTCCTTGTTTATTACTACCATAGGAATATTACAAGAAGATTATAATAAATTTTAAACATATTTAAATATAAAGAATATAATTAATTATTAAATATTAAAAAACCGGAAGAAAATTAAAATTTTTTTCATATTTAAATATATTTAAATAATTTTTATTATTTTATTTTGGGTTAATTTTTATTAAAATTTTATTGAAAAAATAATAAAATTTTTTTAAAACTTGCTATGCTTTTCCCCAGATAGAAATTTTTAAAAGTTTCCTACTAAAGACGTTATAAATAAAATTATGAAAAAATGATATTTTAAAAATTAAATCTTAAGATTTTTTAATATGTGTATCTGAAACGTATATAATTAAAATCTAACATAAGTTTTTGGAACTGCCTATGGTTTTTTTGGTGTAAGTGTGTTTGTAAAACCAATTTCTCGCGTAAAGTACAACTGATTTAAATTAAATATTGTATGAATGCTTTTTTCGTCAGTAGCAAGGTTAAGTTCGTAGGTTGGCCAAATCGGATCACAGGATTGGGAGGCTCCAATACAAAAATAACAGTTTTTTGAGAAACCTCGAGTTCAATGAAAAATGAGTTCAAATTGGATTACCATAGATGGTGAGACCCATGAAAGTAGCTTCCATAAACTGATTCAAGTATAATAGGGTCTAGAGATATATATTAATTGACAGGAATGTCAAGTTCTAATAATTCATCAATATCTAAACCAAATGCTTGCATAAACTGATTAAACCATAATAGGGGCTAGAGATATATATTAATTGGTGGGAATGTCAAGTTCTAACAATTCATCAATATCTAAACCACAGGATCGGGAGGTTTGCATAATAATAATCAGACTTTACAAGAAATATTAACAGATTTTTAATTTCTTGGAAAAAATGAATTGAACTTACATTTTTAATATCTTAAAAGTTCCATCTAAATGTATTTGAATTAAATTTAAATTAAGTTTTTTGAAAAAGGGGAATAATTACTTAAATGTAAAGTTGTTTAATAAATTGATAGAATATAAGAAATGTCCTACACTTTATATGCAATTTGGAACTTGAAACCCCAGTTTAACTGATTTTATTTATTCTTTTTTTTTTATTTTAACTGATTTTATTTATTTTTTAATAATATTACATAATATCATTAATGATAATGCAATATTTTTAAAACATCGCTTTGAATTTTATATAATTTTAATTAACAATTGATTTAAATTTGAGTGATGAAGTATACATTAAAATTGCATATAGTTAGGAGCACATTATAGTTTGTACTTAGGTCAAAATTTGGTTTGAAACACTTATTAATAACTTTTTGTTGAGGTTATATACAATTAATAATGCCATATATCTATTTATAAAATAATAGTTTAATAAAAAAGAACACTTATATTTTTATAATTGATTTTTTCATTAATAATTAATGTATAATTAAGAATTCATAATAATTTATTATCAGTTTTACAAAATTAATACAATACATATTATTAATACTTTTTTTTATTAATTAATTATTAGTGATATCATTTCTTTTGTATTTGGTGTTAATTTAATTTATAGAGTGATTACTATAATTATATTAATAAATGTTATTGAATTCTATTAAAAAAAATATAAAAATTATTACTATTAATTGGATAATTGATTTAAAAGTATTTTGTAATATGAACAATAACGAATGGAAATTAAATTAAGACTCCTTTGACTAAGACTATAATATATTTGTGTGATATAGTAAGTCCATTAAAATAAAAATATTCTTGCTTATAATATCTAGGGGATATTATAACAGATGAATTTCTTTAGCTTCTGAGAGAGGCAAGGGTTGTCGAAAGTACTGTGCGCAATAATATGTGAGATTTTGAAGCATTTAAAATAACACTTATATAACCAATTGGTTTGGGTTTAGACCTCCGCTGTACATCTTTTGATATTAATATATCCTAAGACTTTAGACAGCATTTACTTACCGATAGTTGTAGAGGTATGCAAGTTCGATAATCAATTTTCTCATATTAATTATTGTAATAAACCCCTTTATTAAATTAATAGATTTATAATATGAAGGTATTCCACATCTTGTCCTTTTATATAAAAGCCAAAGATTACTTTGAAATTCTTAAATTTGTTATCAAACTTATCAAAGTTCTCCCAAACTTATTTGGTGGAATCTTAACATTTATTATATTTAGCTACTTAAACTAAACAATTTTATTAATATATTAATCATGTAATTCAATCCCCAAATCTGTTTGTATTATAATATGATTAATTTAGTCTTACTTTTTAAAAAGCTTAATTATCTATTTAATTTTAATTCAAATTATTTCCATAACATAATTTCCATAACAAAATTTTTAAGTTTCTTTAATTAAAATATAATTAAATCAACACTTTAAGAATAATTTAATTATAAATTTAGGAAAATACCCTTAAAAAAATGAACGATTACATTAATTTTCAGAACATAATGATTTTGGATAAAATTCTTTTGGAAATACATAAATAAATCATTAAATATATAATTAAAAGAGTTTTCTAATTTTAATAAGGTATTTAAGTATGGGATGAGGGTATTATTCACTTTTACCCAAATTTAAAAAACTTATAAAATTTTTTTGAAATAGATTTAGTTATTCTGAGAAAAGATTTTAATTATCTGTATTTTAAAGAAATTTTTTGAATTTTATAAATATTTAGAAAATACTGGAAACCGCTGCAGACAAGTTAATTATCCAGGAAATACCGTTCCAGTTAAGTTATTAAGTAAAAAAAACTCAATTAGAGCTTTGGAAATACTTAAATTGATTTAAAGTAATATCCTCTTGACTTTTTCGTAAAATTTTACTGAGCAAAGGCTCATAATTAAGAAAAGTTTATTTAATTACGCGTTCTGCCTAAAGACTCACTCGGCACCTCATTCCCATTTATTATTGTACACAAAGTATTGAAACTACAACTCTGAAACAATAAAACTCCTTCAGTAGCCGCAATTTCAAATAGTGGAATGCATTACCACAAAATTATGTGTTTCCAGAAGGTTTAAAAAGTTTCAAAGGGAGAGTCGATTTATTACTACTAAATTCATTCCATACGCCTCCATAACCTTTCAGCCATTTTTACACCTCAGCATTATCTTGAATCTTTATCTCACTAATCTAGTTATCCAGGAAAGTCAGTTAAGTGAGTAGAATCCTTAAATATTCTGAAGCTCAGGATTTCTGGTACCTTGTTTAAGTTTCATCTTCTTCGACAAAATAAATCTGCACTCAATCAGCTGCAATTTTGTTTAAACTTTAGCTTAGCAATGATCAGTTAAAGAAATGCAAAATTGGTGGAAAGAACCTCTTGTTGCAAACATCAATTAAAACTCTATATTAATGAATGATTATTTTTAACAATCCCCTTTTTACCCGTTCCGACTTCTCTCCATTTTTTTTATTAATTTCTAAATTAAATATTTTTTTTTTGTATAAATCATTGGACCTTAATTAATCATAAGTGTTCCATTTTCAATTATTCAATCCAATCAATTTAAAAATTTGGAGTAAGTGAAAAAACCCAAATACTGAAAAAAAACGAACGATTTTTTTTTTTACATTTCTAATGTTAATTACATCGGATATAAAATCTTTGACTTTTCCTTTTTTTTCCTGGAAATATATTTTCACAAGAAAATTAATTTTTTATTGTGTTTTTTATTTTTTTTTTCATTTCTTGCCATTGTATATTGAAAAAGACCTTCAATTAAATTTTAATTTAAGTTAAATACTAAATTTCTTTTCTAAATGTTTTCAATTTGAAATAAATTGGAAGTAAAACTATGGGATCTGACATGGATTCATTTTCAGTTGTTATATAATTTTTGATTTGAAAAAGTGAGTGTTTGATAAACCTTAAAATCGGAAGAATGTTCAGAGATTTAATATCCAGGTAAACGCTTGTGTACAGCAACAATTTTGAAAGATCTAATAGTGAAAATACTTAACGAAGTCCTCCTTAGGCATTGCCGAAAGAACTGAAGAAGGCTTTCAACAAATGGTTAAGTTTAAAATAATTAGTCATGGATTGAACCATTTCTAAATATTTGATTCAAACTGTCTTTAGAAGATTGAAAGCTTACAGTTAACTCACTTTTAGGGATTCTTGGTGCGCAAGGCAGAAAATAATGAATCAGTGAATTAAAATATTCTGATTCCTATTTTTCTAAGGATTCATGAAAGTCTTCAAATCATCATTGATTATATCTCCCGACCTTCTTCAACTGAAGATCAAATTAAAAACCGTATAGCACACCAATTCAACCAAAATTTTTACATAATTTTCTATTTTCTTTTAATTTTCCACTTTTTTTATGTATTTGAACTTCCATTTTCAATGATATTTTTATTTAAACATTTTTTAAATGTTTGTAGAGGTCCTTTTGAGTTATTGAAACATTTTTCCTTATTTCCTATATTTTCTCTCATCTCTTCCCGGTACTTCATTTTCATTAATGATTAATTTCCTTTTATTTTTGATTGAAAATTAATTTAATTTAATTAGAATTTCAATTAAAAATCTTTAGAAATTCTTCTTTTGATTTTAAATTCATTTATTAAATATTTTGAGAAAATTTAAAGAGTTAGAATACAAAATTTTGTGGGAAGATAGAAAGAAGGGGTAGATGTGAAAAAAATTATAATTGATTTCAAAATTTTGAAAAAGAAAATTGAAGGGTTTCGAACTTTTGTTAAAAGGTGATCATGTGTTTTAAAGATTCTTGAAATTAATGTTTTACATCTTACTTGAAAATTGGTAAATGTCTTTAGCTTTTATGATGTGTAGGAATTGAGTTAAATTTAAGGTTTCAGGGTATTTACACGATATTAAAGTCTATTCTTGCCCGGTACAGAGTTAATAATTATAGCTTCTTCTTGTAAAACTAAAAACCTCTAAGTTTTGGTTAAGTGGTATATCCAAAGATCTCAAATATGTGTCCCTCCAAAATCTTATGAATTTGAGATCAAATTTTCAGTTTTATCAAATTTATTTTTAATTTAATTAAAAAAAATTTATTTCACTTTGTTTTTTTAATGGTCAGCGAAAATCACTTAAAATAACGGGATTTCCTTTTAACCAACTAAATCCACCCTATTTGTGGGTATTGTAACTAGGAAGGTTATGGAATGGATAACTTAAGAAAATCCTAAAATATTTAAATAAAATAGAACTTCTTTAAACAACATTTATTTAAAATTCCTTTTTTTAAATATTTAACTGGCGCACAGAAGGAAGACTGCTTATGGAATGCATAAATTAAAAATTTCTTCAAATGTTTAAATAATATTTAACAAATTTTAACAGCATTTGTAAATTCTTTTGATAAAAGAGTTAACTGGCGCACAACATTTTAAATGTTAAAACATATTATAATACATTACATGCGCAGCATAAATCAACACATAAAATTTACAACATGCAATTTTTATTACAACTAGTTAATAATATCAAAAGTTAATATTGTATTCTTAAACTTTGTATTTAATTACATTAACTTTTAAATTACTTTAATTTATTTTTTAGTGCACATAAATTACTCAAACATTTACTGAATACATAGTTCCTTTATAAATTACACGTTCCATGTTTCTTTCTTTTACAAGTTACAAGTCTTCATTTAAAAAATAGGTCATTCTGGTTGATTTATCTCATCGTTAATATTTTCTTTGAAACTGGAATATTCTCAGTTTTTCTTTAAAATAAAATAAGAAAAAAAGGGAACTTATAATGAACTGCATACACCTTGCACATTCACTTACTTAATTTAGTTAGTAGAAAGAATATAATAACATTAATCAAACCAATTTCTTTTGTTACTTCCTTGACAAACTTTGTTTTTGTTTTTTTTTTATTTTTTTTAAATTAATTGCTCAATTGTTAAGTTTTTCCAATAAAATTATAAAAAAACTAAAAAAAAATATGAACTTTTACTTAATGAATTTTTTATATACGACAACAATGTTATAATTAATGATTCTAATTATTTTCATTCTTATTATGCACTTTCATTCATCCTAAAATTATGCAATTTTTTTTTTAAATTATAAAGTGAAAAATTAAATGAGTTTTTTGAACTTAATATTTAAGATATTAAGTTAAATATTATTTAAGAAGAGTATAATTTAGATATTTATGACTGACTATTGAATATTTTAAAGTGTCGCGGAAAAGGTTTTTAATGTATTTTATATATTTCTTTACCGGGGGAATGGAAAGCTTGAAAGGCACCCATTAAAACAGTGTGGCGTTCTTTTGGGTGGAAATTACGATAAAGGTTATTTGAGATTTTTGGACTATGGAGGATGGGGAAGTCGGATCTGATAACACAATTTATTTTTAATTAAAGATGATTTTTTTAAGGGCTTAGTCTTGTTTGTTTGAGTCTGGTTTGATACAAGTAAATATGACTTTTTTCAGCGCTTAGTCTTGTTTGACATTAAATGGTTCCTTGTGAAACAGATGGCAAACTTTGCCTCTTATAATCTTACCAAACCCCTTCGTTTCTTCATTGTCTTCGTCTTTTTCTTCTTCACCCAACTTGGCTTGGAGTCTAAATACCACGCGTGTTTCTCATACTCTTACTTCCTATATCATCCGTATGTGTCTTTTCAGTGATTTGTTTTAAATTTCGCCACTTCTAAGACTTTTTTTTTACTGTTGAAACTACATTCTAAAGCATTTCTCAAGACTGTTCGTACACTAGTTTCATTAATCCTTGGCTGGCTTTTAATTGATATATTAATTTTCCAAAATAAGAGCACACAGACTTTTGAAGCCAATTAAGTTTTATTTGATTTTTCAATTCTTTATTAAAATCTCTGGATGCTGCTAAAGCGAGATCGAAAGTTTTTTACCTTTTGCAAGGTTTGCATAGACTTATAATACAGTTCGGGAATCTGAATTCTCGATTTATGATGGATTTGATTGATTTTAATATTACAATATATAACATACTATCGTTCTAAATAACTTTTAATCATAAAAATTTTATTAATTATATTTTCACAAATTTAAAAAATAAAATTAATAATAATTCATTTTTTATTTTATATTTTCAGATCATTTCATCATAAAACAATAGAGCAATGCATTTATAAAAAGTTCTTTTCAAAATAAAAGTATCAAAAAAAAAAAACTATTTATTTCAACTACAAAAATTAAAAAAAAAAACACTTTTTAACTACCAAATGGTTAAAGCACCAATACTATCATCAACACCACTTTCATCAATTTCATTTCCACCAATACACAATGACATGGATGTTCCAGCAGCAGAATTTCAAGATATTAATAATTGTATAAATCAAAGTTCATCAATTACAATCAACAGTAATAATAACAATAATCAAAATAATGAAATGGATTGTTGTAATACATCAGGAGCAACAGTAATTTCATCATCTATATCAGCATCATCATCATCCATAACAACAACAGCAACACAAAACACAACAAATAGTAATGGAATATTACATAGAGATATTCAAACACAAACAAGTTTAAGTTTTGATGATAATGATGAATATGATGGTAACTATATTGAAGAAAATTTTAATAATCATCAAAATCCAATAAATAGCAATAATGATGATGGCTATTGTCATGAAACTAATGATAATGTTAATGATGATGAAGATGAAATGGGTGATGAAGATGATGAGATTGAAGATGATGATGAAAATGATGAATACTGTGATGAAGATGATGTTAATTATTTAACAGAAATTGAATTATCTAAAAAAACTACACCACAACAATTATCTAGAGATGGATCATTTGATTCAAATCCAAGAAATGATAATAATAATGATGAATTAATTTTAAATGATGGGAATACCGTTCATTTTGTTAATTCTAATCGGGTCGAATCGAATATTATAAATCCGTTATCGGGATCGGTCAATATATTATGTGATAATAATGTACGTAATGAATTAAATGATCATAATTCATCATTTATTGATAATTGTAATCATCAAAATGATAATATTGATGATAATAATGAAGAACAAGATAATGATGATGATGAAGATGAAATGGAAAATGATGATGATAATGAACATTTTTATAATAATAATAGAGTGGATGAACAAGATAATTATAATAATATTAGTAATAAAATATTAATGCCAATACAAGAAGAATTAAATGAAAATTTAGATAATATAAGTGATTATATAGATACAGCATCATCTATAACAACATTGGCAACATATAACAATGAATTAAATGAAATAAATGAGACTGAAACAATAAATGAAATAAAAGATGGAACAAACATTATTTGTAGACAAATTAATACATATAATATACATGGTGATTATGAAACAAATATAAATAATTGTGATGAAATTATAAATTATAATAATAATAATAATAGTAATAATGATAGTAATAATAATAATTTTAATTGTAATACACCTACTACTAATATAAATATTAATAAAAATAATAATAATAGTAATCCAAATAATAAAATTAATAATAATAATAATAGTAATCATAATGGTAATACAATTTTATATCAAACGACTGCTATTACAAAACATGTTCAACAAACATGTGAAAAAATTAATGAATCAATTGGTATTATACAACATTTGCAACCATTAACTGCAATACCAACAATACAACAAACACAACAAGCTGGACCAACTGGAATACCAACACTTGTTACACCAGCAACATTATTACCAGCTATTGTTAATCATCAAACTGGTGCTATAATTGGTAAGTTGAAATAAATTTATTTTCATAATAATTGCGTAATGACTTAATTATTCAAAATTATTAAATTGAATGATAATTTTTCTGAAAGTTGGTATTTTTATCTAAAAGATAAATCACACACATTCTTCTCATTTAATTAGCGCCAGTTAATTTTCTTTTTAGTTTCAAATTAAACTTCTTCAGTTTTTTTTGTATTGATTTCTAAGAATCCATTGTATGAGGCTTTATCATATAAATGTAGCAATATAATCAACGGTTCTAGAGACTTTACTGCAATGTGATCGAATATATAAACTTTTTGGACTTTGTCAATGTTCTTTAAAGTAGTATTCATATGAAAAAAGCGTAGTATAGCTATCTGGGATATGATTCTTGTCCATCTTCTATTAAGCATATTTAAAGTTGTTTCACTAACTTAATTAAGTAAGGACAGGGAATTGGACTAATCAAGTCTCCAGATCTGCATGACTGTTTAATTATTAGACAAGGCTTCCTATATACGTATACTGTAACTGCTATACAAGCAGTGATAAACCTTAGCCTTCTACATGCTTGTTCAAATGTGTTAATTCATATTTATGTGATAATATAAGAAATTTAAAACATTTCGTCCCTACCAAATAAACTAAACTCAAACCTATTCTTTAATATAAATTGAGTATCCTATAATTTCATTATTATTGTGAACTGATAACCAAAAATTATTTTATTTTTTCTATATGGTCCATTTGTTAAAATTTAATAAGAATATAAAACTCAATTTTCTGTAAAAACAACAAAAACCAAACAATCCTTTCTTTATTATTCCCACAATAACAGTAAATTCAAACCAAATTCTCTTGCAACTGACACAAAACCACTTATTTTGGGTTTCCAGAATATGAAAAAATAAAAACCAAAATAAAAATATAAAGAAAAAACTTATCATCCTTTTCACAATAAATTTTAATTATTTTACCATAATTTTTCTTATATATATATATATTTAACAAAATATTAACAGGTCATGTAACTCATGGTGCACAAATTGTAATGGGAATAGCAGCAACATCATTACAACCAACTCCAGTACAAGCACCACAATCAAATCAACAATCTCCATCACAATCATTACAAACAACACAACAAAATTCTATTGTTGGTGTGAATGGAACAACCAATTTAACAGTATGCCCTCAACAACAGACTCAACAGCAACAACAACAAACTGCACAAACAGTTTTAACTGTTCAAGCAACATCATCATCTCATAGTCAAACTCATATATTGCAACAAATATCACCACCAACTGTTCCAGTACCAGTTTTACAATCATCACAAACAATACCAATAACAACAATTGCATCACAAAATTCTCCAAGCCATCAAGCTGTAGTAGTACATCATTCTCATCATCAGCATCAACATCATCATAATAATAATCATTTACAGCAACAACAACAACAACAGCATCCACAACATGCAACAATTCATTGTCAATTAACTGGTGCTACATTAGCAACAGCTGTGTCAAATCATCAACAGCAACAACAACAACAAAATCAACAACAGCAACAACCACAACCAACTCATATATTTCCGGTACATGTTATTTCAATACCGGCGTCTGCTCATCACCATCATCATCATCATCATCAACAGTCACCACATGGGGCACATGCAACAGCATGGCCAATTGTTGAGGCGCCAATATATATTGATGCTAACGGTGAACCAAGAACATTTTGTCCAGCACATCCACAAGGACCATTACAACCACCTTTACAAAACCAACCACCATCACAATCAGTAGCTGTTGTACCGGCATTAGGTGCACCACCATCACAACAAACACAAATTGTAACAGTATCAACACAACAACAACCAATATCAACATCAGTACAAACCTCACAACCACAACAGCAACAACAACAACAGCAGAATGGAATACAATCTGCAATTCAATCATCTATATTATCAGTTGCTGCTACTACTAACCTTATAAATGGTAATACAATTACTGTGAATGGTACACAACAATCTCAATCACAACAGCAGCAACAACAACAACAATCACAACAACAACAACAACAACCAACACAACAACGAGAACATAGAGTTTTATTACAATTGGATGCAGGGGTGTCATTGCCAGTGCAAATTGGTGGTAAAAGAAAAATTTTTCGAGGTGAGTGAACTTTTTTCTGTATAAAAAAAAATTATATAAATTTTTTTTTTTTTAAAAACTATTTACAGTTATTTTTTTAATTCTTAACTGGTTTTTTTATTTTGTGTATCCATTATACTTCTTTTGTTTTTACTGTGATACAATGTTTTTGTTAGTTGTGGAAAAAAAAATATAATAGAAATTAAAATCGTTATTTGCTTGCTCTCTGGTGAGATAAAAGCTTATTTAAGTTAAAAAAATAACAGTTGAAAACAGGAAAAGAGTGAAATAATAAGAGACAAAAGTAATGATAAAAATCGAGGATTTTTAAAATAGCACATTTCCAGAATTGAACATTGATCAATAAAAAGTTTTAGTTAAAGGGTATTCTGAAAAATTAATTTATAATAACATACATGCCAGTGTGTACACCGGGTTTGAACTACTAGTATCCCTTAAATCCATTGAAACTTCCAAAAAATTTTGTAAAGGAATTTATGATGGTTTGATTTATTCCCACCCAAAAAGTCAAGGTTATAAGAACTACCACATATGACTTGCTATACATGCCACTTTCTTTAATGCTAAGGAAATCCCGTTATAATTAAAACATACTGTTAATACATTTGTTTTATGGTATTTTCTATACTTTTCTTGTGTAGAAATGCTACGTATATTACTTCAAAAGAACTTGGACATTTAATCAAGTTAAATGTGTATTAAAATAGCAAATTTTCAGCTCTTACAGCTTCTAAACGGCGGATGACATAAAAACATTTCTTTAAATGACTCATACTTTTTACCAATGATCTAATTCTTCAAAAAATTTCAAGTTTCTAACTTAAAGCGTTCGGAGCTATAAAGGGTTTCAAAAATTTTGCAAAAATTAAATTTCACATAACGGTAAATTAAAATACCGTATGGCAACACTATTCATTTATGTATACATTTTAAAAATGTTTATGAAAGCAGCCGTCGTTTCGTGTTTGCCCAAATCGAAGATATACTTTGAAGAACTTTGTGTTATAACAATTTAATTGTAGGGCTTTTCCGAACATTGGGGGCTGTTACCCTGTGACATACGGGGATACGGAAGAAAGTTGTCCAACTAAATTTGTTAAATATGTGGAGCTAAAAGCTCATTGCTTTACTTTAAAGTTGTTGAAGTTTTGTAAATACCGAGACAGCCAGATAGACAAAAAGGCATATAGAGTAAAACTATATAGACACATTTTTTTAAGTAAGGGTAAGGATCAAACACATAAGGATGTGTAAATAAATATCCAGGCCTGTAGTTTGTTTTTTTTTTGTTTCCATATGGGAAATGAAACAAAAATTATTTGTTTTATTTGAAAGGAAAATTTTATATTTTTCATTCAATTTTTTACAAAATAGCAATATAATCCTTTTAAGGATATTAAAAGGACAATGAATGTTTTTTTATATATTTTGCTGCTTTTTCTGTTTTTTTTTTTTATGGAACCCGCACTGCTTTCCTTTGGTTTTAAGTTTTTATTTTTTTATTGTAAATTTGTTTTTGTATTCCTCAGTATGAAAATTAAAAAATATCCTTTAAAAAGGATGTGAATAAATCAATTGAAATGGTTGGGTTTTTATATTTTTTTTTTTTATATACAATAATATCTGTTGTAAATATGAATCCAATAAATGTTAGTGTATGAGTGAATTTAAGAGTACGTATACTCGTATATATATATATTTCCAAATGATATTTGTTAAAAAAAAAGGGATCAAAATCAGATTTACATAATGGAGTCCTTCTTTATTTGATGATCTTTGCAATATTTTTTTAATTCAATATGTTTTTTTTTTTTTTTTATATGGCCTGGTGCAGGGTTAAGTGTTACTTTCTTTGGGTCTTTTAATATTGGAATTAAATATCAAGTTTATATATATATATTTTTGTTACACATTATGTGGAAATTAAATTAAAATATAAAATTCAAAATAAATTAGTGAACTTGCATACTAAGTTTTTTTTTTGGGATTTTTTTTTTGAATTTGTTTTATTAAAAAATTTTATTAAAAACTTTTTGAATTTTTTGAAGTTGTCTGAACATGAAAATTAAAAATTAAATATAAAAGTAATGAAGTTTTAGTGATGAGAAAGTTAATTTTTCAAAAAAAAGTTTTTATTTTTTTTTATGTATGGAAATTTTAATTTAATTTACTAAATTGAAAGGATTGGTTAGATTTTAACATATTATATTAAATTAAAAATGTGCTGCAGGAGATTCTTAGGAATGGTTTTGGAAATGTTTTTTTTTAGACACAGCGAAATATTCATGAAATCACAGATGTTGATTTAAAAAACAAGTAATGAATCAAAAGTAAGTCAATGTAACCGACTTAGTAATAGCCTATACTTGGGGAATTCAATCGAAAGTTACACGAACATTTACTTTAATTCATTCCAAATTTTAAGGGCAAAAGGAAAATGGGAGAAAAACCTTGTATCAATTGAAGGTTCTAGTGTTATTGCTAGTTTGCTTCTGGTCTATCTTGTTTATGGATTAACGGAAGGACGGACAGGCATCGCTTGGTCCCCTGTTAAGGTGACGTTCAGAAAAATTATATATATACCTTTCTAAATCTAGCTTGCCTTCTCTGGGTATATACAAACTGCGTTCAAAAGTTAATATATCTCTATACCTAATTTGGCTTATTCCTAAGAACATTGAAGCCAGCTGTGTGTTTGTTAGTGTGGAGGGTGGAAAATTTGGGAAAAAGGGGTTTAAAATTTTCATGATTTAAATTTTAAGAAAAGTTTTGATCTAAATATAAATGATGATTTGATATACTTAGAGTTACCCTGTGAAGAGTAATTATTGTGACTGTCTGTTAACCAGGCCATGTTTCAAAAAAGTTCGAAAGTCGTCGAAATTACTGGGTTAAAGTCAAAGAAGACTTCGATTGTGATGAACTCCGGCAAAGTTAATAGTAACTGAAGAACTATTCTCATGTATTGAAATATACAAAAGTAGGTTGGTGAAAAAGTTTAAATTTCATCAAGAATTTTAACATCATTTGATGATGATGATGTTAGATATGTTTTGGCAAATATTTTTAATAAAAACCGAGAAACTGTTAAAATAAATTGTGTGTACAAGAGTTGTCTAGGCATTTCCAACACTATAAATGCCAACAATCTAGTAGTGCTGGAAAGACGAAATACTCCTAACATATTTCTGGATTATGATTTCAGTCATGACAAATAATGGTACAGAAAGAAAATGGTATGTTGCAAATGTGTGACTTCAATCACATTTTAAATAACAAAGTCTTGAATTCCATTAAATTTCATACAATTAAATTTGTTTCAAATGAATTTGATAAGTTTTCAAGTAAATTTGATAAGTTCTCGTTATTTTGTTAATTCTATAATTTTTTATATTTTTCAGTAATTTAAATCGGATTCTGGATTTAAAATTTTATTTTTTTTTTCATTTTAATTAAAAACGTTAACAAGGTTTATTTCTTTGTAAAAAAAATATTGTAACAAAATAGTTTTTAATTTAATTAAAGATTTAAATTTTATGAAGTGACAACAAAAAGGGTTTTATAAAAATTTAGGTATTCCAAGTACTCGATTTGATTAATTTGATAATTTAATACTGTACAAAATACATTGTAAATTTTCGAAATTTTTCTGGTATTCGGATTCATGAATAACTCCATAATTGATATGAAATCCAATCTGGATTATTAAATTTGTACTTCAAAGGATTTTGATTCATATTTGATATCTTATTCTAGGATAATTTTGACTAGTCCTAAATTAACTTTATTTATTTAGACCTAATTGTATTAGTTATGTAGGTTTTCTAATGAAGGGAGTAAAGGATTTAGTTTGAGGATTAAGACACAAAAAAATGTTATTGCATCCTACCAATATCATGATAATCCGTTAATACAGGGTTCTACTACGGGGTTCTACTTTACTAATCAATTTATTAAATCCATATGACCTCAAAAAATCACAAGGGGCACAAGAATCAAATTACAGGACACTGCAGATAATAGATATTAGTACTTTTTTTTTAAATTCATTGCCAAATCTTTTCCAAACTTCGCTGAAAGATACTTTAGGTTCATGTGATGAAGCACATTATGGGACTGAGTTAGAGATATAAATATTAAAAGTTTCAAAATGGCTTTCAATTTTTAAGTGTATTGGAAAAAGTTACTATAGATGTCGTTGCATACGTGAGGCTATTAATGTTAGACAAGTCGTTAAGGAAGTCCTGGGAACAATTCACCGTCTCTAACTCAAATATAGTATTTCATCACTTGGTTTAAGGCTTCTAACAACAAAGTTTTAAAAAAAACGATCAGACAATGTATATATAATTAGATGGGGAAAACTTATTTAAACAGTCCTAATACTCAGGTTAAATAATGGACCTTTGCATACTTTTAGGACTTTTGACAAGGCTAAAAAAAAATTCTGAAAAACACTTCCCGTTGCTAACACGTTTCATTACATAACTTAAATATTTCTAACTGAAAAGATCTGAAAATCCATATAAAAGTAAAATAAACTATATCTCCGTGTTCTAGAAGCCATTGGGACTTTAAAATTTTAAATAATTACAAAATTATTACACTAATTAAAGTTTGTATTTAAAATCCGATTTTACTCTTTTGGAAAAAACCATTTAAAACAATAATTGGGGAGAAAACTGAACTTTTTCAATTCTCAAAATAATTTTGGTATTCAATTTGATTCCAAACAAAGTTTTTATTTAAAAATTTTTCCAAAGTTAAATAAAACCAAAAGCAAAAAAACAAAAAAAAAAAATACAAAACGATAAGTTAAGAAAAAATACTTTTTTACTAAGTGAAAAAATAAATTTACATTAATTTTCATACCATACTTACGAATTAAATTGAACTTTTTTAACTTGTTGATATGTTGAGCTGCTGCTGCTGCGGTCATATTAAAAAAACTTTTTGTTTTATAAATTTTTATTTTCAATTGCATACTTTTAGGACGCACAAAAAATACTGAACCGTTAATATGAATGTTTATATTGTGTTTATTTTTATATTTTATGTTTTAAAAATTATTTTAAATACACTTTCTTTTGCCATTTATGTTTTTTTTTTGTGTTAAATAAGAAATATATATATATATATTTTGAGAAAACTGGGAAAATATATGTATATATACATAGAAAAGTATCTTAGCATGATTATGTTAATATATTCAGTGGATTTATATTCATGAATAAAATATTAGCCCTCAACGCAAAAGAAAAAACCAAAATAAAAGGAAGAAAATGTCTGCTGAGTTTTATACGTTTTTTTTAAATTTTTTTTTTAAATTATTGTTGCTGTTAACTGTTCTTTTTATTTTTTATGAAAAATTTTTTTATTTTCTTATAATTCTTATGTTTTGCAGCATTTTTTCAGGCCACTCAGATTTAAAATATTAAAATCACAGTTGTTTTAATTTTTTACTTTGTTTTGGTTTAATTTTTTTTTTTATTGTTATTTCAGATTTTTTATACTTAGATTTTCAAAAATACTTTTTCAATATTTATCTTAAGATACTGTATTTCGATGCTTGTTATTCTATTAATGTGCTGTCTGTAATCGTCCGTTATGGTAAATAATTCATATATAATTTTATAGTTTTTAAATTAAAACAGGCCCCGGGATTATTAATGGCTATAATACACTTAAAAAAGGTGTCACATATCCTGGAATTTTTAAATGAATTTAAAATGATAATTCAAAGAACATTTATTATTCAATAGCATCATGAGAACCTTTTCTGTTAAAGGGTTTTTTCTTTTTAAACCCCTTGCACTAAGCTCTGTATATTATTCTATTTTGTGCTAGCGCCTTGATTTACGTCCACGTTTTTTCTGTTTCTTCGATTTCTTTTGTTATAGTTCTTCTCCATGTGATTTTAGTCTTTCCCACTTTTTTCTCTCGCAATATCTTCCATAGCCTTGCAAATCACCCTTTTGTTTTCTTGACTTTTTGAATGAATGACTCTTTTGCGTTTTAATCTTCATCATCTTCTTAGGCCCTGTCCTCAGTTGTATTTGTGCACCTCACATAGCTATTAAAAACCTTAGATACTTCTTCATATTTAATAAACTGCATCCAACCACCTGAAGCTAGGAATTTAAAGTCAGATAAGTGATTTACAGATACTTTTTTCATATTATACCCTTATTTCTCTTAATTATACTAAAACTTTTTCAAAAATTATCAAAAGACAAGAATTTAAAAAAATATAATAATAATTGCATACTTTTGGGAGAAAAACTGTTTAATATATCGAAAATGTTACTGTAAGTGAAACTGTTATTATCACAACGATAAAATTTTAAATATTTATTTGTATTGACTATAATTTGGCAAATCATGACAAGCAAAATGTTATTCTGCAACAAAATAAATAAAAAAAAAAAAGAAAACTTAAAAAAAAATAAATAAACAAATCTTGTATTCTAGGTCCGGAAAATTTTTTATCGTGATAAATTGTAGGATATTGAAAGTGATAATAAAAAATCAAACAAAAAACAACAACAAATACAAAAAAAAAGGAGTATTAATACAAGAATAAAAAAAATAGAAAACAACAATAAAATAACAGTAAATAAAAAATAAAAAAAAAAAAAAACAAAATGAGGTTGAAATTATTACATTCAAATTATGGATGATTCAAAAAAAATAGTGAAGGACATTATAAAATTCTAAAAAATAAATTTTATATAAAAAAGTTTTAGAATCAAAACACTTTATTTTTTAGAAAATTAAATACAGGGTGTTAAAATAATAATTTCTTTTCAGCAGGGGTTTAGAAATTAGGTAATATATTAAGATTTCGGAGACGTGAATATTTTTTTTTAAGCATTACTATGCCATACACATGTGAAATACCAAATATATGGTGACTTTGAATTAAGTAACCTAAGCCTTCTTCAGTGTCTTACATATTAAACTTCATTTCTGAATCCCTACTTTACATTTATTCATAGTAGAAAACTGGCTCCCTATTCTATACACATATCTGGCATATATTTTGTATTATATATTATCAATTACTAATTAAACCTTTACCCCTTCTAAATTGGGATCTAGGTTAGTTTATACTGAATATTCTAAACGTACACTTTTGTGATTGATAAATGTTTCTGGTCTCGTTGGATTATTATTATGTTTCTTCTAAAATCTAAATTTTTGAAACATCATGATCAAGAAACAGGAGCTATACATAAACTAAGTAATTGAAGTTTTTCATATTATTCCTCTTATTTCCACCTAATTATACTGGAACTTAACGAAAAACTATTAGAATTTCATAATCTAATGGTTTTTAAAATATTTGCATACTTTTAGGGGATAAACTGTTATAAAAATATACGATAATTGAAACTGTAATTATATCAGCGATTAACCTATTATTTCCCTATTAGTAGTTACCATATTATTACAACTGTTAAAGTTTCCCATGAGCATTAGAACACCCTGTAAAGATACATTCAAATATACAGTTGCTGTTGTCTATTTAAATGTCACGTTTCGTCCTTGTAAAAGTTATCCTAAATTATAAATTATTTTATGAGAAAAACATTGCATTATATAAATGTATATAATTTGTATATATATATCTATATAATTAAAATTATATATATATCTATATATATATTATATATAGATATATACATAGATACAATATTTTATTTTCATTTTGATGGCAAAGTAAAAATAATTTTTTTTATAAAGTGTCAAGGATTCAATGACGTTTTCAAGCGATTACATCCAACGGAGATTACTATAATTTTTTTTTTTTTTATTTTATTATTTTTTTTTTGGAATAGAATTTAGATAGAAGAAGGGTTTATTATTAGATGATTAAAGAGTATACGAGATATTCTACATTAAGAAAACAAGAATCATGTTTTTTTTTAGGAAAACGTGCTCTAATTTTAAAAAAAAACTATGTCAAAGATATAATTTCATATTTTTTAAAATATACATATATTTTTAGTTTTATTAAAATTTATTCGCTGTTTTTTTAGCTGTAATTATGTTGAATTTTAAATTTAATTTATTATTAAATAAATTTTAATTTTTAATGATTCATTTTAAATCAAAAAAGTTTTAATATTAATTTTTTGCAGAAAATCCTTCAAAATTTTTCCAATTGATTTAATTATATTTGTTTTGTTTTTTTTTTGTGTTTTTCTTTTTTTTTTTTAGGGCACTACCTACAAGAATATTTAATTCAAGAATTTATTGAATCAATTGATTTATTAATGTTAAAGTTTAAAAGTTAATTTTATTCATCTAAAATATATTCAAAAATATTCAAGTTTATTCTTACTTAGAGAAAGTTAATTTCTTAGGGGCTGAGGCTATCTGAGGAGATAGGAGATAACCTCAGCCTCTTATATATGCTGAAAATATTCAATGGAAATAATAGGATAAATCATTTAATAGTATATGGTTTTTATAGATCTGCCAAAGATTTTTTTTACTTCAAGAGGAGGAGTTTTTAGTTTAAATACATGTTTTTCTTTTCAAGCTAGAAATTTTCCAAATCGCTTTGTAGCCTAATGTAGTTTTTTTCTTCAATGACCGACAGTGTAGCTAAGAAACCACCCATTGTAACTGTGTTATGTTGCTTTTTCTAATGTCTGACTTCAACACACAAATATCAGGATGCATTTTAAGCCAAACTATAGGGTTAGACCCGTCATACAAATGTACAGTTTGATTACAAGGATTGTAATATGGAAGGATTTCGAGATATGGGTTAAGAATATTTGGGTATTTTTTGATTATGGCAGAATTTAAAAATTTTGACGTATTTAGAAGAAAGATGGTAATTTTTTGGGGAAATTATCAACTTTGAGGACCACATTTGGTGGAATATGATTATGTAAGTATGATAAGCCTATGACAAATGAGTTTCCAAAGCTGCGTTTTTCCATCTAGTGTTTTACATTGTGTAGGGATAAGCATCTGTTGTCCTCCATGTTTCCCGTTGGAAAAACTTGATTGAAGTCGGAACAGTTGCTAGTCCCTACAAAGTATCTGTAAAACAAGATCAGTGACCTAACTGTGTGATGATGGCTGAGTGGAGCTAGCGTTGTGAAGACACTGAAGTCATTTATAAGACAAATAGCTCTATTGTGTACTTTATCAAGATATTCTAGCGTCGTAATAGGGGCATTAGACTAAGTGTCTGAATTACTCCATTTTCGGCCTAATAATTGTTTATTTAATGTTATGGGGATCAGATGGGGAGAACTTTTTTTATTTGTCTAAGTTTCTCTAGATCAATGAATCGAATGGTCTCGGATATGGATAACCTCATAATTTTTGAGAGCTGCATTTTTGTGACGTAATTTAAAGTCGAACTTCTTAAATTTTTATCGTTATATTTAAATTCTAGTATAAATTATAAATATGCGCGTTGTTGTACATTAAAAGTAAAAATTTTTTTTAAGTTAAAGTTTTAATTAATAAAACAATTTAATTTAATTAACTATTAATAAATTTTTTTTAACTTGTGAATGAATTTTGAATTTCATAATAGACCATTAAAAAATAATGAAAAATATTTTCCAAAATCAAAGTATAAACATAAAAAATTAATAACATCATTTTAAATTCTTTTCTGTTGTAAAATATTTAACTTTCAAAAGTTTTCATACAAACGTGGCGCCTAAAATTATGTAATTTTATTTTTGTTTTTTGAAATTAAGGAAGGTTGGCGCATTTAGCATTGTTATTGATTGATTTTAAGAAGAAACATTTTGATATTATTTTAAAAATGATAGTTAATAGGAAAAACGGTTATTGAATATGAATAGAATTTAAATTAATTAATCGTGCAATAAATGAATTTATCATCTAAATGAAAATACAATTACACTAAGATTCGTTAGATAAAAATTAACTAAAATTTTTTACATCTTAATTTTAATTTTAACTGTTTTTTTTTACTTTTTTTTGTTCGTTTTGTTCTTAACAAATGCAACTGCAACTGCAACTTGACATGAAATTAAACTTAAAAAATAAATTAAATTTAATGAGTTGATTTTTGTTTTTTCTTTTTTTTTTTTTGTGTAGAAGATACTTGAATTTTAATGAATTTAAAAATGTTGTACTTGAAAGTTTCTTTTAGAATTTTAAATTTTTTTTTCTCATTTATTTAATTTAATGGAAAACAATTAACTTACATAACTTTCATTTTAGCGAAATGAAAAGTTTTTCATTATTAAATAGTTTTTGTTTTTGTAGAGATTAAAATTTAAATTAATTAAACGATAGTTTAGGACAAGAAAAATTTAATTTATGTAATTATTTCAGTGTTAAAAATTTAATATGATAATTTGTTAAAAGTTATTTTTATTTTATAGTTTTTGCATACTTTAAGGATGAATTGTTTTATTTATTTTTTTATTTATTTGTTAATATAACCTATAATAAGTGGTAATTTAATATTTTTAAACCATCGATTATTAAAATCATTATAGATTTGGAATCTAATATTAATTATACCAATACTATTTATTATATTTTTTGAATTGTATTATACTATCATTATATTTGATGGTAGGGGGGAATTGTTAATAAAATCACTTTCTTCAGTAATTTCACTTGAAAAAAAACTAACGGTCTGATCAAAAAACTAACGGTCTGAACCCACAATTCCTTTGGTTAACACGATGGATACGTAACAAGTGCACAACCAAAGTCAATTAACTTACTTTCCTGTCTTTTAAAATGTTCTTTGAATTTTAATTTTTTGCATATTTTTAGGATGACTGGTTTTGAAATATTTGTATTAAATTTATAACTTTTGCATACTTCTTGGGTGATATTTTTTTTTGGGTTAGACATTTTCTTTGTATGTTACAGCAGTTCTTGCTTTCGCGGATTCAAAATATATTTGCCGCACAATAAAACTAAAAATAATAATTTAAACGTAAAAATATTTTGTAATAAGTATACCATATTATTAAATGTGTCTCACGTTTTTGTTTCAAAGTATTTCCATAGTTAATAACAACTTATGGGTTCAGAATTTTGTTTGGGGCTATTAATATATTCATTAGAAATTTTATTACTGATTATTCAAATTTTTTTGTTTTAGTTCAATTAATTAAAAATTGATTTAATATATATTAATAAAATAATTTTTAGTTAGACTCTAGACTCAAATTTTTTAAAAACACTTTTATTAAAATATTAAAATAAAGATTAAAAAATTTAAATAAATTGATTAAAAAACAGGAAATCAATCTAATATTGTCTTTTGTTCTAAAAGTAAAGGCAAATTTCATTCATATGCTCCCACAAAAATTTACCCTTTTTTAAAATTTAAATTTTGAAAAAACATTCTTTAGATTGTTTTTGTGGTTTTTATAATTCCATTTAAGGAAATCCATTTAAGATCTTAACATTTATGTATATATGTAAATTGGTACATACTACATACTATACAGATTAATCTTAAATGTCAAAAAGATGTGAAAAATAAATCTTTTATAATAATAATTTTCTCATTTGGTTTTTTTTTTGTTCTTTTGTTTTACCTTTAACTTGACTCCCAAAAAAATTTGTATAGAAAATCTGATCTCTAAATCTAATCACTAAAGTATTGTTAGAACAGAATCCAATTCCTTTAACTACTATTATTTTAATTTATTTTTGCCTTTTATTTTTTTTTCTAAAAATGGTACCCAATGCCAATACCATATAGAAACCAAATTCCCATAACCACTATTTTGTGATAAAACCGCAAAAATCCCTAACACAAAAACAAAATTGAAAATCAAATGCTAAAAGATTTCAACAGTAGTACAAGTACCTTTACTATGCACCTTTGTTTGAATTTACAAATTCTTGTGTTCTGGATCTTGATGTAACTAGAAATTGAAGAATCCCCTTCAAGACTAAAACCCCAAAAAAAGAAAAAAACAAAACCATTTAGCACATAAGACACGGAAAACCCAAAAAAATCCCCAGAAGATTTGAAGAACAAAAAAAAATTGGAAATATTCAAAAAAAATGTTTAGATGAAGATAACAAAAGCAACAACAGTATTAAAATAGTTTTTTTTTTATACTATTTACAACTCTCTCTGATATCAATTTGATAGATTGCCACTTCAGTTTTTAACCAGAAGTTATATATATATATATAACCATACATATATAGGTAGATATATCTTCCATTTTTCTTATTTAAAAAAATATAAAATAAAAAAAAATTTAAAAAGCATTCAATTCTTTAAAACTTGGCAAACTTAAATTCAAAGGGACTTCCCCCAAAAACAACTATATTAGAATTTGGGAAATGAAAAAAAATTAAAAAAAAATTTAATCAAAAACCATAAATAAATAATTCCATCAAAAAATAGTTTTCTTTATATGTTAAAATGTTTTTATATAGAAATATGTACAGGATGTATAAAAATTGTATTTATACATTTTTGGTATTGTTTCTGAAATGTATACTCGAAGTTCGAGCCCCTAAAGAATTGAGTTATTTCTTAAAACGCGTATTACTTATGTGCATTACTTATGACGCCGAATCATTCATATGACAAAAGAGGAAGTGACTGGCATTAGTTGCGAAAGTAAGGTTGAAGGTTATAAATAATAAACAGCAATTAATAATAAATAATATAGTGGAAGTGCATTTAGTAATAATAACATAATTTAGGTACATTTTGAATTCAACTGTCAGTTCTTTATTCCTCCATGGTTTTTTTCTTAGGTTCAAGTTCAAGTGCAATCTCAATCCCCACTCATCCCTGAAAAATCTGACATACATTTAGAACAAATTAATTTTAGGACTGAAAGTATAATTTGATATAGTTTTAAAATTGGAAAATGATTTTTCAATTTTGAGTAAAAAGTAATAAATGAAATTTGTTAAAATGTGTCTACATCGCTCATTTTATCATACCTTTTATTTGACAAGCTTTTCATTTGAAATACGTAATATCTTAAATTACAAATTGATTGAAAGTTGACCTCATAACTAAATCTGAATGTAATTGTCAAGTTTAATATTAAAAATTTTATGTGTTAAACATTTTGATTGATATCATTTTGATCAATATTAATTGACAATGTTAAATTGTCTGAAAATTTTTTAAAAATGTAAATACACAGTTCTAAGAAATTCTAGTTTCTAATTTATCAAATATATAATAAATATTTATATTAAGATAATAAATTACTTGGAAGAATTATAGAAGGTGAAACGTTTTAAGTTCTTATACAATAAAAAAATTAGTTAAAAATAACAGACTTACATGAAATTTTCATTAAACGTCCTTCTTATTTGACATAAAATTGATTTCCTGGTATTTATGAACTACAACGTATCGCCCAACGTATTATACCAGTGAATTTAGTCAGACTCTTATTGTATTTTTTTTTTAAATACTTTTAGTTTTTTTCCTTTTGCACTCAATTTAAATTAATAAATTAATAACAAGTCCAAATGTCAAATAGGCAAAGGATTAATATTGTCAGGCAATATTTACTATTGTCTGGTACAACAAATAAATAAATAAATAAATAATCTCCCCAATTAATCATCAGTTCTCTTTCGAATTCTGAAGGGTGAAGGTTAATGAAATAAACTCTAATTTAATTTCCGAATAAACCCTGTATATTGTAATTTAATAAATATGTAGATTCCCTTAAGTAATTTTCTTGTGTGTTTTTTTTTAACTTTTGTTTTATAAATCCATCACCTTTTGTTTTTTTTTTATTTCATTTGTTTGCTGTTTTCTCTTTCCTTTCCATCAATTCTTTCCTTCTTCTTCATTTGCTTCTGTTTTTGCTTTGTTTTTGAAATTTACGAGCATAACATTAAAATTATTATTTTGTAAATTTATAGATATATTCAATTTTCAATCAATCCACACATATTGTATACATATTTTCAGGATATATTAAATATATATAAGAATATATATACAAAATTATATTCATATTTTTAGAAGGAAAGAGACAAAAAAAAATATTGAATAGCAATAAATACGATAAAATAACCAAAATATTTTTACTGAACTTATAACAACTCTTCTTCAAAAATTTTGATCCGAAACAAATAAAAATAAGTTTAAAAAACAATAGAGAGAGAGATATATATTTTTTTTCTCATTTTTTTTATCCGAAATTCATTTTACTTATTGATAAAAAAAAATACAAATATACAGTTATTTTATATTAATTCAGTATATAGTTTTAGAGTTGATATTTTTTCCAATTTGAAACAGATAAAAAGACTTCTGAAAAAAAAAAATAATCGAAAAAGAATTGCCTTAAAATCGACCCTTTATTTTTGTGTTCTCTATTTGATTCCTAAGGTTTAAGTTTCCTGTTTTTTTTTTTGTTTTGGCCTTACTACTTTTTTTCCTTTCCTTATTTTGTTCTTTTTGTTTTTTTGTTGTTGGAAGGATTTAGTCTCTTAACAATTTGATTCTATTTACTACTTACATAAAATGTTATACAGATATATTTAAAAAAATCAGTACAAAATGCAACTACATTCACAATAGTAGTTTTAACTGGATAAAATAGTATTATGTAGTTTTTTAAGTGTTTCCATCAGGTATTAAAAATAATTGACGATGTTTTTTAGATTCTCAATTCAAAAGCATTCTGCTTAATTTGGTAATTAGTTTCTAGTTCTCTGATGATCATTTTTGCACTGATATGTTTTTGAAAAAAGGCCTCAATTTTAATTAAGAAATCGCCATGGTGCCCCAATACGTAAAGTAAAAATATAAAAATATATAATATAAATATAGTAAAAAAAATAACGTATGCAATGCGTACGGAAAAAACATTTCATTAGGCGTTTTTTTTTTTAAATCTGAGCAGAGCAATAACAATCAAAAAACATATTGTATATTTTTTCTAGATCTGAATGCTCAGAGCTTGTGTTTCTTTTAAGTCTGAGCGCGCTCAGAGCATGCACTACGTGCTCAGTTCAAATATTTTGAGTACGGCTAAGAAAAAAGTAAAATACAAAGACATTTTGACGTTTGTTTAAGATTATAATTGAAAAATAAAAGTCAAGATATTTAGTCCATTTTAGAATATCTATTTTAAGTTTAATTTTTTAACATGTGTTATTGGAAACATACAGTTTTTTCCGTATGAACGTGTATAACCGTGTATATTTAAGTGTAACTTATTGATATACAAAATTATAATGAAATAATATCAAGAATTGCTTCAGAATTTTGACAAACTGCTGAAACGATGGGGAATGAAACATTGGAACAATTTTGTTTCATTTTGCAAAATACTGCCAACTTCTTCAGAAAAATAATTATCTATTTAGAAAATTAACATATTCCATTTTTTTAAATATTAAAAAAAAATTTCAAAAATTTGTAGGTGAATTGATTTTTAATATATCAATTAATATTATTAATAATAAAATATAAAAAAAGAACATGATTAGTTGTAGAAATTAAGTAGGTTTGAAATTACAAAAATTGTTATGAATGCATTCTTATATAATATTAGTAATAGTTCGTTTTTTGTAATTACTTGCCAAAATGTCAAATCGGTTTTTTTTAAATTAGTTTTCAAAATAAATTCTACTTTTATTTAAATAGAAACTCCCAATTTTATACCACATTTTAATAAATTCAGTCAAAGTTTTGTGGTTTTTGAAAAAACGGCTGGGTGGCACTGTAGTTAGATTGCCGACCTTTGATGCAAAAGGCCCGGGTTCAAATTCCAGTGAAAGTAAAAACTTTTATGTGGTTTTCGACTCGACTCAGAATGATATCAATTGATACAATTCAATTGATATATAGTAGGGCTGTTGAGCCTATACAGTGAACAGCTAGCACGTGGAGTTAAAAAAAAGAAAAACTTTATATTAAATATTGAAGTTACAAAATTTTATTTCCAAAAGTTTTACAAGGCCAGGAATTTCACAAGATATCTTTTTCAGAATTTCACAAATACCACAAGATATCTTTATTGTACACCTATCCTTATTTCCCTGAATAAAAATATATGTATATGTAGTTTTTGAAAATCAATATAACACAAAATTGGCAATCATATTACTTACATACCTTATTTATACTTATATATACGTTATGTAGTTTTTTATTATTTTTGTAGTTAACCTAAATTATCACTACAAAAATTTATGGCCATGCTATAAAACTAAAACGAAAACAAAACGTTCCCAAGCGGGAAAGGGACAAAAAACAAAAAAAATACTTTTATAAGTTTGTAACACCGGTCTATTGTTTTCTCTTTCATATAAAAAGGCAAGGAAAACAAAAATATTTTTAAGTTTTTTTTTTTGTACCAAAATGGAAAAAAAACTTATAAACATAAAAATTTTTATTTTCCTAATCCTAGAAATCATTGATGTAATCGATCTCGTTAAAAAATACCAAATATATAAAAGTAACCCTTTATTTATATAGGTAGGTATAGTTATATTGATATTTATTTATTTATTAGGTTATATATTGTAAGTTGTCCCAAGAGTAAAAAAAATTCCAAATTAAAAAGAAGAAGAAAAATTTTGAAGAACCTCCATTTAAAAAGTTTATTTCGAACGTTCAAGGTTCTTTAAGTTTTTGAACTTAATATTTGTTTTTAATTTTTTGTTGATTTGTAAATCTCATATGTAGTTTTAGTTAAAAGAGAAGGAAAAGGTGGAATTACATAAAGTTTATGGCAATAGGTTCATAAAGTAATGCTTCAAATGAGGACAGTCTTAGAAAATAATAGTTGAAGGATTAAACTTAAAGATTGTTAGACAAAATCTTTCCTTGTTTATCATTGTATAGACCTAGAAATTAGTAAAAACCATGCCAGATGCTTGACTCTTATAATTCATATCCTTATACATTATATCTATGCCACATGATCTAGGACGCAGAAAGAACCTTGGATCAAAGTTTCTAAAGTTTATGACAGGGATACGAAAAACGAAATCAGAATTGACAGTTTATAAATTCCTAAAAACTGTTCCGATAAAAATTTCGTTTCGAAACTTTCAAAAAATCTGTGATCTTTTCTTAATTTATGGCTAATCTAGCTCTAGTTTTTCTTTCTTTATTGCCTCAGTATGAACTCGTCTCCTGTTTTCTCCATAGATCTCCATAGATCTCCGTTGCTTATTCTGCTGGGCCAGACTATTCTGAATATGATGTGTTGACTTTCATTAATGAATACTTGCAGTTTCTGTCATGTGATGATGTTAGATATCAGCGATGTTTCACTGCCACACATAAGTACGGTTTTTACACAAGCATTGAAGATTCTTAGCTTTGTTTCCCTAGAGATCTGGGTATTTCTCCATACTGGGTACAATGTCCAAAATCTGTCCTGGCTTTTTTCAACCTGTTTAATATTGACTTGGGCTTATTCCAAAAGAGCTTCTTAAATTTGTTCTTCGGAACAAAAAACTATTTGAGAAACATCGAAGAACTTTGTTTCCCTAGAGATCTGGGTATTTCTCCATACTGAGTACAATCGTTCAAAATCTGTACTGGCTTTGTTCAGTCTGTCGATATTAACTTAGGTTTATTCCAGAAGAGATTCTTAACTTTGTTTTTCGGGGCAAAAAACAATTTTAAGAGAACATCGAAGAACTATTAAAATTTGGTACAGGTTGTTTTGTTCCGGGCTGGGGTCTAGGATTCAGGTTATACTAAAACTTATTAGGTCAGTTCTTATTATCTTAAATTCCTCTGGGAAACCATGTACCTACATATTTTTATTTAAACAATATCTTAAGAAAAATAAGATAATAAAAAAGGTTAAGAAGATAAGATTTTTTTACCAAATACATATATCATAATTTTGCAACAAACCTTATAGTAATTCAAATGTACAAACAAACAAACAAACAAAAAAACACAAAATGTTAACAACATTATAAAAAAATAAATAATTTTCCTTTTAATAAAAAAAAGAAATATAATGGTTATCCGTTTTATTGATCACTTAACTGAAAATATTTATTGTTTATTAAATAAATTTTTTTTTTTAAATAAAATTTTTTAAGAGTTTTTGCAAATAAATTCAATTTGTTTTTCTTGCTTATCCATTTCTAAGTAATATTAAGTTTTAAAAACCTTTACAAACAATTGAATTTAATTTAAAAAGAAACATTTCATTTTTATCTTTGGGCAAACAAACCTAGCATTAAGAGTTTATTTTTAGTCAAAATTGGATAAGACAACATTCAATTCAGTGAATGACATAAGTCTTAAGTATTGCCGTTTGTTATTTTTACTTAAGACATCTGTTTACCAAACTATATTGTATGGGCCTAAGTGTTCTCTATCAATAATTTATTTAATAACTTACACCCTAATAAAAATCTAGGAAAGGAAAGCTCCTTTGTAGGAAAAATAAATCAGTAGGCTTAGATAGCAATAAAGGCTTTCTTTAGAGGAAGAAGATGTAGAAGTAAAAAAAGAGAAATATACAGCGGTTCCAGCGTTGGAATCGAACAAATATCAGTTGCTTTTAAGAACCTGCAATTTGGAAAATGATAAGTGTCTAGCAGAAGGATAGAGCAATATGTGAGAAATGTACTTTAGGTTGTATGCATGCTGCAAGCTAGATATTTCAAATAAATCTATTGAAAAAAAGAAGGCTTCATAGTGAGAGTGAAACTTCAAGCATTTGCCAGCGTTCTCAGTTATATCAAAAATATATCCATTCCTCAGCATTCCTGTATTTAGCTGAATATTAAAAATATTTATTCTATCAAACCGCTGTATAATTCTTTCTTAGAGTTCCAGAATTTGCGATGGATTGATCTTCATTGCAAGAGAGGCAACAATTATAAAATTAATATATTTCTTTTAAATTCTCTGTAATGAGCTGGAGTTGTTCAGAATAAAAACATCATGAAGTATATATTAAGAAAACTATCCTGAGGTAGGGATGATTTGATACCCAATTCTTAAGTATCATTTCTAAAACTAATTTTTAACTACAGACTATATAACATTCAGATATATTTTTTTTTTTAACTTAGCAAAGGTCTTCTTTATAATTTCTTGAAATTTAATCCCCAAAGGAATTTTTGGGTTACGATATTTAATTTGAAAACTGTATTACTGCATATTGGACAAATAAATAATGTGCTGCAAACTATAAGTCATAAAATATCCAAGGTTCAACATTGTGAAGTTTATTTAATAAACTAACTAACAACTGAGTAGCTTCGGGTGTCTCAAAATTTTTTTTCAGTTTTCCAGGATGCAAATAGATTTCTTCAAAAAATTCTTCATTTCTGAAAAACAGTTCCACTTCTTTTGCTTACTAATAATGGTAAAACATACTACTAAAACCTATTGCCACAAATGCGCAGCCCCATGATACCAAATTTGATAAATATGTTTTACACCGAAAGTACAAGGCTCTTATTTTATAAGGAATTCAATTTATAAACTAACTAACCACTGAATAAACTAGTGGTCTGCAATAAAACCCTGAAATCCAAAGATAATTTAGATGGTAATTGTAGAGTATAGAGACTGGAATGGTGAAAGAAGTTAAGTTAAACAAATTAGTCTGTTAAAGATATCATGGAAAGCAACTGTCATGACTGAGAAATAGAAGAAAGTGGACTGGTTTACGCACAAGCCACAAATATAATGGAATATGACAACATTGTAGCCACCTTCACATAAAATTAACACGCCAAAATGCAACAGTTGATAGGTGTCAGAAAAAGAAATTAAACTCTACGCCTGCTCATATTACCCCTCCATTTATACATTGAACTTTAATTTGATTTTTTCAGCTAGAAATTTTATACAATAAATTTACTTAAAAATTTAATGCAATAAAAATAAAATTAAAAGTGCACACAACCATTTCTGGAAAATTGAAAAAAAAGGTTAAAACAAGCAGCAGAAGAAATAGAAAAGAAATACTTCAAACATTTAATTCAATTAGAGTGATTAAAAATGTTTCTACTTCTAGTATTTTCTGTTGTTTTCTGTAGTTGGTTTTTTGTTTCGTCCTTTTAACAAAAACAATAATCAAAAAAATAAAATTAAATCCCAAGAACCATTAAGGGAACAACAAAAAGTAATTTCAGCAAGAACCTTTGACTTTTATCAGAACACAACACCACTAGGAATAAAAACAACAAAACGAAGCTCCAGAAAAAAAAGGGAATACAAATTAAAAGCAAGTGCTTTTACAATACTCAACTCCCACGATAACAAAAACAAAATCCATTTTTATAGAAAATCAATTCTCTCACAAAATAACCCAAGGAAGTCACAACCCCTTAATAAAAAAAAAAAAAAAAAAAAAAACAATTTTAATGTTTCTAAGAACAAGGAAGAAAAGAGGAGCAATGTTTAACAATTTGAAACAATTGATAGAAATTTACAAGAATTTAATTTTTTTTTTTTCATTTCATTGTGTTTTTACCACAGGACATTTAATGGGAGGAATGCCAAGACATAAAAAAAAAACCATAAGAAAAAAATTGGTATAACCCTACAATACAAAATATCTATGAAATTGTTACTGAAAGTGGTAAAAGTTGTAAATTCTTACCTTATAACATAAAAAAAGACGCCATTATGATAAATATTAGAAAAACTAAAATTTGTAGATGTTTCAATAGTAATACATGGTAATACATGGTTCTGTAATGTTTTTTTATGATTATTTTTTATGCTTGGGATTGTCTTAAATTTATGTAATGTGCAGTAATTCTAAAAAAATATAATGTCCTTTTTTATAGTAATAGTATTAATAACTTTCCTTTTTTTGATATAATATTGTATAATCCTGCGATAAACTAGGAATGCCTTACGATCTGACATAGTTAATTTTTAACTATAATATCATATTTGGTTTATATTGGTGCTGCACATTGTTTTTTTTTCTGTAATTCTTACTTTATATGGGTTTTGGGTAACATTTTTGTGGAGTACTTATGTGATACCGTCAAATCAGTTTTCATTGCCCCTAAGTACCTCAAAGATTGTTTTAAGAAGCTACCTTGCATTTGCCATCTAACTTTCTTTATCTATGGAGGCTTCAGTTTTATATTTTGATATATGATAGGAAACGAGTTTATTTATACATACTAACGATTATGATAAGTAATATTATCTTATCTTCCAGTGGCATTCCCCGCTATCTTGTTGAAAATCTTAACTTTGCCAACCCATGCTTTAAATAATAAGTTTGAAAGATATTTTCAGATTCTTCAACATCTCTTTCTCTTTCCTGTTTCCCTTCTATTTCGGATTTTCTAAATAAGTTTCAGAAGATATTTTTCTATAGTCTAAATGCAATTTTAGCAAGAGATTAGGAACTCTTTATCCAATATATTAGTTCTTTTACATGTCCTTCATTCTCTCTTGTATTTTGAGTTCGAGAGTCGGATAAACTCCTGTTAGAAGCTTAAATAAAAATAATGACTAAAACAAACGAGGCTTAGAAGCAATATTGTGACTTAAAAATTGCATGAAGTTTTTCCAAACCCTACACAAAAATAGACTTCATAAAATACGAATGGAAGGGAGAATTGATAAGAGAAGGGAAATTGATGGACAGTCAAATTTAACAGTCCTAATGTCTACATTGCAATTTTTAAAATTATTAAGCATAAAAAAATTTATAATTTATGAAGTTATTAGAAGAGAAAATCCAACTGTTATAAATTCTTGAAATATTTGCATTATCTTTAAACTTTAATATATATTTGGTTATGATTAATGAAGGATTACAAGGTGCGTGTTTTTTAAAAATATTTTTAAATTTAGAAAGGTCATCCAGCATCTAAAATTATTGTTTTGAAGCCATTTTCAGTATTTCGCTGTTATTTTTAATAAAATAACAGTGAACAGTGGGTTGATTATCATTCTTTCCTTCCGAACTTACTTTTAATTTTTGTACAATTTATTAGAAATTATAAAATAAAAACTGAATAACTTCTGATGTGCATCTCACTGTTCACACTTTTAAAATTTATGGTTCTTAGAAAAATTAATTTGCATCAGTTAGCCATGCTCCTAATTATAGGAATTTTTAAATCATTCAACGTCTCTAATTACTTAGTTATCCATGTATAGTGTATAAGCAGTTCATTTCTACATGCATTGCAGTAAGGAAATAAGACCATGTTTTATATTTAGTTAAAAAGAGGATTTGTTAAGAAATACTATTTTCTTTTTCTTGCGAATAAAAATATTTGTGACTGTGCAGGGCTTACACTCACACTCTCTTGATTGCTAATCCACAAACATACCCTTTACATCACCCAGGCCTCTCCATTTAATAAAAATCTTGCAAAAAAACTTTAAATATGAATTATTTAAAATATTGACAATTTTTGTATAAAACTTTTTAAAAAAAAAAATCTAATTTAAAAACTTTTCAATATGAAAAATTGTAAAGTTTTTAAAGGAAGTTTCTTTGGAAATAAACTTTTTCCTGGAAACGGGACTTTTGTTTTTTTTGTTTCCTAATAAGTTTTTCTTTTTACATAACATCAATCGTTTTGTATATTCTTTGTGAAAGATTTACTTATTTTCATCTCCACCCAATTGCTACGATAAAAATTGGTAATATCTCCCTGATGGAATGTTAAACAAATTTTTTTTTTTGGGGTTCAATGGACAAAAAACAAACCCAGATCCAGCAATAACAATCAGAAAAGATGCATTTAAAAGTAAGGTTTAAAAGTTTCAAGTACTTGAAAAGGACCAAAAGGAAAATTTTTTCCGTTTTTTTTTTTTTGATTTTATACTGCAGAGAATTGATATCATAAAATTAAATGTTTCTATTAACCGCTAGGCAATATTGATGGTTAAAGAGTAGCATAAGTAACAATGAACAAATAGTAGTGTGTGGGTTTTGTGTTGTAGGATAAAAATTTCAATTTGGTTTTTTGTTTTGTTTTTTTACGAAAAATCACAGAAAATGAAATGGGAATTAACTTTCGAAAGGCAAATAAACCAAAAAACCTTTTCCATTTTTGCAATGTATTTTGTGTGTGTGTGTATAAAATTGGTGGTGAGTATGTATGAGTTTTTGTGGTTTGTGGATTGTGAAACATTTTACTGTTTAAATGTCTGGTATAGAGGGAGTAGATGTGTTGCGGTTAACCGCAATATATCTCATGATGATAAGTCCATTTATTATTCCCAATACATACTGCTTCGATAAAATAAAAACAAGTGTATATACAGTTATATATATACGCATATACAAATACAAGTCCGGATAAAAAAATTAAGGAAGCATGGTGTTTTTATTTCAATTGATTCTTCTAGTTTTTTCACTTTAAATTTATACACACTTTCTTCTTCAAACTTAATTTTTATCTATAATTCAGTATAGGAACTTAAATGTTAGTTTTTATAAATTTTTTAAATAAGATACACTCAGATTACTTTAATCATAACGTTATCTCTAAGGATTTAGTTTGTTTTTTGCTTTAGTTACCCACGCCTCTAATTTTGAAAAGTTCAAAGCTTTTTTTTAATAATTATTTTGACTTCCTATTTTCTTTATTTTGACATTTTTCAGCCAGATGTATCTTCTTTGATAGGTTTTCTTTGGTTCCTATTTGAAAAAAAAAACACTCTTGAGACTAATTGCAGTTCTTTTCTTCCACCCTGTTAGTTCAATTAAATCTATGATTTTTTATGCTATAAATTTTAACATTTTGTATAATAATATTCAAGCATTTGAAGAGCTTTCCCAGAAAGTCATTTAAAAACAAATTAGCCTTTCGAGGGCTGTTTATATAAAATGGTTGTTATACACAATGATTGTAGATAATAGCTTCATAAGCTCAATAGTCACTTACTATATAAAACTAAATAAATTTTTTCTTTGCTTAGATTAATTTTAACCGTGAACCGTGAACCGTGAAAGTTCTCAGCCAACAGTCCTATAATAAATGTTAAAACCTTGGTTGTGCTTAAATATTATTATGAGCTGTAGTTTCAGTCTTGAAGTTCAATAATATTAAAGTTCAATAAAATTAAAGTGCAATATTACGATAATATATAGTTTTAAACGTTGAAGAATTTAATTTAGAAATATATAGTAGTTATTTAACAAAATAATATAACAATATTCTTCATATATTATAGGCTTTGCTGTTTAAATAACATGTTCAGCTACTATCTTTGAAATAATAGAAGATCTGAAATAAAATATGTGTGATGTTTATTAGAATATAATTTCAAATTGAAGTTGCTTAAGAGAAAGTAAGCAAATGAAAATTACTTAAATATCCCTTATCGTAATTTCAAATGCAACCGAGGCTTATAAGAATCTTCAGTCATATCTTCTTTTTTTATATTTCACAAAGCCACAATAAAAATCCATTTTGCTTCAATTTTAACGCTTGTAATACCTTATAAACTATAAATTATAAGTGGGTTTGAGTAGCATAACTAAACACTTCAATAATAAGTAACATATTTTTATATCCATTTTGATGACGTCCGCATTCTTGAAAAATTCTAATATTAGATGGTCAAATATTGCACTTTTACAAATTTTATGGAAATTAATATACTAAAGTCTTTTAAACATTATATTAAATTTGATACATACCATACATACATACCTATACTTGATAGTACTTATATTGATTAATTTTCCGATTTCCAAAATAAACAACATACAATTATGGATGCTCCTCACTTCTTTAATACTATAAATGATTAACTAGTTGCTTGAAATATTTCCTTAATTAAAAGTATCTTTACTCCTCTGTCAAACATTTAAATTATTAAATTTTAAATAGATGTACATGTTTGGAATTGCACAACTGTTTTTGACTTATTAATAAATGGAATTTTAAAAATTTTTTCATTTTTATTTTTCTTTAGCAAAGCTAACAGTAAATCTATGAGTAAAATAATTACTTTAAAAACAAAAATATATCTTAAGATACTTTGTTTTTTTTTGTGTTTTTTTTTCACTAACTAACAAAACAATCAAAAGTCATAAATAACAATAATAAATTACGATTTTTAAAAATATTTAAATGAAGTCCTTTATTTTTCCTTGTTATTTTTTTCCTTGAAAAATTGTTGAAGTCCTTCTAATTCTCTAACGAAATGCTGTTGCTATGCTGGGAAATTAAAATAATTCTTTTACTAAAAAGTTTTTCTAGTTTATGTATTAAAGTTTTTCTTTGTTTTTGGTTGTAGTTGTGAAGAAAAGTGGACAAAGAAGGAAAAATAGAAGAAATATTTGAAATAAAAGTAAAATTCCTTATTTTAGGATATCATACTATATCCTACACTATCGTTTCCTAATTTTTCTCTACTTGGTAGTTCCCTATATTTTTTTACCTGTACAAAGGTATTTTCAAAGGGTATACCAAATTTGCCTTACTGTTTGTAGCACTATAAAGGAGAATGAAGAGGGTAGATATAGACTCAGGAATAAGGATCGGATCAGAATCAAATAGTAAATCAATCTAGCTATGTCTGTCCGTATGTCCGTCTAAAGATGCTATCTATTATGCCAAATAATTACTCGAAGCTTAAAGTCCAAAGTTTGTGCAAAATTTGGTTAGTCTAGTGCAGTGGGTTCGAGTAGTTGTCTTAGAACTTCTTTTTTAATGTAAAAATATGAAGTTCTATGACAACTACTGGGTGTTTGAAGTTTGCCAAAAGTAGTAGTCATCTGCACAAAATATAGTTGGAGTAGTGCCATACAACTTTCATACATAACTTATAGTCTTTTAAGACTTGTATTACAAATTTTACAAAAAATTAACCAGATGATAATATATTGTACATAATACATTCATGAGGTTATCCTAGAGTTGACACAGTCTACTCTACGCTCATCCTTGTTTTTCATATTATTTCCATTAGAATTCATTCAAATTTTAAATGAAGTTTTTTTTTTTGTATTTTATATTTTTTTTTGTATTTAAGGATTTCGTTCTGTCCCACTTCATCACGGTTTCTCTGAGACAGACTTAAAATTAAATAAAAAAATGGAAACTTTAAATTTTGTTTATTTTTATGCAAATTTTATTTATGATTTTTATGAATTGAATTTTTTTTTTTTTTGTGTTTTTTATTTTTTTTTTTGTCCTTATTCACAAACGTCCCGACGTTTTGCCTATCTTTCGGTTATTATCTCGCATCATAATAAACAGGACAATTGAAAAAAAAAAAAAAAAAAATTTATAATAAATATTTTCCAGTTAGTTGATTTTAAAAAGAAATATATGTATGTATGTATGTTGTTGTATGGATGTATTGTTAATTTCCAATTGGAAAATCACAAGTTTTTTTTAAGGGTAATATAGATAGATAATTTAATATTATATATATATATATATATATATAAATATGGATATAATATACATTTTGTATTCATCTTAAAAGTATGCATTATTGAAAAACGTAAATTTGAAATCAATTTAAAATTTGAACCTAACTTGAGTTTAATATAAAAAAATTAAATAAAATACTTTCGTATTCAAACAACTCAAACCTTTAATAAAAATATTTATTAATAAATGTCATTTTACATTACGGGTATTTGAGTTTTAATTTGACACCTGATAAGTCGACTCATAACACATTTACAACATTCACAGGTGATAAGTCGACTCACAAAAAAAAATAATACAGAGTATATAAGCTTTAAAAATGACATTTGTGAATTATTGTGAATGACATTTTACGAATAAAATGAGATGTTTAATTTTAGAAATTTTTTAAATTTAATTTTCATTTAAGATTGCCATATTTTGACAACTGGAGAGCAAAATATGGTTTACAACTGACTATACATATAAATCATATTATATTATATTTAATTCTCAATTATTATTTAATTATTGATTTATTAAAAATTTACCGATGGAAACATTTTTTGACATTTATGTCAATTGAATTCTTTGACATTTCAGATTTTAGAAAACCCATAGTGTAAAATGACAGATTAACAATTTTCTTTAAAGTTTATTTAAGAAAATTTAAAATTAAATAAGTTTTTTTTTTTTAAATTTAAAAATTATTTCGATAACGCATACCATGCGGTAAATAATTATTTTGGATCAAATTCCCTGAAATTTTAAAATTGTAAAATTTAAACAATGAAAAACTTTTTATATTTTCTTCAAAAACTTTCTTTAATAGTCGGCATTTAAAAGAAAGGGTTCCGCAATATGGTCATAATATTAAATGGCGGCTATAAAAAAAAGAAAAAACAACGCCAAACTTTAGGTTTTATTTTCTATTGTTTTATCACTGATATCTTAATAAAACAAAAAAAGTATAAATAAATATACATATATAGTCTTTGTCTGTATTGAATCTTAAGATTCTATAATAAAATATTTATCTTAGAATTTTTCAAAACTTAACAATCAAAATGACGCCGCGACGACATACTCTATACTTTTAGTTTTTATTTATTTTTTATTTTTAAATTTGGAGAAATTTTTCTTAGGTTTTCTTTGTTAAACCATTTGATGGGATGCAGAAATAATTTTGGAAAAAAAAGCCAGATGATAGTATTAAACATTTTATTTATTTGGGACAACCCTTTATTTTGGTGACAGGTTCAATTAAATTAAATTTTCAAAAATTAATTCTTTAAAATATTTTTGTAGAACATTAAATTTAGTGGTGTTAAAAAATAGGTTTTCAGCTATTAAATTTAGGGTCAAATTAGGACCTAAGAATAAATTTTAAAATGCATTGGAAATTTGCAAAATCATTTTATTTAATAATAAAAAATTTCCTTATAACAAAATATGAAGACAAGAAGTCCCAAGTGTGCATAATTTACAAATGTATTTAATTAGAAGATAAGAAAATTGCACAGTTGTATACTAGATTTTTCAAATATTTACCAAGTCCATATGAAATATGCATATTATTAATATATATCAGAGCCTAATTGTATTTTCAATTATAAAATATTAAATTGAATTTTACTAAAATTTTAAAGAATTAATAGCCTTCTATTACTCGATACGTGACCTTATTACCCTATATAAGGTGATATATGTATATTTATTATTCATTTAAACAATTGGCATTCATTAATTGGTATTTAGAAGTTTTTTAACCTTGTTTGCTTGATTACTAACTCTAGTAGCTCTGGAACTCTCGTATTCCGTTTTATTATTAGGGTATATGAGTCAAGCATTGGCATGTTTTATAAACAAATGTATTTTTATCTAATTTGTCATTTATTACATTCCCAAAGGGTTTAGTCAATACTCACTTCTATCATTTGTTGATTCCTGTCTATTATTTCGATTGAACAGATACCAGTAGATCACCCTTTGTATGAAAATCAAAAATTTTCAACTTAGAAACAGAAAATCTTTTGAATCAATATAAAATACTATTTAATTTGAAAAGTTGCATTTTCATTTACTTTCTTTTTCAAAAGTATCTTTTTGTTCAATTCGATTCATATAAAATTTTCAAAAGTTTGTTTTTTCTGAATATAAAAAGTGAAAATATTTACAAAAGTTATTTTATCTTTTTTATCATATATTTTATTTTTAAAAGTCCGCATACATCCTAACAATTCAAAAGATATCCAAAAGAAAGAGAGCAAAACTAAATATGAAACAAAACTATTTTAAATGGCGGTAAATGATTCTGATGATAAGTTTTGGACTACAAAAACTTTTGAATAATTTTATTTTTAAATAATATTTATTTGCATTTTTAGTTTTTTTGCTCAAAAGAACAAATGGATAAAATGTTTAAGTAAAAATGGCAAATTATATATATATATATTATACAAATACATACATACACATACTTTTGATATAATTTTAAAGGAAAAACTGAAGCTGTCAAAAGAAAAATTTGTTTTGTTTTCTTTTTTTGTTTTTGTTTTTTTTTACAACCAAAAATTGTTAAAATTTTTTTTCCAAAATATATTTTCAACAAAAGTAATTTTATTTTTATTTTCAGTAAAAAATTTCATTTTATCTTTTGTGAGAAAAGAAAATTGCAACTAAAAATTATTTTTAAGTAAATAAAATTAGTAAAAGAAAATAAACAAAAAAAAAAAAAAAAATATTTATATCTGCAGTCCATTTTTGTTTTTTTTTTGAATAAGTTGTATAATGTTTAAAGTTGGAATTAAAGTTGGAATTAAATATCAGAAAAGTACAGTGGATATTTAAATTCTCTTTTTTAAACTCGAAGAATATACATATACAGAGTGCTTCCGACCGGATAGTCTTCCTGGAAATGGGTATTCGGACATCTCGTGAACAGAATATTAAATTCAAGGAGAGGTTGCCTATTTCTAACGGTTTCCGAACAAGTGCCTTCAAAGTATTTTCGTAAGGTTTTTAAAGACATCATGAAGAAGATGAGTGATTTTTAAAATTAAATTAAATTTGTAAATTACTAACGGTTTTTTATGCAAAAATTACAGTTATTTAATAGAAACATTGATAAATATCATTATTTTGGATTTGGTCTCTATGGTAACTCGTTAACTGTGAAAGAAAATAAACAGTTTTGATATTATTATGAATAGCTTTAACTCAAGCCTCGCTATTGATAATTAAAGGAATCTTCTATGTTGTACAGGGGCGAAGATGTTGTTATTTCTTTAAAAGTGTACAAAACTAAGTTGAAGACTGTTGTGTCGGATCACAATCACCAATTTTAAGGGACCGCCGAGTCGGAAACACCCTGTATACTTAGAAATCGTATACTAACAGAATTAAAATTTTGCACAGATTTCTTTGAAAAGAAAATTGAAAATGACTGAAAAGATTTTATTGTGTAAGGAAGGAGTAGAGCAATTAAAAAATTTAAAAGGACTGAATTGAAAAGGATTTTGGATACTATTTAATTAAACTGTATTTGATTCAGAGTAAAATTTCTTAAAACGGTTCTTGCACAGAAATATGGATCGGAACTTTATCAAAAAATTAAAAAAATTTTTTAAGAAACCGTTGTACCACTATAGTTTAACGGTACTCAACTAAACTAATCCTCAATTGTTTCCTTTAAACAAAGAAATCCCTTGAAATATGGACATTCACCTACCTTCAACATTGTACCAGATTTCTAAGAAAGATTTTTTTAAATTCTAATTTTGAGTGTCTAGAGGGAACAGATTTTTTACAGAGGCAAGCCCATAAAATCAGCCCATAAAACATTTCCAATGAGGCTAAATTGGAAGCGAAAAAGTGAAGTCTTAAGATTTCCAATTTTCTTCAAAGAAAAATAGATTTAAATTATATCTTATGGTTAATGTAAAATGAGTTGAGTAAAATGACATACTAAAACTGCTTGCGTTAGTACTTCCTTTTGATTTATTAGACCTAAAGTTTAAACCATGTCCAGAACTGGTATACATATATTTAAATGTAAGATACAATGGTTTTTTTCTTTAAAATATACTTTTATATAAAAGCACCTAACAACAAATTTAATACAATGAATGGTCAGAAGAAGAATCAAGAATCAAAAAATTATCTAATAGATATGAAAGTAGTATAATCATCGAGTACAACAACCCTGAAATTATAATGAATTACTTAGAAGACAAATAATTTCAAAGAAAGTGGAAAAAAAAAATGAAAATAATATCCTGGATTTAGATATATCTATATATTATATTAGATATATAATAATAATATAATATAACTAGCTAATACCCGGTGCGCGTTGCTGCGCCTCTCAATGGAGGTTTAATTGAATTTGATGTTACTGCAAAAAGTTAACACAAAACTTCACACGGTTTACACATGTAAATTTTAAAATGTGTGAAAGCAATCTTTTTAAAACGATTTTTCTAGGATTATTCTAGTAATTTTTGAAAATTTCTGTAATTCAAAGCAGTACGAACTACTTTCCAAATTTTGACGTAATTTACTTCCAAAAAATTTTTTTGAAAAATCGCAAGACCGACTGTTAACAGACTCAACTCCATTTTCAAGTTGCTTCACACATATAAAACTTGAGGTAAACCGGTCAAATCGTTTCTACTTTAGAGTTAAGTAATGCAAAAATCTATTAAAAACCACTGTGCCCCACTGGGTCAACGGAACTACACTTTCTCTTTGGGCAAAGCAGTATTGCGCAAAATTGGACGTAATTTGCTTCCAAATCACTCAACAAAATTTTTTTGGGGCTTTCTTTTTAGCCAAAGCAGTACTTCGCAAATTTTGACAATATTAGCTTCCAAAATTATTTTGACCAACCGTCGGGCCGACATGGGTTAACAAATTCCATATCTGTTAATAGTGTCAACTCAATTCTCACAGGGGAGCACGTATACAAAATTTAAAGAAAATCGGTCAAACCGTTTTTAATTTAGAGTTAAGTATTGAAAAAACCTATAAAAAGCTGTTGGCCTCAATGGGTTAATGCAAGTCAATAAAATTTTTTTGGGTTTTCTTTTTAGCCAAAGCAGAATTTCATAAAATCGGACAAAATTCGGACCCAACATTTTTTTTGACACCCCGTCGGCCCAACATGGGTTAATAAATTCCAAAACTGTTAATAGTGTCAACTCAATTCTCAAGGAGCATCACGTATCCAAATTTTGAAGTCAATTGGTCGAACCGTTTCTAATTTAGAGTAAAGTATAGAAAAAACCTATAAAAAGCTTTTGGGCCGCAATGGGTTATTGGAACTCAACAAAATTTTTTTTGGGGCTTTCTTTTAAGCCAAAGCAGAATTTCGTAAAATCGGACAAAATTTGGACCCAAAATTTTTTTTGACCACCCGTCGGCCCGACATGGGTTAACAAATTCCAAAACTGTCAATAGTGTCTACTCAATTCTCAAAGAGCATCACGTATACAAAATTTGAAGTCAATCGGTCAAACCGTTTCGAATTTAGAGTAAAGTATTGAAAAAACCTATAAAAAGCTGTTGGGCCGCAAAGAGTTAATGGAACTCAACAAAAATTTTTTTGGGGCTTTCTTTTAAACCAAAGCAGAATTTCGTAAAATCGGACAAAGTTTGGACCCAAAATTTTTTTTGACCACCCGTCGGCCCGACATGGGTTAACAAATTCCAAAACTGTTAATAGTGTCTACTCAATTCTCAAAGACCATCACGTATACAAAATTTGAAGTCAATCGGTCAAACCGTTTTCATTTTAGAACAAAGAAGTTTAAATACTTGCACCACAGCCCCAACTTGGCGGTCCGTTAGAGCAAAATTTTTGGGCCACGATTTCTTTCCGTACCCAAAAACCCCTATATACAAATTTTCATGAAAATCGGCTGGGCAGTTTAGGAGTCTATTCGCTACATACAAACAAACAAACAAACAAACAAACAAACAAACAAACAAACAAACAAACATACACACAAACATTCCCTTTTATATATATAGATTAATATTATTATATTTTATATTTGAATTAAAATGTAAATCCCAGTGGAAAAACAAGACACAAAAAAAAAATTCAAGCAAAAATAAATATCACTTAATTAATTAATTTTACTAATTGGCTTCGAATCCTATTTAATATTACTCATTCTATTGTTTTTCATTATATTTTATAATGGGGTTTTTTTAGTCCTACTCATTTTCAGTTTTTTTTGTCCTTAAATTTAAGATTTGATTTTTTGGATTTGATGTGAAGAAAGAAAAAGTTCTCAGAAATAAGAAATAATTTTGTTTTTTGTTACTATCCAGTAGCATAACGTGATTATTGTCTATACATGTCCTAGAGAGCTTATGTTACCTTCTAGACTACAGGATAGATTAAAAGAAAAGCTGCAGCACTAACCATTAGATTTACTTCAAAGAATGATCTTAAAATATATTGCGTCTATATAAAACTTGAGGTAATCACTTGACTACACAGTTGTGTAAAAATCATACTATGAAATATATTTTCGAATCTATTGTTTCCTAATGTCCCTAAGTGATTTTTTTCCGCCTTTAAATCATTGAAATTTAAAAAAATTACTTGGGGCCAGTATTATGAAATGAATTTCTTAATGTATGCAAATTCCATGTCTATCAAATCAAGTTGAAGAATATAAGCTTTTAATTAATAATAAACCAATTACTCTTGTAGATTCGACAATGCCTAAGATCTCTAAGACGATGGTAATACTGTAAATGACGTAATCTTAGAAATGCCTTTCTAAATTTGAAATAATATCTTACAACATTCTCGAATCTCAATAAAAGGAAGTGTGGTGGTGCATTGGATGTTTAAGTAATATTGTTTAAGTATTTAGAATTTAGAGTTTAGAATTTTTCATTAATTTGTAATCAAGTATTATAATATAATTTAATTATTAGTTTTTACATACATAATAATATACACAACTTTTAATATTATAAACTACTGTAATTTTACACACCCTATACGAGCCCTTAGGCTCATCTGGGACATAGTTCTTAAATAAATAAATAAATAAATAAAAATAACACAGAGTAAAGTTTTCGAATCTCAACATTTGGATGTCTGGTGTTTTACTGGATGTTTAAGTAATATTATAAAGCGTAAAGCTATATACAATATTAGCAGAGGTTTGTTATATCCCGATATTAGATTATAAATACTTATAAATAATAATCATATAAAGTTACACAATTATTCACACCTGATGACAACCCAATCAAATTAGGTGATCGAGGCATAGAAATTATAAATAATTTCTGTTGTCTAGGAAATTTATGTCGCTTAAGGTGGCACCAACGAAGATGTATAATACTGAATCGATAAATCTAGAACAGTCTTTGGAAAACTTCGCTTCATATGAAACCGTTAGCAAATATCAAGACGAACTAAACTAATAATATTCAATTCGTGTATATTCAATCTACATTAACATATGGCAGTGAACCATGTTTGCTGACTAACTCCCTTAAGAATAAAATACAAATCTTCATAAATAAATATCTCAGAATAATATGTCGAATATTCCGGCCGAATAAAAGAAGAAATCCATAATTGTGGGTACTAACAAACGAAGAACCAATAGTGAAGCAAATTGCCAAAAGTAAATGCAGGAAAGAAGTAGATTGATTTCCATACCCTAAGGCAAAGTGAAGAGTGCATAAAAAAAATGGCGCTAACCTGGAATCCTCTTTACACCCAAAACAACATGGAGAACACGGTTTTGGATGAATTAAGTAGATGACAAATACTGAAATAAACCTGGAATAGACTTTTCAAGATTTAACCTCTTGCTCCGCAGTGGAGTAACAGGAAAAAAACAAAAGTTACACAATATAGAAGAGTAATAAACTTTCCTTGAATTATTACAATTCCTTGATCATAAATATGACATTTTATGTAACTTTCTTTGTTTTTACTCTCTCACAACATATTTCTTCTTTTTAAAGTACATCATTAATTTTTTTTGTAGTATTCCTGGTTTATTTCTTCAAGTAGTACCCAGGTTGTCTTCATACTTCTGAATCTCATAAAAAAGAATTTATTTATTATATTCATTCTTTTGGAAATTAAAATAATCCTGGAAAAACAGAAAAAAGAAAACTTTTCATTGAACAAAAAAATACTTGTATATTTCCATACCATATAATAAAATAGACATCATCATTATTCTTAAAAGAGATCCTACCTATGCTTGGAAACAACAAAAAGACAAAAAAAAGTAATTTAAGGTGTTTTTATTATAGACATTTTTCAAATTGAGTCTCCAGAAATTTTTGGATCAAGAATGGGTAATGGATGTTAAAAAAACAAAAAAAGAAAAAAAAAATTAATTCAATTATTTTATAGATAACTAACATTTAACAATTGTATATGTTTGTGTTATCACCTTAAGAATAAATGATCTAGAATTTCATTAAAAGTATATGCACTCGACTACCTATTCTTTATATTTTTTTTTAATTTTTTGTATTTTGGATTATAACTGACTTATTAATCTTTAGTATAAATATTATACTTACAATTTTAAATGGCTCTTATAAAATAAGTATTTTAATCTGTGATATTTAGCTTTTAGAAGAGTGTTGGATGTACAAACTAAAAAATAGGAGACATATACAATTTTCATGGGATATGAAAGTGTGGTAGATACGGAAGAATATGAGAGTAGGGTAACCTTTAAAATGGGATTTTAGAGTGTAGGTAATGCATTTGCTTCAACTTTTTATTTCTTAAGAAGTCAAAGTATTATTTTATCATTTTGTCCCATTCTAGTTTTAGCAGTGGTATAGAATACAAAATATTAAATATCAGTTTTGAATTAACATTTAGCTATAGGTTAAAAATGTTTCATTATTCAACTTAATTTTTTTATTATATTTATGATTTAAATTTAATTTAATAACTTAAGGTTCAGATATCTAAGCTTTATACTAAATTAGGTTTTGTTTTATTTAAAATCAGCATTGGAGCCATATAATTTCAAGTAATATTTAAATTTTTGTTGGTCAAATGATTCCAAACTAATCGTAAATTGTAAGTTGAAATATTTTTGTACAACACTAATCGGAACTTCTAATAAATTGTCTAAAGTAAGTTTAATAAAAAGGAGTTTTAGTATCATATTGGATAATTATATATTGTCGTCTTAGATAGCAAGCGCGGTGCCTCTCGTGTTAGGTAGTATTGCTTCGCAAATTTATTTTGAAAGTTAATTTTAAAAAAACTCTCCTGTTCCCTTCACTTTTCTTATATTGTACAAAATGTTTAAAGAACCAATCTCATGATTTTTGGTGTTTGCGCCAATTAAAATTTCAACGACAGTGTAATTTTCAAGTTCCTGCGTCTTAAAGTAAACTACTTGGAACTGGTTATTCTTTTAAGACACGAAACTGATTCTCCTGTTAATTTTTGGTGTTCGCGCCAATTAACATTTCGACGACAGTGAAATTCTCAAGTTCCCGCAGCTTAAAGCAAATTATTTAAAAATCGTCATTCTTTGAAGATACGAAACAGATTCACATTTTATCATTAGGATATCCCAAGTAATTAAAGTCAAATGTTTACTATTATACAATATTTAAGAAAATGTCATATTTCTGAGGCTTACAGTTGACATTGCGAATCGGTCGTTTTTTCAATGCACAACCGTTTTCTATAATTCTATCGTCGATTTCTGTTCCAAGTATTTAAAGTCAAATGGTCACTATATACAAAATTTAAGAAAGGATGTTAGCTTTATTAAGTGGAATAAATTTAATAAAGAGTTTTCCTGTTCCACATTTTTCTTTTTCTATTGTTCCGTGTCCATAGTTTTTGAAACCTTAATAGTTTTTTTTTCAGTTTCATTTCTTTGTGACTTTTTAAATTAGATAAAAATTCTGAAGTCATGAAAAATTATACTGAAGAAAAGTAAAATATAACGGACAGGTAAATGAAATACTATTCAAGTTTCCGGTAATTGTTGGCTTTTAAATAAAAAAAAACTTTGTAAATTTCTGTATGTGTGTGTATTTTTGTTTTGTATCCTAATTTAAATTTGTTGTCCAACATTAGAATTGAAATGAAGATTTAAATTTTAGTTTAGAGAGTTTTATTTTTTTTATTCAAATTGAAGTTGATACTTGCATATTAAGATTTTTTAAACTTAATCTGTCGCATGGTTTTTATTAAAAGTTTTAATAAAACTAGGACCTATTTGTAACATGCAGTGCTGGAAATTGGATAACTTCACGTGATTTTGTTAGAAATTTTAACTGTTAGTATTAACAGGTTTTTCAAAATTTTATTAAATTTTAATAAGAAGCATCAACTGGTTTTTTGTACTAAGGGACTGTTTGCATACAATGTGATTAGAGTGTGAAGCATGCCTTTCCTATGCAAGTGTGCCACATATATACGGGCTTGACCTGTACGGGAATCGAACCCTTATCTTCTCGGATAATAAGATCCCAATAGTTACCCATTACACAACTGAGACTCGCAGTAAAAACTGTAAAATAATAAATAGTAAAATGTTATGTGTTCATATAGAAATATTTAGTATTCGTTAATAAACTCCATTAGAAATTCATTAGTGTTCTTAAATATTTAGGAGCTAACGTTAGTTACTAGTGATGACAACATGGAAGTAGTAAAAAGTTTTGTTTCTGTATGGTCCGAGATAACAAGTGTAAACGATGAAATATCAGAGGTAACTTAAAGGATTTGTAGAGGAAAATACTGCGTAAAATTATCGGGCTAATTATTGATCAGGACCCAATTATTTTGAATTTAGAATGCAACGCAACGCAGATCTATACAATGTATATACCGACAGCGATGTTGGGACTTATATCAAGCAACAACACCTTAGGTGGGCCGGTCTCATGCAACGTTTGCCAGATTCCATTCCAAAGAAAGTATTGAATGGGAAAATAGAAAAAAAGGACCAGTAGGGAAGCCGAGAAATCGATGTGTTAATGCCGTCAAGTTAGACGCTTTATCAATGCTCCAAGAGCAAAATTGCATAACTGCTGCGCAAGATCGAGTGAACTGGAAGAGAATGATTAAGGAGAACAAGGATCGACAACAAAACTGAAGCCCCATAGAAAAAGAGAAACTTTAGTTTTAACTTCAACTAAATATATGTTACCAAATTTTTAAATTTTAAAATAGGCATAAATATATTTGCAAAATTAATTTTAATTTATTTTTTTACCAAAAAATTTTTCAAATTAATCTGTTGGCGACAACAGGGACATAAATCTTTTGGAAAATGGATATCATTTAGGTTCGAGTTTCTTTTTCGAGTGCTGAGTAAATAATCTTTTACCCAAAAAAAAAATTCATTGTATGCAAATAAAAGTTATCCCCCCCTTATTTTTGAAAAAATTTCTTTTAGTTCTTAAATCAAACCGGCATTTTTTGTTTTGTGCTTCCATTGTTATATGAAGGACTCAACTAAATAATACAAAATTTTTATTTTGTTTATTTTTTATTTTGTAATATATTTATATAACTGTAATATTTATCTAAGGATACAAAATTCGTATACATATACATCTATAAAAGAAAAAAAGGATACAACACAATAAAAAGGACTTTGTAAACTATTCAACTTCAAAAATGTTCAAAATAAACTCTAAAAATGAAGAAAAAATGAATTGGAAAATATTCAAAAAAATAAACAAACTTTGGTAAAAATTTTCTCGAAAATTTTTCCAAAAAAAAATAATTTTTTTTTTTTTATAATAAAAAACTTTTATATCAGGGATTAAAAATTTGGTTTTTAATGAAGTTCCGAATTTTCTTAGTTTCATTGGTTTTTAATTTTTTATTTTCAAAATTCAAAACTATTTTGAAAATCGTTCAACTCTAACGATCCACGAATATAACAAATCCATGTAGGTCAAGTTGGTATTAAAAAGTTTTTTTAGGTTATATTATTCGATACAAATTTTCATTTTTTACCTTTATTATTATTATAACCTAGGTATACCTTTAGGATACCAAAAGTTTGGAAAATGTAATCTGTGGAAAATGTGGAAAATGTAGGTAACTGTGAATGCAATTTAAAAAAACAGTTAAACTTTTGAAAATTTCATATTAAGAACTATAATCGGTTTTTACATTTTTTTCATAGAATCGATTTTTATTAGTATTGTAAGAAAAAAATTGACATGGTGACTTTAAAATTAATTTTTTACAATCTTATTATCTGTCAGTTTTGAAAATATTATTCTTTTGAAGAAATGTCAAACTGTCAGTGTTTCTAAGGAAATTACTTGGAAATCATTAGAGTGATTTCCTTGTCCTTGTGTAATTTGCAAAAATCGAATAACACATACGTGTGGGGTACATAATTCATTTCTTAGAACCTAAGGAAAGATTGACTGTTAGTAAAGTTAAAGATATTTTACGGAAGCAAAGTTGTTATTGCCAGCGACTCTAAATACAGAGTTTGTAAACTGATTTATGTCGATAAAATACAAAAGTTTGTACTTTCAACAACATTTTGATTACCTTTGCTTTAACACTTTAATTACGTTTCATCAAGGAATCGCACATCAAGTATTTCGCTGGAATTCTTACACAGGCAATGAATTCCTACTAACAGTTTTAAATTTTAGATTTTCATGTATAAATATTTTTATTTTTATGGATATTTTCCAATTGAAGTTTCCAGTTTCTCTATCTGGCGCTTTCTCTTGAAATATGTTCCAGAATAGATCGCATCTACTTATTTCTTCTAGGCCTGTGCACTTCCATGTTATTCTAATTATAAAATCTCTTTGTGGATTCCAACATTGAAAATTCTAGTACTTTCGTCTGTTCTCAATTTGTGTCCTATCCACTTTCACCATCTTCTGGTTATTATGTATGAATACATCCTTGGTTGATTTCTTTGATACAAGTTATAATAAAGTATTGATTTCATTGAATATTCTTTACCAATGAACCATAGTACACGTTTGTGACGATATACACGTTTGGAAGTCACTCGAGAATTAAAGGATCCTGCATATAGGCGAAAAACTGTAAAACCTACAAATTATACATAAAGTGTAGCCTGTCAGTATCAATGTAATAGGGAATCGTTCTCAGAAACTCGAAGATTCGAAATAACTACCTGTGTACATGTCATTCAATGAATATTTTAAAATATGGTCTAAGAGCACGATGATTCCAATGATTATAATTAAATTGGAAAACTGGGAAGAAAAGTAATTAAAACATAAATTTTTGTATCAAATAACACATTTTTCTACTAACACATTGCGAAATTTAATGTCACATTTTCTAAACTGAACCCTTTAATTTTGGCACTTTCTGGAATTTCTAAACGCAAATAATTTTTTGAATAAAACATATTCTTTATTTATTATTAAGTACATTACGTATAGTACGTAATTTATTACTAGTGTAAATTATCAACAAACTCTTCTTAACCACTAAAAATTCATGTTTTATTAGACTTTTAGTTGTGCAATATCATGCAACATTTATTAAAGAACATATATATATATATATATATACAGAAAATTTGGTATCTTTTACCACATTGCTTCTTTACTATTATCTATGATTTTATAAATACTTTTAGAAGGGTAGTATAAACCTAGTAAAATGTTGGTAATGTGACTATTTTTGTTTATGTTTTAAAAAATATGTCTGTGATATATAAGCATGAATTGAAATTTGTATGTAAATAAAAAATTTATATTTAAATCTTGAGTTATCCCATAGTTGATCAAGGTATAGAACATTACTCTTTAATTACTCACTAACAAACTCTTCTGAAATATTCGAAACTTCTTCTAAAGTTGTTAGTCATTAGGGAAATTGATGAAATGCATAAAGGAGTTAGTATCATCAGCGGGCTACAAAGAGTTAGATTGGAACTCCCGAGGAACAAACAATGTCAGGAGACCAAAAAGAATCGAAAGGGGATGGGTGCAAGGAAAAGACGGAAAAAGGTCAGAAATAATAAAAATAGCTAAAAATAGTGATGGATGGAAGTGACACTTGGAAGCCCTAACTTGACTAGTGATTATGTGATAACTTCTCCTGTATCATAATACCAAAAATTGTTTTAATCTTTCTGGAATCTATTCAAAGAACGTGTACCCTATAACTGAATTCAGATCGTATATCCTATATTTTGTAAAAATAAGAAAGCAGTTTTTATTACAACATGAATGTAAAAAAAAAAGAAATATTGTTTGCTGAAATATAATAGATTCAAAGTTTTTTTTTTTTTTTAAGTAATATGAAGTTTATTTTGCCATTATTTCTATACAAAATATATATATGTATTATGTACATATGTTTCATACAGCTTTTTTTATGTTTTGTCATGTTTCAAAGGACATTGACTGTAAAACAAAAATTTTTACAGGCAAATTCTTTTAAGTTTTCAACAAAATGTTAAATTTAATGGACAACTTTAAGGCTAGAAAAAAAAAAATTTAATTAAAGTTAAATAACTTGAAATATGAATGTACAATATTTGACATTTTTTTTTTAAATACCTTACAGCAATCTAAGTATAAATTCTAGTATATGACCGTAGGACTCACTATTAGAAAACATATTTCAACACCATTCATAGTAAAATTTTGGAGGCCTTTTAATTAAAAAATGAATGACAATATTTCAAGTTCAAGTTTTTTTTTCATAGTAAAAGATATAATTTTATATAAAAACTACTCCCAGCTTTGAAGCGAGAATATAAGGAAGAAAATCTGGGAAAATAGCCACAACAATGAAGTTATCTTGTACATAATAATGACTTAGATAATACTTTCCAAGTAATTGCTGTTATTTATCGTCTAATGACCGTTGTTAAAGATTAAATAAAGTCTCAGAAAACTATACTAGAACTATTTAACTTTTGTATTTAGTCTACGATCTAACGCAGTTAAGTACACTAAAGTCTGTATATTAACTTTTCTTAAGTTAATTGGAAATGAGAGACTAAAACTAGAAGAGCTGAATGGAAATTAATCCACAGGGGAGCAAGAGAAATTACTAAACTTGTTTACACCTCCATCGCGATGGGAGACTAAAAGTTGAACTCTATGAAAATACATACTTAGAGAAGTAGGAGAAACTACTAAACTCGTCTACACGAAATGGAGATCTCTTTAGAGGAAAGTATAAATACATTAAAGGAAATATTACAGAAGAACAGAGCAGCTCTACAGAAAATTTTCTAACGAAAATTTCAGAATTTCTTTAGAAGCTGCAGATCTTACCCCTCCAGTGACTACATATATTTTGATGCAAAGAAGTAAGATGTACTTACAAAACAAGTTTGGAACTATAATTAAACCCAAAATTAAATCATTAGAAAAATAATTGCGAAGTATTGGATCCAAGAATAGGTGCTTGGAAGAAAAACAGTTGGATTCTATAATGAATTATTTGATTCTGAATTTGAGTTTCCATTTGCCTAATAAATTTTTAAATTTTGTTATTAGAAACTTATTTAAAAATATTTTAATTATTCACATAGGGAATACATGAAACCCTATGGTACAATTTCTACAGATCAATGGTAGAGTCCCTTGAGTTGAGCGGTATTATGTCTACAGTCCCCCACGGCAATGAAATTTCTAAGTATAAAAATTGCTTGACAAATCGGTTTACAATTCTACAATAAAGCTTCGACATGTGTTGACTTAAATTAAGATTGCTCTACTGAGTTTCTTGTATTAATTCTGCAACCTCTGCCTCCCAAATCTACTTAAATTCAATAAGGATATATATTTTTTAGATTATTAAAATTTTTTAGAAAATCTTACCAATCAAAAAATGATTTTTAAAAATTATGATTCTGATTGATTGTAAAATAAATCAAAACTCAATCGACCTTATCCGACACATTAACTACCAACATACTTATTTGGTCCTTGGGAATGTCTTGATCTCACCTGACCTAATTTTTATTTTCTGTGATTATATTACCTTTGATATTTAAAAACAAAGTGTAGGTGATTTAAAATTTTCCTTAAAAAAATATGAAATCAAATTATAATAAAAAATTCAAAATTTATCCAATTTTTGTTAAAACAATTATTTTTTCTTCAGAACTTTTTTTTAAGAAAAATATTTTTTAAAAAAACCTCAAAGTTCCTGAATTTTTTTACTAAATTAAAAAAAAAAAAAAAATTGCTCTAGATACATTTTTTATACAATTCAAGAACTTAATACAAGACTGGGATACAAGAACTAACAAAATGCATTTACACTTATGTACTTCTCTAGTTGATTTCCAATTTTTCTCCTCTTTGTTTTTTTTTGTCTCCAGTGTCTTTTTAAATTTTTATACACGTGTTTCGAAAAATTTAATTTTTCTTCAAAAAAACCTTGTGATTATTTTTCTTATTTCGGTTGTCATCGTTTTACAAATCTACGAAATACAAGTTAATTTAAGATTGGAAGCAACATAGGAATTCGAACTAAAAGTGAGAAAATATTAAAAATTTGAGTACACTTATGGTCATAAAAAAGATAGAAATATTTTGGGCGAATCAGTTTTAAATATAGACGTCCTTACAGTTGTCCAACATAATGTGAGGAGAAGGTATTATAAAGTTCAATATATTGTCGAGTGCACTAGACCGTCCACTGTAGAAGGAAAGCAATCATTATGATTTAAAAACATTGGGAAGTGGAATGGCTTGTTTAAATTGAAGATATTATTCACTTATTAAATAGAATTTGCAAACATTGTCGTCAATCTGAATCGAAATGATCAATGAAATAATGCCAATATCTAGTTGGTGATAAGTATTAGAAAAGAAAGATTATCCATTTTCCTCGATGTATTACTTTGTTGAACATATTCCATTTGATAGCTACGTATTCGGAATGAGATATTCCATTCTAGACTAACACCTTGTATTTCCTTCAGGTGACCCAAATAGCTATGAATTCTGTTTTTAGTTCTTTTAATAGCATTTAGTTCCTACAACAGCTTTAAGTTCCTACGAAAAACCCCAACAACAAAGGGTTTGATAGTTCCTATATTTACTATTATTAATAATTTTAATATAAGATCTATATTTCTTATCGTATTGGTATAAGAATTGAATAGTTTAATATTTCCACAACTGTACTTTTATTTATTTTAAATTTGTAATTCTATATACAAAAATAAACTGAAAAATGTCCTGGTGGAAACCAAATTTTTAAAAACCAAAACACGCACACAGTTTTTATTTTCTTTTGTGTATGTGTGTGTTTTTTTAAGTGTGAGTTGAGTTGAATTTTTTTTTCTTTTTGAAGTTGTTGAAATCTGAAATGTTTTAAAATCAAAATTTAAATAATCAATAATTTCTTAGTTTCTTATTAATAATATTGTAATAATTTTATATTTGGTTTTGACAGTAATTTTGTATCTGTGAGTTATATATTTCAATTAAAATTCATGTTAAAATTTTGTAATTAAAGTTTTTGTTTATATTTTGTAATTGGTATCAATTTGAACTCAATGCGGAATGGTATAGCTGAATCGAATCGAAAACCAAATATGCAAAGTTTTGTTTAACTTTTCTGATATTGAAACTAGAGAATGAACTAGGAACCCTTCGAATGATAGATGAACACCCTAGCGTCTTTTCTCCCGGCTGCTATACAACATTTCTTCTACGACATATTTTTAGGCAGCTAATTATTGGTCAGTTGTAAGTTCTTCTGCAATATGTTTAATAAGTTGAAATCTATGCTCAAGCTCAATAAACTCTAGATTAAAATTTTTTTTCGGAATTATAGTCCCAACCTATGAAGCTTATGTTTCATATTGTTATTAGATTATTAAAAAGGAAATCAAATATAGGTATTATGCAAAAGGAAAGATTAATGTAGAAGCACTTTAGTTTTTGAATTGTATTGCAAAATTATGAAACACCTTAATTTTATGATCTTTCAAAAGAGGTACTCAATAACTTTGGGATCTAATGTTTAGGGGAGCTTGAGTTATAGCACAATGGAATATAGAACTTATTCTGATTTTTGAAATTGGAAGCTTTTGATATTTTCAATAACCGAATTGTGAAGTAACTCAGTCATCATTGTCTCCAATGGTGTACAAGCTTTGTATAGAAATAAATACTGGGACATCAGAATGAAACCAGTTACTCTATTTATTTTACAACTTTTCTTGAATAATTTACCAAAAAAAGTAAATTTTATTTTGAAAAGATTTTTTTTATAATTAAAAATTCCAAAAACTTTTGTTATTATATTAAAAAAAAAAAATGTAAAGCTTTTAAAAGAAAACTTTTAAAAACTTCGATTTCCTTTTTTTTTAAATGGGTATAGTGATAATGGAATAAATAAACATAAATGGTTAAACGATTCTGCAATCAAGGTATAAGAGAAACTTGCTTTAAAGTAAAGTACCAATTAAAAAAAATTTTTCAAAAAATTTTTTACCAATATTTAGAATTTTTGAGTAAAAGTTTTTTTTAAAATAAAATTTAAAAGAAAATTTTTCCCAAAATGCGTTATAGTTATTAAAATAAAAACTTTTCATAAAAGTAAATATTATGTCTACAAAAAAGTTTTATCATGAATGAGAATAGTTGGTCCACTATCATGGATCGTATAGATTTCCTCTTTATATTTTAATCCCAGACGATTTTCCACGGTTTGTTTTTGCATTCTCTGTATGAGGATGTATTGTTCATTTGCTTGGTTCATTTATTATTATGCATTCCTTGTGTTATTTGGATATTTTCTCAGCGAGTAAGCTTGCCTCAGTGGGGAGGGGCATCAGTCTATGATCAAGTTAATGTAATATTGTGTGTTAATGTATGCTAACTAATTTAATGGAAGAAATACAAGCAAAATTAAATAGCTTAAAAAAATTCTATTGCATACAAATATTTAACATTAAAGTATTGGTAACTTCATCTGAATCTCTGGTACAACACATTCTGAATGTTAGTGTGAACCTCACTAAATAATGAAGTCAAAAATTGTTAAAATTTCTGACTACTTAGGCTGATGACTAGGCATTAATAAATATCTATCTAACTGCACCCTCTCAATAATAAAATTAATCTTTTCTTTCCTCAGTCCATCTATCATCATACAAAAACTAATTTAAATCCACTCTGACTGTCTGGAATATCCAGATTTTGTGCTAACACTTGCATTTCGATAGTCATGTATTATTTGACATTGAGGAAAAAAAGGTATAATTAAAGTACCAGTATATTCTATTACCTACATTTTTCTGAAGGTTAATGAGACAAATCTGTAGCAGGCATTGAAAAGGTGAGAAAAAATTTTGAAAAGATCCAAAAAGATTCAAAAATTTTTGAGGTCTGTTTGTTAGAGTGGGCTTGAGAGTCGAACTTTTCAATTTTTCTTACTGTACTTTAGCACTGGGTCCCAGGACTGGGACTTTAGTTTTTTGGTTTTTCAAAAATGAAAATGGTAAGGAATTTTATTTCTCTCGGAACTTTAATTTTTGGTTTTTGTGATTAAAGTTCCAAAAAGAACGTAATAAAAATTTAATTCAAATAAAGATCCAGAACGATATTCTAAATTGAAGCCATATTTTTTGTTGTTCCGAAATAAATATCATTCCGAACCCCTGTACTAAAGGTTTTCCTTCATTTTACATTCTGGCCCAACTAGTTTTAATCGAACATTTAGCCATCCGAAGTTCCGTTTATATTCCCAGGTAACCCTAATTTACCAACATTGTGCTTGTAAATGTTTTTCCAAAATTTTGTTGTCATCTCCTAATTGCTTTTACAAGCCACAATATATATATACATTTTTTTTTACAATCAAATATTTTTGTTTATTATATATTCTGATAAGGTTTCAATTTTCTAGTTCTCACCCCGCCTCCCCTTCCTTCCTATAAAAAATGTAATTTTTAATCATAAGAATTCATCGGAATATTTTGTAACAATTTTTTTTTAACTTACTGTGTTATGTACTCGCATTTTATTACATGGAATTAAAAATTGAATTTTGTATTTTTTGTAAATAAAATGGAAACTCTCTGATAAAAACCGCACATATAAGAATTTTGTTTTTACAAAAAAATTATTTGGTAAAAACTAATTGGTTATTCAATTAGAAAAGCATACCAAAATGTTATACATATAAGTGGTTTCTCTCAAAATTCTTTATAATCCCTTATTTTTTACTAAATGCTTCCAAAAATTTTTCCATTAAAATAGCAAATAATTTGCTTTTTAATTTGTAGGTGGAGGGACGGATAGGTCCTGGAAGAGGTTTCCAATAATAATTTTTTTTTCTTTTTAAATCAATACAAGTTTTCTTTTAAAATTTTTAAAAAAATTTGGAATTTTATAAACTTTAGTTTGTATTAAAGTAGTTAAAGAACTCTTTTAAACTCTTAAGACTTTTTGTAAAAACTAATTTAAAATTTTGTTTTACTTATGTTTTTGGTTTTTAATATTTTTAATATTGTGTAAGTATATATAAAATAATTAAAATATATATGTAATTACGTGTTTGTGTTACATAAAGAGGTATCAACAAAGACATTTTCTTAAAATAATCTTAGGTCCAATTAATTTTGGTACTTTTATTTTTGTGTTATCATATCAATGAAACCCAAATAATAATAGAAAACCTATTAAGTGTATAAGGAAACAAATTCTTTTAAGGAAGAATTAAAAATAAATTTCTCAAGGATTCAAAATCTTTTTTAAAGAAGTCCTTCAATTTGAAGGTAAAACTTCAAAAGAAATTTATATAAATACCAATCTAAAGAATATTTAACCACAAAACATAATGGTATTTTGTTTTTGTTATTATTTTGTGGTTTTGTATATTTGGTAAATTAATTGATGAATAAAGGGTTAAGATTTTATGTAATTTTAATGATCTGGAATTTTATAGAAATTTATTATTTTATTGAATCAAATTATTATATAGAAATTATTAAATTAATCGATAGAGAAATTTATTGAAAAATAAAGTTATCTAACGGTATTTCCTCGGGTTGTTTATTGAGATTCAGGTTGATGTGGTATTGTTATTAAGTTTTTTAAATGATTTGTTTGAAGTTGTACAATTTTATTAAATTATATTAATGTTGTTCTTAGGAGTAGTTATGGATACAGGAACACCATTAATTATTTTATATCTAGGATAAATGTTAATCATGGAATTTGACACTTTAATGATTGTGAATCTGTTTTATTTATTGATAGAATGCAAAGAGTGATAAAGTTGATTAATATTTTTCATTTAATACTTTATAATTCGCAAAATAAATTTACAACTTTATGGAGGTGAATTGATTTCAATTTATAACTGTAATTATAACCCACGGCTGGTGGCACATTGGTTGAGTGCCAACCTTTCATGCGAAAAACCCGGGTTCGAATCCTAGAGGAAGTGAAAAAACTTTTGTTGTTTTCGACTCGACTCAGCTTCTATTTGCCATTGGGTTCATATTAATGGCATAATCAATAATTAATAATTATATATCTTTAATAAAAAACATATTAATATAACAATATAAACAAATAATTTAATTGAATAATATAACCCACAGATATAGAATACCCTATAACTCAAAAACAAACTATTAAAATATAAACAAAAATAGAATTGTATGTATTGAAAATCTAAGACCTTTCTACATGTTATAAGGCCTAGTACTATCTCATGTTTAAATTGTATGTGGAATTCAATACGACCAATTCTAATAACACGAATATAATATACCCCCTGTTCCAACATGTACCTATGGTATAGACAGGCTTTTAGCCTAACAGTTGAACAGTTAGCGCTTAAAAAAAAAAAAAAAATTTAAGATATTTCATTAGTGTGAAATTCTGAAAATTAAAATTATAGTTTTAAAGCTCTTAAAAACGTTTTTTAATAGTTTTACCTTCTCTTCAGTATATTTACTCTAGAAGAAAAGGTTATACGTTCCTCGTTATAAAAATATAGAAATTGTTCCGTTATAACAAAAGTTGTTTCATTTTATGGAAACACGTGAATTCGAAAATTTTTTACCGAGTTTTGTTTGGCTGTTTACGAATTTTGTATTTTTTGCATGGTAACTCGTGGAAATTTAAATAGATTTTGATGAAGTTTGGTATATATGCTTTCTTCGTTAATAGTAAGGTTAGGTTCGTAAATGGGCTAAATGGGACCACGGGATCAGGAGGCTTCCATATAAAAACACCAGACTTTCCGAGAAGTCAAGATTTCTAACAGTCGGAAAGATTTTAAATGTGGTACATAGACTTACTGGTGGCTACCTATGAGGAGTAGCTTTCTTATATTGATTCTAGTATCATCGGGTCTACAGATTCTAAGAGTTTTAAGAGAATGTTAAGTTCTAATAATTCACTAAAATCTCAACCAATTTCAATTAAATTTGGTATGAATGCTTTTTCTTGTCAAAAGAAAGGATGCCTTCGCAGATGGGCAAAATTGGACCACGGGATACACTGTTGAGACTTTACAATACAAATCACATTATGCAAGAAGAAAAGCTTATACGTTAAATATAATATAGCTGCACTATTCTTAAATTCTTCTGTCTGTAAATTTATCATATTTTATACAATTATTCCAAATAAGATGCCTTACTCCTTCGTTATGTTGTTCTTGTATCATCATTAACTAATCAATACTAAGATAACTGTAAAATTCTAGACAACCATATCTTTGAATACTATTACTACTTTCCTAAGTTCCTATTAATTAGCTATGTAATAAAAAAGTTTTTATGTAACATTTCTCTCCTTCCACTTACTATATAACTTTTTTCTATGGTAAGTTAATAGGTTTTCTTATCTCTTTTCTTAACTCTTTATTACTGAGAAAAAAAATTAATAATTTAATTATATTGATTTGAGGATTGCATAATTTTTTTAATGTATTTATGAATTCCTACGCCTTAATAATTTCTAGAAAAATTGAATCTTATAACATAATTTTTAATAAATTTTCAAAAAAAATTTAATATTAATTTCTCTTAATTTAAATATAATTGAAATATATTTCATAAAATATCATAAATATACAAATAATTCAATTGAATTCAATTTAAAAAAAAAAATATTACAATTAATATTAAATCAAATAGAAAACAGCAAAAAAATATACAACAATTCCATAATCAACTTTTTCAATAAATTTTCAAATATCCGAAAGCAAATTCTAACCACACGACCAAATGATACTTTTACTTCATCTCCTGCCCTTTACTAACAACTGTACTGTACTGGTAATATTTGAAGACAAAAAAATAAAAATTGTTTGTGGCAAGTCCTTAGGTATCTTTAACATTATAATTTAATGATATGTACACATATTTTTATATTATGTGTGTGTGTATTTAATATTATGTCGGAGGGAAAACTTTATTTCGATAAAGGCTATACAGAGGGTTATTTTAGGTATTCATTTAAGTCAAGATACTTAGGGAACACAGAAAAGGAAAGGGATATTAAATAAATTCTCAATAAATTTACAAGAAAAATTCCCTATGGAAAAATACAAAAAGTTTTAATTTTTTTTGCAATGTTTTTGTTATTATTTTTTGGTAATTTTTACTGTTTTGGGTTCAAAAATTAATATTTTTTTTGTTTGTTGTTTTTTTTTTGGACAAAAAGTCACACCCATTCTTCATTTTTATTGAAAAAAATATTTATCTTGAAATAATTCTAATTTTTAAAACCTAAAATAGTTAAATTAAGTAAAGCATTATTAGGATATCATTTAAATTTTCAATTAGGACTATGGAAAATGGTTAGCCAGGACACAACGAACGTCTAAATAAGAAGGAGAAAATGAAAATAGGTAGGTCACACCTTAAAAAAAGTTACAAATAATAATACGCGTCGGGACCTGGAATGAGCCCCGCAGACAAAAAGAAAACGTGGAAGAAAACATGACGCAAGTCAGCCAAGAAAGAAATGGAAGATAATCGCAAGTGTTGAGCTGAAATGCAATAACTGCTTCTAAATAGAATTAGATGGAACAGTTAAGTAGAAGCACAATGTTATCAAAAGGAATGAATAGAAAAATGTCTAATTTAATATAATAGAATTTGGCAGTTGATTAAAAAATATCTACATTAAATTTTTTAAAAAGTATTTTAGTAATACCTTAAATCGGGGCCTCGGTAGGTTAGTGGGTAAGCAATTGGCTTTCTAACTAACCCAGGTGGTGGGGGTTCGAATCCCGTACTGGTCATCAATTTCTTAATAGAAAAATAAATTTATGGAAAAATAATTTGTTTATACAAATCCCCATGGTGACCAAATATAATTTAAAATATACAAATATATAATGTGAACAAAATAATTAATATTACTTATAAATTGACAGCAAGTATTGAAAGTGGGATGTACAACGAGCCGCAAGGCCTACGTGTAAGGATGGTACATGCTATCCCTCATAACAAACAAACAACAATACCTCATATCTTTAGCTTAAGCTTTTTCCTAAATTGGACGGTCATAATTAGATGGAAAGCTATTGAGAAAACCATGGAGTCTCCCTATGCTAGGATTATTTTGTTAGGTATCGCCTTATGTCACTTCGAATACTGTTTTCATAGGCTGCGTAATCATCCATACCTATTGTGCAATATAAAGATTGAGAACTAAAGATGGAAAAGGAGTATGCAATAGGAAGACGAATAGGTTTTTAGGAGAACTAAAGGGATATTAAATTTTGCTTACGGATTGAATAAGAAGTTATATGAATGGGGAAGTATAAAATTTAGTTCCTCTTGAACTAAAATAATTTCTTCACTTATTTTCACAATCCTATCTTCCATAAGAATTCATAAGATTATGTATGTATGGTATCATCGATAAGAGAACATGAATTAAAATAATCTTCTAAGCTACTCCGCCTAATATGAATTCTCTTATCAGCTATGCACGCAGCTGCCTAATAAATATACCCTCAAAAACTCTTGAACGTTTGATCTTAAAACATACTTCAACTACAAGAGTCTTGTAAACTATTATAAACTTAAAATGGTATTCAATTACAATTTTTTAATTACAATTGGATAGCTTAAATTTAAAAAAAATTTTCTAAACTTTAAAAATTTTACCAAAATCCGGCCATACCAAAAAAAAACTTTCAAAATATATTTATTTGTTTGTATTTTGAATTGAAAATTGAAGCAAATATAAAATAAAAAGTTTTTAAAATTTTTTTATTTTTTTAATTCAAAAGTTTAAGTTTAAAAGTGGAGTGAAATAGATTTTAAAAGATTGGTGGGTTCTTCACACTTTAATAATAGGTACCTAAAAATAAAGACCCAAAATGTAATTTAGCTAACTAATGTACATATACCTATATATAGAAAATATTTTTCTAATAAACTGTGGATAATTTTACTGATAGTATGGTGTAATGTGGTGAAAAAAAACAGTATAAATTTATTTTGTGGTGTGTTTTTAGCACATTTTCAAAAGATTTTGTAAAAATGTGCCTATATAGTTTCACGCTGTCAGTTCGTCCGTACGTCCGTATGTTTACAAAAACTTTTACAACTTTTGAAATAAAGAGAAGAAATTTTAACTATAGATAGATATTGCAAAAAAAGTAATTTCATGGAAGAATTTTTTTCTGTAGTCCAACACAGCACGGAGTTGCAGCCCTCCAAAGGCTAAAAAAGCCCTAAAGTTAAATTGCTATAAGAAGAGTTCTATTATGTATATTTGCAATTTGAAAACTGTGAAAGAAAGCTGCTTTTATAAGCTTTATAAGTTTTTGAAACGCAAATTCATAGGCTTACCATACCGTACTAAAACTTACCGTTATGCAAAACTCAATTTTTTGCAAAATTTTTGGCCTCCCATATCTTCTGAATGGTTCAATTTAGAAACTTGAAATTTTGGAGGAAGTCAGATCCTCAGATATTAGTAGAAGGCAGTTCAGAAAATTTTTTATGGCACACCCCCTGATTAGGAGCTTCTATGGGTACAAATGAAAGTTTTGCTATTTTTAAACATCTGTAACTTGAATTCAAAGTTATTTTAGTAATATACAAAATTGAAAGTTTGAACATTATATTTTAGCATGTGTTAAAGGGTTTCCTTAAATTTAAAGGGGGGTTTTTAAAAAATTGAAGAAAGCGTCTCCTAGTTTTAATCATTTTTAAATAATAAAATTCTAAGAAAAATTCTACATTTGAGAGGAAGTCACAATTTAATTCCTAAAACTACAAAATTTTGGCAGGAAGGAGGTATGGTTATATTCTCCAGAATCATCATAAGTTTGCGTGTAAAAATTTGGGAACTTTCTCCATTGAAGGGCTATTAGGACTTAAAAATTTCCGATTTTTATAAATTAGTAACTTAGTCACCAGTACATACATTCCTAAAACTAAACTCAGTATGAAACACTATATAATTTTGAAAATGTGCTTTTTTAAATATCCTTGGTTTTTTTCATCACTTGAATTTTTTAGTTTGTTCAAAATTACACCGATGGCAACACAATAAAAATTATTTGGGTGAACATATAACCAATAATTATTGTTTGCAAAAGTTATTATGAGGGATTTTCAGAATTTTTTCTGTTTATTTTTTTTTTATTTTATTTTTTTTTCCTGGAATTATTTAATTTGTTTTATTTTGATTTTTATTTTTTTTTTTTTTGTAATTTATAAATCATTTGTTCACTTTATTACAGTTCACTTTAGTAATAAAGTGTAGTAATAAGAGGTTTATAGAAATATATGTTGTGGTATACATTCGGGAATTATTTTTTTATTAATAAAAATTTTAAACTTTTCAATTAAATTTAAGACTTTTTTATATGAAATTAAGTCATAGTTTTATTAGTCTAAATTAGTGTGGCGTTTTTCAACATACCATGCGAGGCTTGACTTTAAATGGAATTTATAAATTGAATCTTTTAGAACTTCTGTATAGAATTAAATTTTTTTTTTAGGTATTATTTAATCTTTCATTTTTAATTAAAATTTATTTTTATTACAAATCTAGTAAAAATTCAGAGTTTCAAAACTTTTTAAAATAAAGATTTTTTTATCCAGAGAATTAGATTAATATCATCTTCTGCACTAGAATTTCAAATTTGAATTTTTTAGTATACTTTTTTTAATTTTTATTTATGCTCTCTCTTATTCAATAAAATAATATTTAAAATTAAAACTTTTGTTACCGAATTTATTTTTCTAATCAATGAACTGTCAAATAAAATGTAAAATTAAATGTCAAAATTTACCTATACTTTGCATTCTGAACTGTCAAACTAATTTAATTTATATTGTTTATTTCCATATTATTAACAGCTAAGTGGCATGGTGGTTAGAGTGTCGAACTTTCATTTGTTAGGCCCAGATTCGATTCCTTGTTATAGTGAAAAAAAAAATTTATAATGAAATTTCGAACCCTTGTTTAAAAACTGTTTTCGACTCAGTTACAATTTGCTATTGGTTCGAATTAATGGCATATCCAATAATTAATAATTAAAAATCTTTAATAAAAAATACATTAAAATAACAATATAAATAAATAATTTAATTAAATAATTTGACAGATACAGAAATATTTTAAAATTCAAAAAAAAATTTATAACAAATAAAATTTTCTATTGAAAATCAAAGACGTTTCTACACGTAATAAGTAATACTATCTCATATTTAAATTGTATGTGAAATTCATTAAGATCTAATAATAATAATAATTTAATACGTCATTCCTATTCCAACATGTACCTATGGTATAGACTGGCTTGTTAACTAACAGTTAGCACTTAAATACAAATCTAAACATGGTATTAAGAAAAAATCACATTTAACCTCAAAATTATTTTTAAATGTCAAAAATATGTCAATTTTTAATTACGTCATACAATATAATTAAATTATTGCATTAGAGGTGGAATTTTAGTTTTCTGACCGCACTTTAAAATTAAAAGAAAAAGATTTTAAACTTTCCTTCATTTTGTTTTCAAGAAACGTCATTAATACCGTGGAAAGTTTTTTTTTAAACATGTCAGTATGCAAAAAAAAAATGAATAATAATTTGATTTCAATATCAATCTTTAGACAAAACTTTTTTTTTTTTGCACTGCATAATATTCTTATTAAATATTTTAATATAAATGAATCAACATTGAATGATTAATAGGTGTTAGGTACCTAACAAGCACCTGAATACCATAAACCTACAGGAAAAACCTACAAAAATGGAAAGGAAGTAAAAGGCATAAGAAAAAACTGAAGGATAAAAATTATAATTATAATTTATGACTCGTTTTATTTAAATTTTTTGTAATATTTTTTCACTCATTCTTCGTTTGGTTGCTTTCCATGTAATTTCCTGATTCCAGGATAACACAGATATATAATATCCTTTAATTTTTTATTTTTATTATTCAATGCTTTGTTAAGAAAGTGTAAATAGGACATCAGCTATAAAATAAAAAAAAAAAACCCCCCACCCTATACAATAATTTCTTATAAATCCCACATACAATACAGTAGACAGACGTGTTGCTGTAAGAGTACTGAGTTCATATTTAAATATAATCAAGGCTGTGTCGGTTTTTTAATGTGTGTGTATAAATATTTATTATAAATGTAACTCTTTAACTTCTTTTGATTGGTGGTGCTTATGATTATTTTATAATAATAATACAATACGTTGCTTATTTTTATTTTTTGTATAGTCGTTATCCTGAATTTTTAAGTAATCATTTTGTCGCCAACCAATTATTCATATGCCCAACTATTCATTTATTTTTTTATGAATGATTATTATTTTGTACTGTATAGGTTTTCTATACACATTATTACAAAGTGAACCTTGCGGGTGATTGTTTTTGTTTTTTTTATTTTCTATTTTTAAAAACTTTATAAATTGAAAATAATTTATAATGATAGTGTTGTTATCGTCATCCTGGAAATTGTGATATACCTACACATGGGTTAAAGTTAAACACTGGAAACATGGTAGAGGGAACCAAATTAGTGGGGTTTAACGGTGACTGTTGAGCAGTGAGCTAACATTAGTAGTTCCTTAGAGTTTTAATTTTAATTTAAATATTAACATTTAATTAATTTATTCAAACAGTTTTTGAGGTTTTAATAATCTGCAGGATTAACTAAGGAAACATCAAACAAATCATAGCATTGAATGAAATGTCGCCTTCAGGGATCTTCAGGAACCGAGGCATTACTGTAGCTGAATTTGATTGAAATAGAGGGAGAGCTGGCCAGGCCAACTGATACTGCAATTTTAGATGAGAAGGCCAACAGATACTGCAATTTTAGCATTTCCGAATTTATATGGTATTACAGAAATTTAAAAAAAATACCAAAGTAATAAATGGTAATACTTTAAATTTATGTCTTATGGTAATATGTTCAAGACGATACACCGTGTTTCAAAACCAATAGATGGTAATTTTATTTTTATAAAAGAAAACCATATGTTAAATAAACCCTATAAAAAGTCTACGAAATAATCTTTCGGAAGGAAGCGTTTAAATAAATTTAAGAATAAATCTTAAAACAAACTTTCTAAAAAAAAAAATCTATAAAAATATCTGTCTTACGTTTATAACATATTTTTTCATTTTCTTACGATTTCAAAAATTTCAATTTCAAAAAATCGAACATCTTAGGCTATTAGTATCATCCAAGTTATGTTTGACTCCGAAAGTATTATTCAAGGATTGTTATTCCGTATTTTAGATTAGTGATTCAAGGGTTGGTTAGGTTAGTATTAATGGTCGTACTGGATAAGTACTGGTAGTACTGCTAGAAACTGATAGAGCTGGTGAAGTTCTGCTAATATACTCGCTGGTACTGAAAAGTACTGGTAAAATTATTGTAGCTTCCAGTGCTAATATTGTTATTGGCACTTGTATTCTTTCAATTACCAGAAATAGTAATCAAAAGTTGTCGAATATTTTTCCATTAATAGTACTAGTACTGGCTTGGTTGCTTAAGTACCAACGTACTGGAATTTCGCCAGGTTTGACGATAACATATAACTGCTTCATCCCTGTGTATTACCTTTACGTATGTCCTTTTTAATCAGTTCTTTATGTTTAGATACTAATCCGTACGTACTCTATGTTTAAACTAATAATTATTCATATACAAGATCATTTTCATTTCATATCTTATAACTCACATAATTAATGTATTAACTTCAATAATCCGCAATATAATAAAAACCATAAATCGTTAATAGCTATAACTATACATATGTGTATCTCGTTGACTGAGATTTCCATAAGCTTCAAATTATTGAATAATTTTACTCTAAATGCATTACGTGCTTAGTTAAAGTGGAATATTCCTACAATGTATTATTTCGAACAATAACTGTACATACTGTTAAAATGTGTACGTGTATGCATTTTTATGTAAATGTAAAATCAAATAAGCATATTCAAGGATAACAATTTTTACTTTACAGTTTAAAAATAAAAAAATAGTAGAAATAACTGTAAAATAAAAGAAATGAATAAGAAAATTGTATGTGACATTGTACAAAACAACTACTTCCCAGCCATATGTTCTTTCTTCTCTCCTCACGTCTCCTACTAAATTTTGTTTCCATCTTTTTATCCCTTTAAAACCTGGAATAGTAAATTGAGAGTCCAAGGACAATATTATGATTATTTATTTATTTAGGACAAATAAATAAAAATATTTTATTGAAATTGTTGAATGTACTGGTACTGTTCATAAGTTGAAGGTTAGGTCGACTGAATGCAAATAGAGTGTTAAACAAATTTTGAAATTTTTTTTTCAATTTTTGAAAGGAAATCAAATTTAATCCAATGTTAACTAAGTAGTTTCTGAACTCAGACGCAATGAAAATTCTGTTTTAGATAGAATCCAAGGGGCTAGTTGGTAATTCATTTGTGTACGATTGAAGAAAAAATTAGCATCTTTGAAGAAAAATTAGCAAAAGTTGAAGAAAAATATTAGCATCTTTTACATCTTCTAAATGTCCCATCCAATTTTCTTTATTTTCCAAACCCAATTCCGAAACAATCTTTAACACCCTTACCCTCAGAATCAAGCTGTACATTTGTATCACAAGTTCCATCCTAAAGTTTGGTTAAAAAGGGGTTGTTGTTTTGGTGTAAAAGCCGCACACTCCTTATGGAAACTACGCATAGAAACCATAAGTGGCTTTCAAAGCTTTCCATGACCCTCATATAGGTGTTTATTACCTCCGAAGCTAGTTAAACCACTTTATACATATCTCTGGAATTTTGGTGCCACAAATTTTCAACCCTAGGCACTAAACTGTTAAAACTAGAACTTCCTTTTCTGAAAGAATTTTACAAAAAAAAACAAAAAGAAGATGGCAGGAAACTTCCATTGACTAAGGAATGGAAGAAAAAAGAATTTTTTGTATCGTACCTTCTGTATCAGATAAAGGAATTTTTTTTTCTCCTGAAAATTGCATGTGCATGTATATATAAAATTATATGTATTTATTATATAAAAATATAAAGTAAAAGATGTTTTCTTTAAAAATGTCCTGCGGGAATTTTATGATTTTTTGTTTCATTTCCAGATTGTAAAACAGATAAAGTTGTCATGTCATTTGCAGTTTTTTTACTAGTTTTTTTTTGCAAAACGAACATAGAGGAATTCAAAGTTAAAAATTAAAACAAAGGAAAGTTTTTTTTTTTCAAAATTATTTAAAGAAAGTTTAAATTAAAAAAAATAAATAAAACTGCCACGTAAAAAAAAAACGAAGAAGCCAAGTTAAGATGTAAACTGGTGTATAGAAGTGAAGCTAAAAATAGATTCGCATTATTGTAAATAACACTCAAGTGATTATCAATTAAATCTAATTTGTCTTGGTTAAAGTTAAGAACACATACTGTTTGGAATTATGAGTTGGTGGAATATATTTTTTAAAAATAGATAATGATGTCGTATATAATTTAATAATATAAGGATATGTATAACATGTAATTTATATTTGACGCAATTCTTAAGGGTTTATTGGAAGGATTTTTTTTAGGTCAAGATATTACGTTTTTAATAAGACACAGGAGTATCTGCAAGACCTCCTTCTATATCTTTAAAAATATTTTAGTTTATTTTAAGCAATTTGGTTCGAAACTTAATCTGATCTGAGGTAGCCTAAAAAGATAGACACCCTTAGAAATAGATGCCAAGAGATGTCAAAATGAAATTCTTTATGATAATTCATCAAGTGATGTTCCTCGTTTTGCAATTCTTTCTATAAAGCATTGAAGAATCTAAACAAAATAGTTGGTTTAATAAAGTCGTTTGTGTAAACGAATCCCCCCTCTCAAAAATCCGTAGAGCTTTAAAGGGAGTAAAGTTTTATCTTTTTCTTACATTTCTTCAAATATGAATGCAATGAACCTCCCAAGTATGTTGATAGTCCATACATATTTAGTTGGTCGTACCAAATGTTAATCCGGACCTAATATTCTACTCCCTTCTTGTGTATACTTTAACCCTTTTTTGTTACATAGGGCATCCTTTTCCTAATGTCTTCTCTTAATTTTTAATTAAATAAATTAACATTTTTTTTTTAAATATCAGATTGGTGAAATGAAGTTTGGAAAGCTAATTATCAACTAAAGAAATTTTACGAACTTCTATCCAAGGCCTGTATTTCTTTTGACAATGCTTCATTTGCCTGTATTTTTATTTTCATGTATATTCATTTGCTTGTATACGTATTGATTTATACAAATATTCTGGATTATAGATTTAATAATCAACTATAAAATTTATCCTAGATACTTTTCCTAGATAAACAATTTTCAAACTCTTGCTAATCAAATTATTGAAACCCTGATTTTGTAACCAACTCTAAAATTGCTCCTAACTCAGAATCTCACAAATACATATATATAAATAATTTGAAAATAATATCAAATGGTCTAAAAATATACGGACTATATGCCCTGCTTCCAAATTTTACATATTACCTCAGAATAAAGTCATATAAACATTTTACCTAATTTAGACTCTTTTAAAGTAGTATTCACATGTTTTCACAAATCTAAAGTATTGCAATATTAAAAGGGTTTATAGTTGCAAATATATTTATTAAATTTTTTACTCTAGACTCTAGAGTGTAATAACAATATTTGAGGAAGCAAAATACAGTAAATTCTATTTATAATATTTTTACAGTTATTTTTTTTTTTTTTTTTGGGGATGTACCCAAAAAAATCCGCAAATTTATTTTACAAAATAAAACATTTTTTTTGATTTAGAATGAAGTGTTATCCGAAAATGTATATATACAAGTACATATTTCCATTAAATATACATTCTAACAAATAAATAATAATTAATAATTTAAAACTACACAGTTTCGGGTCGTAAATTTTAGTTTTTTTTTAAACAAAAAAAAAATAATTTCCAAAACAAAGAATTTATAAATTCTGTTTAAATATTTGTAACACATTTTGAATTGTTTTGTTTAAAAAAAGTTCTGGAATTTTAGGATTTTTTTTTAAATTTAATAAAATGTATGAATATTTGAAAAATGTTTGTAAATTACAAAAATAAATTTTTTGAAGTACAATTTTTATAAAAATTAAAGTTTGAACATCAACAAAATGGTTTCCTTTCATTAATTTAAACATTTTTAACAAACTTAATGGTTTTTAGCACATACATAGCACTACAATCGCAACAATTTCCAAAAAACCTTTGTATGTAAATTAGTATAACAAAGTTCTATAGAGTATATTTTAAACCTAAAATCGGCAAAAGAGAGCTATTCTTATAGGGTTTACAAAAAATATGGCTAAATGTATAGAGTTACCATACGGTACTAAAATTAACCGTTATGAAAAACTCAATTTTTGCATATTTTTATAGAGTTACCATACGGTACTAAAATTAACCGTTATGCAAAACTCAATTTTTGCATATTTTTTGGCCCCATATATCTTCTAACGTTTCAAGGTAGAAACTTAAAATTTGAGAAAAGTAAGACTATCAGAAATTAGTGGAGTCGTTTAACAAAATTTTTTTGCTACGCCCCCTGTTTAGGAGCTGTAAAGGGTTGAAAATTGTAAGTTTTCTATTTTAAAGCACCTGTAACTGAAATACCGGTAACTGTAATATACAAAATATAAAGCTGCAACATTATATTTCAACATATGTTAAAGGTTTTTCTAAATTAAAAGAGTTTTTCTAAATTTTAATTAAAGTATCTCGTAGTCTTAACGATTTTTGCTTAGATTCTATAAATTTCTGAGTAAAAATCTAAATCTCGATAGAGTTCGCAATTTATACCTAGAACCTAAAAAAATGGAAGGTATTCTAATCTGCTATATACATAGACGATTCTAAGTAAGTTTTAATAAATTTATCGCATGACTACTGAATAGTGAATTGAGGCATGAGTACTCGAAGCTATTCTTTTAACTTAAAATGTGTTGGATTGTATATTCCACTGAGTGAAATTTCAATATTGAAATATAGGAAGACAAATTATTTCTTCAGGAATTATTTCTATGGCCTTCGGATGTTTTTAAACAAAAACTTTCAAATAAAAAAAACAAAACGATCTGATGAATTGTTTGAAAATTAAAATTTTAATCAATTTAATAGTTGTGGATGACATGGAGAGCACTATCCTTCTATTTAAGGCATGTCAGTGTAATATTCTCAGGCATTGAAACCGATCCATTGAGATGATACGGAGTATAGTTTCGTAGGGTTTAGTATAGCTCCTTTGGGTACTGTAGTGATTTTGAAAAACTAAAATCCCGTAATTTACATCAGGATGAAATCCAGTTATTCAAATGAATAGTTTGTTTTCTTAGAAAGAAGATATGAAGGGATTATCTCTCTCTCAAAACCATTTCATAACCTAATCCTTATATTCGCATTAGATACTTCAGTCTATTTAATAATGTTTTAAGATCTAATATTAAAACTAATCAAATAGAAAGTGCCCCTGATAAAAAGTGAGTTGAAGAAGTTGACGAAGCTTTAACTAATTAATTAAAAGATTCGTTGAAATACAAATTCTACGACTCTTTGATTCCCTGAAATCCCTTAATTTCCTTCAATTGATTCCTTAATATATTTGATTCCAGATTGAAACACAAGTCAATTAAATGCTAAACACATAAGAATTAGAATTCCAAATTTTATTAATTTCATAGAATGCGTATAATGGTATTAAGAATATATTCTAATCTTAAGTACAGAAGTAAAAATGTATTAATATGTATCCATAAGATAAATTAAAATAGACACAAAATACAAACAATTGCAAATTGAAAACGAACCTAACTCAAAAATAATTTTTATTTTATTAATAAAATAATTTAATATTAATAACTATATTGAAAAATTATGAAAGCCTTAAAGCGTTCCATTGAAACAAAATTATAATTAATGATTTCTTTTTTAAATATCTTTATCTTAAGAATTTTTTGGACCTTGAATTTAAATTATTATACAATAAATAGAATAAAACATTTTTTATTTTTAAAATTTTAATAATTATTGTTTGAAGTTTTGAAATATTTTTTAATTTTCTAAAATAAATGAAATTATTAAATATTTTATAAAAAAGGAGCCATTTTGTGTTTTTAATAAAATAATCAAATTTAAAATTTTATATTTAATTTAAATAAATTAAATCTATTTTTTTTTTTTAAGTATCTGATTAAGTATCTTTGTTAAAAAAATCTTTTAAATATTTATAACCAAGGATAAAAGTATAATTAAAGAATAATTTTTTTTTAATTAAATGTATTATTAAATAAATCTTCAATCATGGAAATTAATTTTCTTTTTAATAAAACAAAAAAAAAAAAATTAAAATAATAATTAAATTAGACATTTTCAGCATTTATCTATTTTGGAAATTAATTTTCCTTTAATTAAATCTTTTGTTTTTTCTTTTATAATTAAAAGAAAATAATTTTATTATGCATTTTTTAAATTAAATGAAGTTATTAATGATATGCTGAATTGTTTTTTATAAAATCTTAAATGTAAAATATGAGTTTTATTCTTTCGAAATATTTTTTTGGCTGGCCCCCCTGAGAAAATTGACATTGAATTTGATGCCAATTTTCTAATTGGATTTTTAAATCTTAAAATTAAATCTTACTCATTTATCTTCTATTTAAGAATTCATTGATTATCTTATGAAATATTGATTTGGTACTGACTTTCTGAAGACTTCTTTGATTAGTTCAGATCTTTGATTACCAATTGAAATAATTAAATATCTTTAGTCTCTTTAGTTTCAAATTTTTAAAAATGCCTTTTGGACTTAAAAACTCATGTATTGATTTTCAGAGATACACATTATAAGATACTTAAAATAAAATAAAATTATTGACTTTAATTAATATTGCAATACAGTTAGATCTTCTCAACTTCTAATAATTATGAAAGAATTATCATAATCTCTACTCTAAAGATTATCCATATCTCTAACAATTTTATTGAAAAGGTTCAAGTCATTATTGAGAAATATTAGGGTTAAACACAAAACTCGAAAACTCATCGTATAAGTATTTAACTTTTTTTAAAGTACTCATACTCATTTAGTAGTCGGTTGCACACAATGATTAGGTGTAGAATTTTGTAATATTTAAGATTTTAGAAATCAGACTGGCTTGATTAATATAACCCACCGATTCTGTGGCACACAGAAAATGCGGAAAAATTAAGTAAAATCCCGAAAAATGGCACCATAATTTATGAGTGATATTTGCTGGAGTGGGGTTAAGAATCGAACTTTTTCAATTTCCTTAGCTGTTTAGAACGTTTAATTCTACTAAAAAATCGTTAATTATCTTTTTCTAATTATATCAATCCAGCTGCTGGGTTCCAAGAAACGGGGACTTTTTATTTTTTAGAATTTAAAAAAAACATTGTTAATTGGTAAGGAATTTTAATTTAAGGGTTTTTTGGATTAAAGTTCCAAATAGTACGTTATAAAAATTTAATTCGGATAAAGTTTCGAATTCTGTTCATTTTTATTTCGTTTCGTTCCAGACCTCTGTCTAATGCATTCATTAATTTGCTATTAATTTACATTATCATCATTTGTAACTGTAAATGTTCGTTATCCAATTTTAAATTACAAATACAATGTGAACCCTTCTTTCATAACCTCAGAATTATTTATTTATTTATAAAACATGCAATGCGATTAGCGAGTGATACAGTCTTTCCTTCTCAGATGAAGCAGACATTTTATTTTATATTATAATATAAATTATAAGCTCTATTTTTTTATTAAATACGATCCTACCAGGGATTGAAGCCGAAACCTTTCAATTGAAAGGCCGACGTCCTACCCGCTAAGCTTCCGAATACTTCAGAATTCTTAAAATGAAAAAAAGACATGTGTACAGCAACCCTACATGTGTTCGAAACAATTATTAAATTTAATTTTTAATCTGTTGGAACAGATTTTTAATAAGAGATAACAAACTAGAAGTTTTAATTACCTATCCAGGCAACATTTGAATAACTTAAGTTCATATGATCCCAAATGCAAACTAACGTTATAAATGTCAATTCCTTTGTGATGTGCAAAGCAATAGAAAATTTACATATCAATTTTACTTTTTAATTAAAAAAGAAAAAAAAAAAACACCAATTCTAATAAATTGCATTTACAAATTTAATTTTAGCTGTGTCATCTGTTAGATAAATTTTACCTTAATACAAAATTTCATCATAGTTTTTTTCCCCTTCGAAGTCTCATACTCATGTCACATCTATTTAAAATTCAACAAGCAGAGCAAAAGATTAAGAGCACAAAATAAAAAAAAATAAACGTTCTTAAGAACACTAATCTAAAAAATAGTGTAGCACAGCATTTAATGTATATTCCGTACAATATGATAGCTGGTATATATATCGATTGGGATGAAATATTTCTGCGATAAATTAAGATTCAAGTTTTGATAGGGTGAAATAAAGTCGAATTAACTTTATTGATATTCCTTAAAAATCGTTCAACAATCTCGCAAATACTTCCTAATGTGTAAAAATTCCTAAAGTAAGGGCAAATCCAATTTTGTAACCAACTAATTTTATAGGAATTTTAGAGTTGGACAAAAATCCGGGAATTCCTTTTTTCCTAGAATAATAAAATATGATTTTGTGTGATTATTAATTAGTTAAATCTTTAATTAAGAATTAAAGATTTGTAACTAGGAGGGATATAAGAGCTGAATACAAAATCAGCGTTGACCTCTTAGGTTGTAAACAGTCCAAAAAATCGCCTAGTTGTAATCGGTCCAAAACATCGTCTATCAAAATCATCGCGAATTTATTTCGCAGTTTTTTTTGTCTAGTTTCCGATAGTCACAGCAGAGCTTTGGTTCCATCGTTCTTGGCTACTAATACTATCAGTGAAATGTATACTCTGACGTACAGTAAGTTGAATTATCTCTTGATCTAACCAGTCGTTTATTTCATCCGCTACCAATCGTTGATGCAACAGTCGTCTTATAGTACGCTGAAACTGACCGGAGCTGAGATTTCTGAATTAGGGTTATATTGGTGTATCAACTTAAAGACTGTAGGCCTTAACTCTTAGAGATTAAATGGCTGATTATTTATTTACGTATCAACATTCCAGTACATTGTGAAAAATGTGAGAAGCAAGTTATTGAACATTTGCTTATCAGGTTTCTTTTATAATAGGGTATCTGACCATGATTTGAGCCCGCAACCCTTAATTTGAAATACTATTTCAGTTCCGCTGTCTTTGGTAATAAACCAAATTTGATTTTATTTCACTCCACCCCATTAACAAATTATAAATGATTGAATTTATAAAACATATGTTTGTACGTTTTGATGCGTTATACGATCGGATGCAAATTAATTGAACAGAAATATTATTTGATATATAATAATATGTATGTATGTTTGTATATTTCAATTTTCAAGGAATACATGTGTGTATTCAAAACATTTTATTTATTGATGAGCTTTGGAGCGAAATGACAGCTTTAAATTTTTTTTTTCAACGTTAGTTTTTGTATATCAAGGTTGTTTTTCTATACATTAGTTGTCCTTCAGTTCAATTCCGCCGCTGTTGATTCATTTATAATATATGTTTAATAAAATATTCAGTAAAAGTTTTTTGCACAATTTTTTGCTCTTCCTGTGTAATAAAAAAAAAAAAAATAACGCAAAATTTTCCGTTCAATATTATATTTGCATTTTAAATTTTTAAGATATTACATTAAAAAAAAAAATTGCAAATAAATAAATTAAAATGGTGGTTGTAAAGTAATAATCTATTAAAGCATCTATACAGATGTGGGTACTTTTTTTTTAGATAGGGTTTTGTTTTTTTTTATGTAATCGCAAGTACATTTGCGTAATATGAGCATATTTTAATATACCACCATTAAACTAAAAAAGTTTAAAATTTTTTCCAAGAACTTGGTCAAGGTTGTGATAATGTTATTTTGTATTCGTATGTGACGCAATTAAAAACGTTTAAATTAAGGTTTTGAAAATTTTTTTTTTAAATAAATGATTAAATTTTTTTATTAGTGCAATGATGGTTAGAGAAATTTGATGGAAATTTTAATTGTTTGACTTATTCAATGTCGACATTCATATATTTTAGCTAGGGTTGTAAATCAGTGAAGTCACTTGTCAAACTCATACTCAAAATTAAGTTTGTTGAAACTATAAGGCATACATTGCAGAAAACATGAGAGGACCCTAGTTTCATGTGATTTTTGAGATGGCGCTGATCAAAAATATATTTATTTTTCTATATTTCGTTTAATTTCTTTTTGTGGATATTAAACACCGTACCAAAGTTAATATGCTACAAATCCCTACCCCTATTTTAGATAAGGGAACAAATTTGATGTAAGCTGTATCTACATTAACTTCTTATTCGGATAAATAAATTCTATTGACAAGTTTTAAATTATCCGAAAATTTCTATGGTTTGGGTGCATTTAAGAGAAACAGTCCTCTGGGAACTTAATTCATCTCTTGCACTATGGCATATATTATGGCATATAAATAATCTTTCAAAACAAAGTTTTATATATGATGATTACTTGCTTCACATATCAATAACTCAAATTTTATAACTCACAGATATTGAAAATTAGTGAGATATTAAAAATATTGATTATATGTGAAATATTACAACCCAATTGAAAGGCTTCGATCCTATACAAATATTTTTTTTATTTAGTCATTTAATATTAATATTTTATTTTTAAGTCCGAAATTATGCAATTCTTCCAATTTTGAGCTCGGGATTAAGTACGTCATACATCAAATAAAGCACATTTCTAACTTATTCTTTATACCCGTATGACTATATAGTCCAAGGGTATAATAAATTTGCCATTACGTTTGTGACGCAGAGAAGGAGGGGGGGTAGATATAGACTCAAGTGTATGGATCGGATCAGAATCGAAAAATAAATCGATTTAGCTATGTATGTCCGTCCGTCTGTCCATCCGTCTGTCCGTCCGTCCGTCCGTCATCACGATAACTCAAAAAGTAAAGGAGCTAGGATTATGAAATTTTCACAAATTCGTTTTTATGCAAAAAACGGAATCGAGTTTGAAATTCAGCCATTTTGGTCCACGAGTTCGAGTACCTGCCATACAACTTATAATTTTATATGAGCATTACTCTATACCTATGGAAGCTGCGTGTCTGAAATTTTGCCAAAAGTAGTTTAGTATAATGGCCAAAGTTACTGCAAAATTTGGTTGGTCTACCGCAGAGGGTTCGAGTAGCTGCCATACAACTCCTTCTTTTATATGAGCTTTACACTACACCTGATGAAGCTGGGTATCTGAAATTTTGCAAAAAATAGTTTAGTGTAATGGCCAAAGTTACTGCAAAATTTAGTTGGTCTTCTGCTGAGGGTTCGAGTAGCTGCCATACAACTCCTTTTTTTATATGAGTATTACACTACACCAAATGAAGCTGGGTGTCTAAAATTTTGCCAAAAATAGTTTAGTGTAATGGCCAAAGTTACTGCAAAATTTGGTTGGTCTACTGCAAAGGGTTCTAGTTGCTGCCATACAACTCCTTCTTTTATATGAGCATTACTCTACACCTAATAAAGCTGAATGTTTGAAATTTTGCCAAAAGTAATTAACCGGATGATATAATGTATATGTTACGGTCATACGGGTATCCCAGAGTTGACACAGTCTACTCTACTACACTCTTCCTCGTAAATCCTAAATTTCTTTACTAAAAATAATTTGTGAAAAAATTTCTTTGCATGTCTTGAGTACTAATCACAATTTCATACTTAACTTCTTTTCAATTTAATTATTTAATTAGATCCATATTTAAATACCAAATCAATTGAAATGGAACGTGTTTTATTTAAATTTTTTACATTCATTTCAAGAAGTTTTAACTTTTTTATGTTGCCTTTGTTTCTATTTAATTTCACAAAAACGTCAGGATACGGTTCTTTTTCCATTTTATAAGATATCTACTTATGTTTCTTCTTCTTGAAATTATAAATTTTATTCCTGAAAATTATTTTATTAGCATGAATATATACTTTCAAATTTAATCATTTGAAATATGTTAAGAGTATCTTTTATTTTAAAATTAAAAAACAAAAGGAACGATGGGTGGATGATATGATGGGTAGATTATATTGCAAAAAGGATAAAATGAAACGATGGATCCTAGGTGATAAATGACTTATTTAGCAAAGAAAATAAAGCGCAATGGAGGATTCTACGATGATATCTGGATTATCTAGAGAAGAAGCAAAACGTAACGAAGGATGTTATGATGAAAGGTGAATAATATTTCAACACAAAAACTAAACAATAGGCAGCCAAGAATGCAACACTTCTTAAAATAAATTTTCAAGAAATACCTTTAATCACTTGCTAAAGGAGAAAAAAAAACCAATTTAGTCTTTAGTTTTGTAATAAACGGTCTATGAATGCAATTTAAAAAATAATTAACGGTAAAAAGAAAGAATCAAAAGAACTCAGGTAGACTAGAAAGAAAGGGTAAATATACATAAAAGCAAATATGTAAATAAATATTTATTATAGGTATGTAATATTAAAAGATTATTTTTCTTCAAATTGTGGGTTCTTTTGAAAACCAATAAAAAAAAAATAAAAAGAAGAACAAGAAATCCAACCACTTATATTCAGAACTCACTCTAAACACACTCCAAATAATGTGCAACAACTCACTCCTTTAATACAACAATAAAAATACAAAAAAGAAATATTAAATTAAATTAAAAAATCTGCTCTTCATCATGTATGCTTCAAAACAACAAAAAAAAAACTCTCTAGCAAAAATTTTTTATACAATTTTTTAAATTAATTTTTTTTTTTTTTCATTACTATGTTACTTCTATCTCTTTTTTTCTATTTATTTATAATTTTTTTTCTCTTTTACACTTTTTCTTTTTCAATTAAAAAATTTTTCATAATTTTATTATTGTAATACTCTTGTTTTATCCTTGTTATTTTTATGCTTGTACTTATTATGAAAGTTTTGTACTTTCTGTGTGTGTGTGTGTGTTTATGTTAATATTTACTAATTATATTCATTCTTCTTTTCTCTTTATTTTAAGTTTGTTTTTTTGTAATGTAATTCGCCTTTCACTTGTTTTTAAATCGTGTGTTTTCCGTTATAAGTAATTGTTAAAAAAAAAAGAAACAATATAATATTAACATTTTTACTATTAAATTTGATTCTTTAAGATTAATTGTCTGCCTTTCCATACGCCAATTTTAAATTTACAAAAATACATGTCTAAATGATTAAATTTTGTCTGATAATTCATATGAGATTAAAAAATTTCTTATTTGTGGTTTGTACCCTCTTTTATTAACTCTGAGGAATTGCCGTTATTTTCGAAGCTCGATCATTATGAAAATTACTCTTAGTTTCTAGCACTGAAATCTTTGATTTAAAATGTCCTTATTCATGTCTTTCAGTGTTGGAAGATGTCTGTTTTTATTTTTCCAACTTTTACGTAGTTTCTAAACGGTATTTGAGTACTAGGTATTATTTTCTCGAGTATCGTAGCGTTTCTTAATATATTAATATAAACAATATGCTGTTGTTTTCCTCTTGCCAATTTATAATTGTTTTGTTTTTAATATGCTTTTATCTGGAATATTTAACAGACAAACTGTTGGCAGATATTGTGACAGTTAGGTAAATTTTACTATGTATTAGGATCCAACAATTTGAAGATTCTTATATCATTATCATCGTAACAATATAAATTTGTACAGTAACAAAAGAACAAAACAAATTTATATAATTCGAGAAAAGTTTTAAATCTTTCAGTGCTTTAACTATTTTTTCATAAAAGAAATTCCAGGAATTTTTCTCCAGGCAAAATAATTACTTTGGAGTATTTTAAATGTTGATAAAAAGTGCTTATGTGAATTCATTATTTAAAATTTTCTTATAATGTTTTAAACTTTACAAGGAAAGGGTAAAATATTTACGTGAAAAATAATAAATTTGCATTTAAGCACGAACAACTTTATTCTCTTCACATACATACAAATATAAGTACCCGATATAAGTACAATATATGTATTTTATATTGTATAAGTATAACATGTTCTGAGATTTATATCAGTAGGGATTTTAAATATAAATCATGCTGTTGTTGACTTAACAAATCTTTTTGAAATTGAACGTCTTTTTGTGTTAATTTTTTTCTCTCTTCTTATTTAGAAAAGTCCCAGTTCTGGAAAATTTTATGTTGATATTAATATTACATCTGTAAATAGTTGGGTATTAAAAGATAGTTTTGTTATTGTTATGAAATTAACTAGTGGATTATGGCAAATTTTTGGTTTTGTTTTCATTTTTTTTTTTGTTTTTTAAATATTTATTTATTGTTTCAACTTTTTTTTTAATTAATTGTTTTTTGTGTTAATCATAAAAGCAGTATGAATTTGGATTATAAAAATAGATAAACATTGTATTTCAATTTAAAAATTAATTTTAAATAATTATAAAAATTCGAAGAACTGTGTATGAATGTAAAGGAGAACTGTAATAAATCACTGAAGTATAAATACGATATTTTCTTTTTCCTGTTATTCCAGTAGGGATCTTCCAGTTGAAGTCTCCAATATTCTCTGTTTGCTTGACACTTTCTCTTAGATTATGTTTCCCGGCAGATTGCGTCTACTGATTTATTGTATGACAGTGCGCTTTTATGTCATTCTGGGTCTAACTCTAAAATCTTCTTGTTGGTTCCAGCATAGTGAAATTCTATTAATGTCACTTTTGTCTTTTCTCAGTTTGTATCCGATACCTTCCACCTTCTCCTGGTGGTTACATACTTTATAAGCGGTTCTTCGTTCGTTAAGTCCAAAAATTCTGCAATGGATTCTCAAGTGTTAATTTACGAAGACATGCAGTTTATTCTTGATGGGGTTCGTTAGTAGCCACGACACACAGATATTAGTGTGAATTTAACACAGTAGTTGAATATCCGAATTTTTGTTCTCCTCAATCTTTGGTTACTATTCCAAAAAAGTCAAAGTTTGTCGAATGTTGATTTGTTGCTGTTGTACATTTCAGTAGGATTTCCAATATAAAACTTATATTAAAGATTGAAACTGAATAATCTTCCAGAATGAATACAAAAAATACTAGATCTAATTTATTTTCCAACATTGTTTTATTAAATTGCGAAGCAGCCAGCTATCAACATTTTGATATTGACAAAATATACAAAATCTATATTTATACTAACCCCATTACAATACATATTTCCTCTATCAAGCTTTTAATAGTTTCATCCCATCAGTAGTTTTTTTTGAGTTATAAAGTATGAATTCAAATATTTATAATTTTTATTAATTATTCAATAATTTAATGTCTATAAAAATTGTTCAATCAGATTAAAAACAGACTATTAAAATTTAATTTAATTTGGAATTATTATTAAATTTTTAAATTAATAAAAAAAATATATTTCCTATTTTCTATATAGAATTAATCAGTGTGTACGTGTTTATTTTAAACTACGTGAAAATAATAATAGTTTTTACTCCTACTTTTCATTTATTGTGTAAACTACGAAATAAGGTGTCTGATGTTTTTGAGTCCTTCCTTCCAATACAAATATTCAAATGTACAGTTTTTTATTATTATTATTATCGCACAATATTACCAACTTATTAAATTTAATATAAAATATTTTTTTAATTAATATATAGTATACCAACCAATGATGGTTCGATTTTAATATCATCCCTTAGACTTTAACTGTACCCTTTCACTATCTACTGAATTCGAAGAAGAATTCGTTTAGGAAATTCATAGTAGGTGTTAAATTATAATTTAATAAAAATTTTATTAAACATGTCACGTTATTCGGAAAATTTTAAATTAAATTCTTTTTTTTCCAAATGAAATCATATTTATTTTGCATAATTATATGACAGAACTCCTCCACAGTATAAGCGTTTTAATATAATTTTCTTTTAAAAATTAAAAAATTTATAAATAGAATATTAAAAAACTCTTGGGTAAATTATAAAATTTAAATCAATTGATTTTAAAAATTTGCATTAAAAAAATAGTAAAAAAAATAATTATATAAAAAATCTATTCTTTAGTATTTGAGTCCCTTTCTCCGTTTTGTTCTGTTGTTCAATACTTAATAAACTTATTGAAAAGCTGGTAATTCCATATTTTTTTCCATATTTTCGAAAATATAAATCTATCTTTTAAAATATTGTTTTCCATTATTTGACATAATGTTTATTACGTAAATGAAAATGAAGATTAAAGATTTGATGGATGTTGATGTATATGTTTTATTTTTCCAATATTCTATGGAATAATTCCTGGTAAAATATAATAGAAAAGAATAAAATAATAAATTGGAAACTAATAGATGGAGGGAGCTTATAATATGACGATTGTGAAAGGAACAATGTTGTTAAAAAAATGTAATTTGTATTTTTTAATCCAATGACTAAATCTAGTGAATAAAAGAATATTAAGTTAAAGTTTCTGCTTGATCACCAATGCAAGTAATCAGATGCAGACATCCGGAACCTCTGGTCGGCGAAGCACTTCTGAATATTGAAGAAATTACATAGTAGAATTTGTCTGCGAGAACATTGGAGTTTGTACCAGATAATCTTTCGGTTACTAAATTGTATAGTAACTAACCGCGAAACGTTGAATCACCGTTTGTTTCAAATATTTCGAGGGATTCTATAAACAATCGAAGGTTGTCAGGTTGTTGTCTTCAATTAATATAAAGGATTTTTAAAAAAACATTAGATACTCAATTTTTAACACTAACAGCTAAAAGCTATAAATAAGAAAAATTTCCGGCAGTTTTGTACGTTGTCTATAACAACAAGAAATTAGATCCTAATTCTTTCTGTTCTTCAATTTTTTGCTTCATGAAGCCTTTGACTTGATTACATTCCATGCGAATCTTTAAAACCAATTATTAGATTTTTTCTGAAGTTGATTAAAATCTTAAATATAGTTTAGTTAGGTAATGTAATATTACATCAAATATATCAAATTATTTGTAATGTAACTTGTATTTCAAATTTTGTCCGTCACTGTGAATGGAAAATTTTATAATTTTTGAAGGACATAATAAAATAATATTATACAAAATTTTTCATAAGGATTTTAGATTTTATCTTTGAAAATAAAAAAAACTTATTGCCAAAAAATCTGTTTTAATATTCTAGTGTATGTAAAGGATTCTAATCGAATTTTCTGTTTAAATTAAGCCAAAATGTATATATGTATATTAAAACAATGAATAATATTATGTACATGTGAATATATATAAATAATAGTTTATTGAAGTGTTATAATTGATTACATACTTGAATTTACTTAAAAGATTCTGCAATATTGAATGAAGCAACTTAATAGATTAATTGAACAACAATGCGAATATATATCTCCACTTTTAATTTTTAGATCTATAGTATATATCTAGTAACATCTTTTTATCTAATAATAAGTAGCCTTCCTAAGTTTAGAGGTAAAGCATATATTGCATCGTTGCGGATTTGAATCGCAATGGGCTATCAAGGCTTTATTCGTTTCATCTGTCGTAAGGTTTAGCTTTTATTCAAAATAATTAACAAACGTTGAAATTTAACATGTCACGGAAATAAAGTGTGGTATTGATGGATGTTATTATAATGGCTTCCTATATAAGTAAAATTGTCCCTGATATAAGAGGCCACAGCCCATAAAGTAGAAACTATACAATAGTTCAATCTTTAATTTAGTCGAAAGTAGTCTTAATTGAAAATTCCATACCATCTTTAGAAGATATCAAATGCTCGCAAGAGGAGTGATATAAGAAGACAAAAATTAGAAGCTAAAGTCAACAGAAACTCTCATTCCCATAAACCGTACCTTCAGATAATTAATTTGACCTGTAGCAATCAACCCTAGTTTCCTTTAAAAATATTTTTTATTTAAAAAGATCATTTAATTTTTAAAATTTTAATCTTGTTTTGTAAAAGAGAGTAAATAAAAATGATATGATAATTGACATTGAAAAAGGATTAATTTTCCTTTTTTCGTCCTTCAGGAACTAAATTTATACATTCTTAAAGCACACTACATATTTCATTTAAAAATATTTAAAATTTTATCGAATTTTTATTGTTTTTAATGTACAATTTAAATTTTAAAAAAAAAATTAGGGCATTAGGGCAGATTTTATCCGTTCCTAAATGCTGAATGTTCTTCAATTGATGGTGAGTATGTGATAGATTCTTTTGAAGACAATATTGATAGAATTGATTAAAAGCATTAGTAGCCGTTAAAAGTAGTAATTCTACTGAATATTATTCAAATTTCAAAGTATATGTTAAATAGTTTAAAATTATAAGGCTTAACTACTCCAAAGCTATAACATTTAAATATTGAACAAAGGGGAGGTACTACCATGTACAATATTATTGTAATTATTGCGTTGGTTTTATAAAGCTAATTTCTAAGATAGCAGTAACATGAGGCAGTTCACTCTTATTGCAATTCGGACTAAGGCACCTCAATCCAGGCCTTAAGGAATTGGATTCCTTAAAATTCAAAGCTTTCTAAATAAAAATATCCTTTAGCAGGATGATCTCAATATACCGGAATATGTCGCTCAGCTTGTATAACTAATAATATAAATGTTCTTTTCAATTATATAACTAATAATTTGTTTCTCACGAACTGGAACTTTCTCGTTTTTCCCATCTAAACCCTACTGCAGATTGAAAATAAAATTTGAAATTTTTTATCCATTTTTCACCAAGTCTACCTTTAAATAACTTTTAGAAAGATGTTTAATTGGAAAAACCTCCTTTAGGATCTTTAAATATTCCTATTAATAAAATAATACTAAGCTTTAAAATTTTCTATTAATTAAATAAAGATTTTTCCTACTTTTTATAATTTATATATTTTATATTTAATAAAACTAATTTTAATTGATTAATGGGGGATCATTTTCTAGTTTTTAATAAATGAGGTTTTAAAAAACACTTTCTAATAGTAAATGCTTTTTTCTTCTATATAAGGTCTTGCTTTTCCTTTTATACATAAATTAGGGTTACATGTATTACATAAATAAGTATTTATAACATACATAAACATTTTAAAATAAAAAAAAAAATTTTTCAACATTTTATACTTTTAATAAATATTTATTTAATAATTTTTAAAACCACCATTACCACTTTTCTCTTCCATTCATTCTTTCTTATTAGAAAGTTTTTATTTTAAATACATCATTAAATACACTCTTATTTACATTCATTTTAAGATTCTCAAATAATTTTACCAGATTAACTTATGAGATTTTAAATACTATAATTTCTAAAATGGTTCTGAATCTATAGAATCATTATATTTAGGTTAATTGACTTAAAAAGTGCGTGCTTCAAGTCTTAGGCACTATTTTCTCTCTAGACTATGGCACTTTTTCAAAAAAAAAAAAAAAAAATTATAATATTATGAATTTAATTTATTTTATTACGATTATTAATTAAAATGGTGAAAATGACACTTTCAACCCTTTAATTAGAACACTACTCAACTCCCTCTAGCACTATTCAACACTATAATCATTTACCCATAGAAATTGAACCAATCTTTACAATTTAAATTTATTTAAAAAAATACGGTTATTTTTTTTTTTAAAAATGATTAAAATCCCCGTTACATTTATTTATATACATATATATATATCTATATATATTTACATATACATATATGTATAAAATAAAATATATAATTTATGAATGTCCTTACCATGACCCAATTTTGTACTTCATTTTATATTTATTTTATTTTTTTTTTATACTTCATGCATTATAGAATCTTTTTCCTAGTTTTGCTATCTCTATTTTTTTTCCACTATCACTCTCTCTCTCTTTCTTTCACATTACATTTTAAAAATTTTTTTCCGATTTACGTGGTTTTATTTTAACATCAGGTTAAAATAAAGAAAATCTCAATGATAGAAAAATAAATAAATAAAATATTATTGTAATAACTGTGCATGTTGTAAAACAAATAGAAAAAATGAAATAGATGATAAAAAAGAGAGAGAGGGAGAGAGAGAGAAAAAAAAATCAGAGGATCTAACATAAATAAATAATATGGCGAATAATATAATAATATATACAGTGCATAAGGTTAAAATAAAATTAAAAATACAAAATAAATATAAAATTTTCCAATTTTACATAAGAATCAGAAAAAAAATTTTGAGGAAAAGAGATAGAAAATAATGCAACAGTTTTTTTTTCCCGTTCACAACTAATATTTTTTTAATAAAACGATTTTCAACACGAGTTAAAATTTACTTAAAATATTACTACACATTTACAGAACAATTCATGTTATAAAATGTAATAAAATAAAATATTGCATGTCCTTATAACGGTATTTTTTTTTTCTTAATTTATAGTTAACTGTTTATAACGGTTATTCATTGTTGAAATAAAAAATAACTAAAAGTACTTGATCTTTTAAATATAGAGTATAATATGTCCTAGTAGAAGAATATATAGGTTAAAATGAAGTTTCAATTTTTCCATCATAACATTGTAGTACAATTGGAAAATGTCAAAGTACATTTTGTATAGTGACAGGTGTTAATGACAAGAGAAACTTAGAAAGTAATTTTTGTAATGAAAATTATCAAGAGCTTTTAAAAAGCACATTTTCAATATTTAAAAAAATTTCATTAATAAGATTTATTCAATAAAAAAATTGAAAGAACTTGTATGTAAGTTACAATTATATATTTTGAAAATGCATATCTTTAATTGTTTGAACCCTTAACTTACAGCTGTTAAAAGAGGGGTTATTCTTAAAGTTTTCTTAAAAGCCTCATACTAGTGTTTTGATATCTAAAATCTCAAAAAAAAAGTAACTCAAACCGTTTGGAAGTTAGAAGGGGTGAAAACTTTTGTAAAAATTTAAAATTGAATAACGGTAAATTAAAATACCATATGGCAACCCTATATATTTGTATTACATATATTTATTAAGCTTATAAGACAAACCATAGTTTAGCATTCCAGATTTTCTTAATGGGACTTTTATTATATTGTAAAAATTTAAATATAAGTATTTCCGAATATCTGCCGAATATTTTTGGGGGACTGTAGTTCTGAAACGAATGTTGCTACAGAAAAAAATCCCTGAAACTAATTTTTTAGAGGTATCGATCTAATTATAATTAAAGCTTAAATTCATTATTCCAAACGGTGTAAAAGTTTCGTAAACACATGGACGGATAAATGGACGGACTGATAGACTGGAACTATTTTGACACATATTTTCCAAAATTTTTTTAAAATATGCTTTAAGGAAAATTTGTTGATGAATGAAGATTTTATATATATTTTAAGTTCTAGAACAGTTTTGAATGTGTGTGTAGTCATCCGTCAGAATATTTGAAATGGTAAAATCGGATACAAAATTAATGTCTACACATGCGGAAATTGAAATAATTTGAAAAATAAATGAAATTTTAGCTTAATTAATTTTATAAAATAGAAGGTTTATATAAAATATGAAAATTAATATTTTTGATTCATGGATAATGTTTAGTTCTCTAGGTTTTTGTAAAAAAAATTTCTTACAACTGTTTATTAAAAGAACTATGTATTTATTCTATGTCTACTAATTTGTTTATTATTCTAGTATTTTTACTAAGCAAATTAATAAAATTCGAGAAATTCATAGGATAAGGAAATAAAATTGTACTATTTCAATAAAGTAGAAAAAACTTCCTTTCTCTAAAGGGTATTGTATACATTTAAAGAATGGAATTTTGAAATTAAAGCAAGGTTATATGGAATCTATATAAGCCTATTAAAATCGTATTTCAGATTAATATCACAAATAATGGAATCCTAGTAATTACTACTATAGCTTTATTGAATTAGAGCAGATAATACCACTCTTAAAACTATCACAACGCAACACAAGATCAAGTAATGGATTTTCACCTTCGTTTTAAGCTGGTTATCTAGAATTTTATCAAATGTGTTCCCCTCTGATGGAAATGCTTTATTTTAACATTGGAAACGTTTTAAAAAGAGCTTATAAGGCTTCAATTCCAACCTTGTCTCCAACTCCTTCTTTCTTATTGCATTTCCCTGTCAAGTTGTCATCTTTCAACAAATATAACATAATTTCTTACAAGTCAATCCGTTCCTAGAGTTTGGCTAGCGTGTAAAAAAATAATAATATTATATTAATATTATATCCAAGTATTTATTCAACCTTGACATGCCAGAATTCCCAAGAAATTTTCAACTCATTTTAATGGATTTAATTATTATAATAATATGGTGTTTATAATTCAAAGTTCATAACAATTTTATAATTTTTTTTGCATGGACAATTTAATATAAAAGTTTGCTTAGAGTTTTGATAAATAGTTTTAATAATTTATTTTTTTGTTTTTTTCAGGTGAGTTTCTTTTCGTTGTACAATATTTTGATTTAATTGGTAAGTTTAAATTAATATTTTAATTTAATAATTCAAATTAAAAATTTTTTTAAGGGTTATTTTAGAAATTAAATTGAAATCAAAAAATCCATAATTAGAAATACAAAGAATCTGATAAATGGTTAAAGATTTAAAACGCCGACAATTCAATCGAAAGGTTTTTATTGCTTCGTGGATATCTTTCAACACGAATAAAAATCAGCGAGGAACTGCCAATCTGTAACTGGACTTTGAAATATACAGGGTTCTTCACAATGGAAAATTCAGCGATATGATTAGTCCAAAGGCTGGAGTCAAACCAAATTGCCCTCTTTTTGCATTCCGGTTCTCATCTTACAAGACGATATGTTCAAGAAAGCCTCCGAGTAATACATAAAATAAAATGTCCTAGAAGAATAACAAATGAGTAACTATTAACCATCTTAAGGTGAGAAACCATACTCTGTAAAAGAAAAAGACATGAATGCAAATGGATTGGCCAACACACTTCGGAAACTAACTGAAAACATTGCGCGATAAGTACCTGATTGGAGTCCGAAGGGAAAATTTACTCTGTCATACACAAAAATAACTTGGAGAAGATCAGTTACAAAGGAAATTTTAAACTGTGGACAGAAACATGGACGGAAGTCAAGCAAGTAGCTCATAACAGAAAGTGATATAGAATTTTTGTTGAAGCCTTGTGCTCCTCCAGAGAGTGAACTAGAAAAAAACAACACATCAGTAATTAAATCATTATTTGTAACTTAGTTTCAAGACTTACTTGTACTTTATTCCTTAAACCTCAAAACTTGATATTACCTTACCTGCGTCGCTTTTCTTAAATCTCAAAAGCTGATATTACCTTACCTGCCTCGCTTTTCAGAAATAAAAGCGAAAGGTCGCAGTCAGTTTTCCACTTATTTCAGAAAATAAATATTTTGTACAGAAATGGTTGTGTAAAATTTCATTCCTGGAATAAAATAACTTAATTTTTAATAATAATAAATTATCCATCACATCACGGAAGTTATGCATTATAACATAACTGCATTTCAATATTGTATAAGACATGCTTGTTTCTCAGCTTTGTAAAATGATAAAAATATCAAAATTTTACATTTTAAATTCTTGGCAATTTGCATTCGATTTCATATTCAAATAACCTTGACTTCATCTTATTAATAATCCGTTAGTAGCATTCAAAAATATTAAAGCTGCACTTCTTTATATATATTTTACATATATTTTTATATTAATTCCTTAATTATATTTTTTATCATATTTTTTAAAGTATCAACTCACATTTTGTCAACTTTCATTAAAACAACATTTAAATTTAAATTTTTTTCAACATTGGATTAAATTTTAATAACTTAATGTAAAATATGATATAGACTATTAATAGCTACAAAAAGAAAAAAATTATTTAAACGATGCAATAAATTGAAAGTATTTAATACATATTTTAAGATTATAAACAAAACCGCCGGCAAAACTTAACTACATATAGTATAAATAAAAAGTTGTATACACCTAGGATAAGTCAATGATATCTTAAGATATTATGCTTCAAAAAAATTCAAGTTATACCACACCTTAAGTGAAGGCTATCAACATAACAAAGTAGTATATTTTAATACACGTATACTTTGTTCTAAATTTATGGCATATACTCATAATATAATCAACCAGCAACAAGTGAACATATAGTAATCACTGCAAACTCAGAAAACTGTGATCTGTTTATAAAACAGTGTAAATAACTAATAACTGAAAAATTAAATGAATTTGTTTGTAAAATTGAATCACTTAGTAACAAGATTGACCTAAAATTTACTTAAGAAACGGTTGATTGCTTTAATTTAAAAAAAAAAAAATTAAAATACTAAAAAATTCACGTCATCGCCACAATTAAGTTAAAATACTTAACTGTAATATGCCTATTTAGTTCCCGGTATTAATTACATCACTTTTTATTTAGTTTTGATAAAAGATACGAAATATTTTAAAAGAAAAACTTATTATATGAAGCACAATCACAATCATTTATGAATATTATATTCCAGATAGCAGTTTTATTTGATAGTGGTTTACATTGAAGAAAGCCCTTGTCTTATAGTCTTCTCCATATAACTGCATTCGAGGGCAAAAGCATTTAGTTTTAGATCCCGCGTTATTAATTTTACTTATTTGCGATCATAGTGTTCTTTCCCAGTTATAATTTTGGATCCGTCAATTTTATGCTTCGTACGGCTGCTAATCTAGAGCTTTCCTAGAAATGAAACCTGAAAACAAAGTCTGGTAACTATGGCGTTCGGAATACTTTGAGCAAATTGGAAATCACTACAATTAAGCAGAGGCAAGACAACAAGAATATACGAAGCATGAGTAAAATCAATCCTTCTCTACTGAAACGAGATCCTGGCTACTCAAAAACTCAACAACAAACAAGCTTCAAATATTTGAAACCTCCGAACAATACATAATATAAGATGGCCCAGAAGCATAACGAGTGAAAGACTATTAACAATCCACAAGACAACAAGCCATACTTTGTCAAGAAAGAAGAAAAAAACCATGTGCAGAAATCATGCAACTGCCTTACAACAGAGTACGAAATAGAAACTTTGCTGAAGCCTTACAGAAAAAAGCCCTATGCTTTTCGAGAAGAAAATAAAGATGAATAGACCACACACTTCGGAAATCAACAGAAAACATTGGGCGTCAGGCGTTTGATTGAAATCCGCAGGTTTGGGACCAATAATAACTTAGAGAAGATTTATTCCATAGAATGTTGAATTATGCAGAATTATGCAACTGTCCTACAACAGAGTACGAAATATAAACTTTCCTGAAGACTTAAAGAAAAAGTCCTATGCTCTTCCAGAAAATAAAGATGAATAGGACACTTCGGAAACCAACAGAAAACATTACGCGTTAGGCGTTTGATTGAAGTCCGCAGGAAAAAGAGGTGTGGGCCAATAATTCTCAAAATTTGGAGAAGATCTATTGTATAGAAAATTAAAAGCTGTAGGAAAACATGGCCAAAAATCATGCAACTGCCCTACAGCAAAGTAAAAAAGCCCTAAGTTTTTCCAGGTAATAAAAAATAAAACAAAACGTTCTAATATTGGGTCTGATGAAAAGTACTGTACACGATACTGAAATAAACAATATATATTTAATGTGTAAGTGACTGTGTCGAAGATCACACCACTTTCTCTCTTTTACTGAAGACCTAGTAGATTTTATTGGAATAGAAAAGCAGCTCCCACATTTCGGCAATGCTTGAAAAGCTCGCCACTCAAAATTCTTTTGTCATGTTTTTATCATTGAAACTATGATACAGTTCTCTTTTGTGTCTTATATCTAGTTATTAAGCAATTGAAATGAGTTGACGATCTAAATCGATTTCATAATTCAACTTGCATTTCAAAAAATAGTTTCTAAAAAGTGTTTTGGAATATTTTATAACTGAGCGTAATATAAAGTTGTATAAATCTATATAAAATAGCTATATGAACCAATTGTTTACTATGTCCTTAATTTAAATTTAAAATCTGTTTTTTTTCCTTTTCAACTGTCTGAAGTACAACGACCTCGTTTTCCAGTGCTGCTCTGCAAACTAAATCTTCTTGAACTATATTATATATTTAAGCAAACGCAATTGGGTATACTATAAGTCTGTATATATATAATTGTTTCAAGTATACCTTTAATTACATTTTTTTTTGTGCCAGTTTTCAATGTTTGTTTAGCATTTCTTACATTCTATATATTATATATATATTTATATATATATTCTATATGGTATTTTGCATTTTTGCTTTAGTTTTAAATATTTTCTTAATGTCTTCTCACACCCTATTGCAATCTTCCATTTTTGTTTCCTATATAATTTTACCTTGAATATTTTCCAAGAATTTTTTTATATTTCATTTCCATTTAAAACTCTGTGCATTTAAAAATAAGTCCCTGGAAAGATTTTATTATTCATGAACTACTGACCCAAGTCTTAGAATTTTATTAATTTAATGCGTCCCAAGACCATGAAAAATGTCATATTCCATAGGATTAGGGGGGTTTTACAATTTAATTTCATACTGAAAATAGACTTTAAGTAAAACGAGGAAGATTATAATTGGCCCATTTCAATTTTAACTTCGTAGCATTATTAAATTCGCAGTTATCGAGTTGGTCTATATAGGTCCTTTGCAATTTTAAGCTCGTAGCTTAATTAAATTCGCAGTTATCGGGTTGGGAACTTTATGTTTTTCCAAACTTTTTAAAACTTTGAAAACTTCGAAAAATTGCTGGCCATATTAGATACGAACTTCACTCTAACCTTATTAGGTGCAAGTTATATGTACTGTGATTCCAGCAGCCTTTTTAACACCTACTCTTAATCTTGTAAATAGTTTTGAAGACTGTAAATAATTCTAGGGTTATTCATTTTGATATGAAGACTGTAAATAATGATAGGGTTATTCATAATTTTCGAATCCTTAGCTTGATTTATCTTGCTGGCCGACACACGCATATAGCTAGATCGATTTACTTTTCTGTGCTGATGCGATCCATATCTTTGAGTGTGTGTCTAGCATGTCTAGATCGTTGCGTTAAAAACGGAAGAACAATTTTATTGTACCCGGTCTCTTTTTTAAATCACCATTTATTTCAATTTCATTTTCCATTCACATTAATTAAAAATTTTTACCCCAAAATTTCAAAGCTAAAAAAAAAAAATCTGATTTTGCTTTTAATTTTGTGTTTTTTTTTTTGACTCTCACTCATTTTTTTGTGGTCAACTATCGTCCTTCATCAATCATTCACTTTGTGTAAGATTGACAAGTAATCCGTAAATACTCAAGAGAGATAATCATGATATGTCCATCAGCATCTGTTACTAATACAAAAATCAATTTTATTTTCAAAAGAAAATTCAGGGGAATAAAAAAAATTGGAAATCACGAAATATGAAAAGCTTGTTCAAGAAGCCAGAAACAAATTAGCTTATTATATATATATATATCTTCTTTCCCTCATTCATTTCTATATTTCCATCCATTTGTCATTCTATAATATGATACATTTTTGTTTTTGTGATATAATTTATAGTTAGTTCTCTTAATTTTTTTTTCCATATATAAGATGTCATAATTTTCATACAATGTTTTAATAAATATTAAGTAGAGTTTCTGGAATTTTTATTTCAGAGGTGAACAACCAGGGTTTTTTATTGGCAGATAGTATTTTCCTAATTTTTACGTACTTGTTTTTGTTTTTTAAAGATTTTTCAATTTTAAAGTTTTAAAAATCAAACTATATTTTTCAGTTGACATAAGTGACTACTGAAATGACAATACACTCATGCGACTAAACAAAGATTCAAAGCAGTTAAGCAACTAAACTAATAAATCATAATACAGAGCAGGTGTTCAGCGTTAATTTTTTCATAGAGAAGGAGTAGATGAGGGTTGTTGAAACAATCAATAATATTCTACGGAATGTTGGGCCAATATTAATGTTACATAACTCCCTCTGTTCCAGCCCCCAGTTCAGTTCTAATGGTAAGGTGACTCTTATAACTATCTTGAACTGTCTTGAAGGATTGGTTTTGAAGGATTAGTATGCATTCTAATAATAATTAAATTAATCCTCATATTTATCCTACATATTTACTTATGATTACAACTTCCTATATTTTCGAAAGACTCATTTCATGTACGAACTTAAATATATATTAGGTCAGCTACTTTGCTTGTTGAATGAATGATAGAATGACGATGAAAATAAATAATATGAAAGTTTTCAGTATTAATAAAGTTTTTGATTTTAATAAAAAATTCCTTCATTCTTTTTTGTTCTCTTTAACCCCGCATTTTTTTTTTCTACAATACCAAAACTAGTTCAATCGTTCTAAAAATTCTTTAATTTCAAAAAATTTCCTCAACATATTAAATTTTTTAAAAAACTTTTTTTTTATTAATTTAAAACTTTTATAAGCGACAAATTATTACATAAATTTTTTTATAATTGTAAAATTGCGAACACACATGTTGCATATTACTGACCTAGTTTAAATTTTTAGAGATGACTGATTTTTTAGCTTACAAGGTTATTTGTTGCCATTTTATTACATTCAATGGTTCATTTTTTATAAAAAAAATTTTTTTTTTTTCTTCTTTTTAAATTTTTTTTTTGTTCCGTAATGCACGTAAATAAATTGCAAATGAACGCTTCTTTGATTTTTATCTCTCTGTCTCTTTCTTTTGATTTTTTTTTTTTTTTTTAATAAATAAAATGAAAATTAAATGAAAATAAAAACCACAGAAAAAAAAAATGGAAAAAACAAAATAAACACATTAAAAACGTGCTTTAAATATAATGCAGATGTAATATTTATCCAAAAGAACCGGACGGGATGCAAGAAAAAAAAATTATGATGAAAAGATCCTGTTTTTTTTATACAAAAAGAACAGACATTACAGCAATATGACAATGTCGGAATCTAAAGATACAAAAAACAGAAAACCAAAAAAATTATTTTTGCCAAAACAAAATATTTTAGAAAAAAAACGCTAAAATACTTTTCTTTCTTCTGATTTTGTTTTATTCAATTCATTTCTGATTTAATTCTTATTTATGCATGAAAAGACGTTTTATGATTTCTGTTTTTCTTATTTTATTTTTGAAACAAACTGCACGTTCCAAACTTATTCTAAGAAAGACACAAAAAAAACAAGAAGAAAAAAAACCAAAAGCACAATGCACCTGACTTGAATATCATGGGAACTTGAAAAACTTGAGGAACTAATAGTTTTGTATAACATTAAAAAATGTGTACACAAAAACTCAATATTGAGACAAAGAACAGAAGTTTTAATTTTATGATTTTGTTTGCGGTACACATTGTCGTAGTTTGCGTTACACAATGTTTCTGAATTTATTTACATCATATATTTTGGTGATTCTACAAATGAGATAAGATAACCAAAAAAAAAATTTATCATCTGAATCTGAAAAATTTATTTTTAAAAAGATGGAATAAAAATAAGTATTAATAAATATGCATTAATACAAACAAAAGAAACTAATACATTTTCACTAAAAAAATATAATAAAGAATGAAAAATATTACCAGGACTAATATTACTTTCCAAAACAATGTTATGAACCTTGATCAAGACTACTAGTTTTACCATTAACTAGCTAAATAGGAGCATTCTTTATATTTCGTCAAATATAACGGTATTTCCTGTCCTCAATTTGTGCTTTTCGTAAAGGTTGTTTAATTAATTTGATTAAATCATGTTAATTGCTGACATTTTCTTAAAAATTAATTGTTAGAACGAATATGTAATTTTTTTGGAAAGGCAGTAATATTTCAATAATCTTGAAGTTTGAATAATTTTCATTTGGAATGTCATTATTCCTTTAAACATGTTGCCATGAAAGTATTGAGTCAATTGTTTATAATTGTATACTTTCAAAATAAGTTAATAACTTAGCAGAAGAAAGATTTGAAGTGAAAACGTAAAAATGAGAAAAGATAAAGGTATATAATTATAATTTCCATATCTAGATCATTAACTCTGCTTTTCATCAAAATTTTTATCAAAACTCCTTCAAAAAGTTCCTAAAATGATTTCAGAAGATTTTGGCAGCATTTTATCTTATTATCACTTGGTAATTGAATACAAATTCTCCCAAAATCTTGGTTAAAGTTTCTTAAAAAACCTTCGAATCGGATTTAGTATTTGAATGATAATTCTAAGTAAGGAAATGAATACTAAATCCGGTAAGGAACTGAAGTTAGGATTTAAAATTATGATATTTAGGATTTCAAATTCAATGGAGAGCTCTTTATTATTTACAATTTTTTTGGTAAAAGTGTAATAAAACAAAAGAAAACTAGAGTCAAAAATGAAGTCTTCAAATGATAGATGAAAAGTTTCCGAAAAAAGTAGAGTTAGTCCTCAAAGGTCAGCCAAACTCTTTATAACCCCATGAAAACTACGAACAGTATTACTATTAAAAGATCGAAAACTATTACGTGAGTATTCCAAATTAACAGTTTTCTTGTCTTTCCACTAATTTCTCGGTCAAATGAAAATAAAAATAAAATTCCCTTCAGTACTTTAAATTTTATTTGTAATTAATTTGGAAAAGTGTAACTTTGTATTATTCAAATTTAATTTTAAAATTCACTTCCTTATTAATATCCGTTAATCTTTTATTTTTAAAGCCAATTCCTTATTATACATTTTCCCTTCTCAAAAAAAATATAAAATGAAGGTAAAAATAGTTGAACCGAACTTAATTTGCATGATTTAATCTAACACCATTTCGGTTTTTTTTTTAATTCTAGTTTCTGTTTTTTTAAACAGTGCACAGATTTCCTCTAAATTTTTTTTTTGAAAAAATTGCACTTTTATTTTTATATAAAAAACCAAAAAAAAAAAAACAATAAAGAAATGTATGCATTCTTTAACCGAATCGAACTGAACCAAATCAACGAACCAACCTTAAAATAATTATTTTTATATTTTGTTTTTGTTTTGTTTTTTTTTTATTTTACCTTTGATGAAAAGAAAATGCATGAGAATTTTCCAGAAAAGTTTTTTTATTTTTATTTTAAATTAAACTTAAGAAAAAAAAAAAAAACTGTTGCCAAAGGCAAAATCTTACCATACGACGACTTATACTATATATACTGCTATAGTTAATGATGATGATGATTGTGATGATCAAAGTGATGGTGGAAAATTCAGAAGAAAACAATGAATAAAATAAAATTCAAAATAAGAAAAAAAAAAAAATAATAAAATAAAAGCTTGACTTACTTGACTTATTATATTGAATGGAAATATAAAACCATTTTACTTATATACTTTTATACAATAAATTATATACACCATATAACGTACGTGCCTACTGTCAGTGCCCTTTATTACTTTTCTGGCTTTTAAATCTTTTATTACTTATTTAAAAGTTTCTTTTAAACTTTTCTGAACTGAAACTGATGTAAACTTTTGTATTTTTGTTTTTTTTTGTTTTTGTCTTAAGTTTTTCTTTTTTTTTTAAGATTGAATATTTCAATACAGGGTACTTAATGTATAAGATATTTTGCTATTTATGGATGCACTTTACTATATTTAGCATTCATAAGTAGTAAAATGTGCATAATGTTGTTATCTAATTATTATTTAATATTTTTTTAACATTATTTCATTTTGAATTCCCGCTGTCAATAAGAGGGGAGGGATTCTTTCGATGAAAAGTGTCCAATTGTATGTGGTTTTTGTGATAAATAAATTTAAAATTTATATAGGTACGTATATTTTTGAAAAAGCAAAATCCCTGTATAACACTATTGGAAGAAATTTGCGAAATGTGATGTCATCATTAACGCAGCTGGGAAACTTTATAAATATGGGATATCTTTAATAAATTAAAATGTCAAGAATCTTTGAGGTATCAGCAATTAATCTATATAATATCACCTTTTAATCTGATCGAATGTAGTTCGTAATAGGCAGTATACTGAATCTTGGAAGCATGAGGCATCTACTAGATGTTTCCATCGAACTGTGTTAAATGCTGCTTTTTTTGCACTCTCCTATACCTATTGAGTTTAGCTGCATAATTAGTATTCCGCGCCAGGTGTCATTTGGCCAACCACGTCTTTTGTAGCCTTGCGGATTCCATTCAAGGACAATTCTTGTTCAATTTTTGGTGTTTACAGAGTGTGTGCCCTAATCATTTCAATTTATTTTTCATTATTTGATGCGCTTCTCCTCCTCCACCTTGGCACTACGGCCCATAGTGAGCCTTCGCCTCCCTAATTATCTGCTTCCAATTATTTCTGTCTACGGCATTCGTTCTCCAATTGTGTATTTGTAGCTCGTTTACAATTTCATGAAATTTATCTTTCCATCTAACTCAACTGGTCTTTGCCAACTGGATTACCATAGAAGATTCTGGATACGGACCTGTCGTTTGGCATTCTGGAAATATGACCTGCCCATCTTAATTTTTCTATTTTAATATACGAACTTAATTGTAAATCTTTAAATTGTTGTATGCATTCTTCATTCGTTCGAAGTCGAAGCGATCCTTCTGACGTTCTGACAGGACCCAGAATTCTTCGGAGAATCTTGCGCTCAAAAATATCTAATTTTTCTTCTTCATTTTTTCTAAGGCTCCAAGTTTCACATCCATACGATACCACTGGTCTTATCAATGTTTTATACAGTTTTATTTTTGTTTTCCTTGTGATATAGTTTGATTTAAAGAGGTTTAGCATGGAGAAATAACATTTATTTCCAGATTTCAGTCTTTCGTCTATTTCTGCATTATTTGAGCCTTCTATGTCAACTACTGATCCTAAATATTTGAAATCCTTAACACTTTCAAATTCCATATCTCCCACAGCAATTGTTTGTGTATGTGGTTGATTTCTTGCTGTTATTTGAGTTTTAAGGTACTTTGTTTTCTCTGCATTGACTTTCAAACCAAATTGGGCAGCTTTTTCTTGTAATTTTATAAAGTTTTCTTTTACAACATTTATGTTTCTGCCTATCAGGTCGAGGTCATCAGCGTAGCCTGGAATTTGTGATGATTTACACCAAAGTGTTTGTTTTGTTTCAATCTCTGATGCACGGATAATTTTTTCAAGTGCCAGATTAAATAACATTGGCGCTAGCCGATCTCCCTGTCTCACTCCTGTTTTTGTTTCGAACGGTTCAGAGAGGTCGCCTTGAATGCGGACACAATTTTTACTGTTTTCAGTGGTCATTTTTGCCAGGTTGACCAGTTTCTTTGGGATTCCCAGTTCCACCATTGCGTTCCACATAGGGGACCTCTTTGTATGCTGTCGTACGCTTTCATAAAATCTACAAAGACGTGATGAGTGGGGATGGAAAATTCTCTACATTTTTCCATTATTTGTCTGGGACTAAAGATTTGATCAGTTGTAGAGCGACCAGCTACAAATCCGCTTTGATATTCGCGAATTATATCTTTATAATAGCATTCCATTTTTGTGCATAAAATGCCAGCAAGTATTTTGTATACGCTGTTTAATAGTGATATTCCCCTGTAGTTATTGCATACCATTTTATCACCCTTTTTGTGTATCGGCACTATGACGCCTACTGTCCAATCATCCGGCATCCTTTCCTGCCTCCATATCATTAATATTAAATGATGAATACGTCGGGCCATTCCCGCACCCCCACCTTTAATCATTTCTGATACAATACCATCTTTACCGGGCGTTTTATTGTTTTTCAATAAATTAATTTCTTTTTCTACTTCACCTAAAGTAGGTTTGTTAATATACGGTTCAGCCGTAAGAAAAACCTGATTGGTACATATATCGGTGTTACGCTCATTTAATAAATCGTCAAAATATGCTGCCCATCTTTTCAGAATTTCATTTTTTCCCTGTAGAATATCCCCATTTTGGCTTTTGCAACATATAAGTCTTGGCTGGAAGCCTTTCTTTACTTTGTTGACTTCCTTATAAAATTTGATACGCTATTTTTTGCTATTTGCTGGATAATCATTTTGATGCATTTATTTTTGAATGCCATTAGCCTGCTCTTTTATGCAGACTTGATTCAAGTACTAGCAATGAAGTAGTCTCCATTCGAGTACTAGCACAGTCCTCGATTCAAGTATTAGGACTGATAGTATTGATTCAAGTACTATCACTGAAGGAGTCTCGATTCGAATACTAGCACCGAAAAAGTCGGCGATTGTCGTCGACGAATTACTGGTATTTGTAAAAATAAATAATTTTAGTAAAATTAAAAGGAAACTACTGGTTTTTTTTTTTCTTTCATATACGTTTCAATCAAACGCTCTATAATATATTAAATATTTATGAAATGTACCTAAAAATAAACTGAAACCTTTCTATATTAGTCAACAGCTCTGGCCGGATAAGATCAAAGTTAACTGGAAATTCACAAGATCAATTTTTGCTAATCTTTCTCTAAGCATAGAAATTCGTTAAAAACTAGTCACCAAATAACATCGAAACTAAAAAAATCAGTATTTTATTCAAGCACTTCTTTAAAAGCATATGTGGAAATCTATATTGCACTATACACACTTTCAACTTTAATACTTTATATTAATCTAACTTTGGTTCTGATTTTCCCGAACAAAGAATAAAAGGAAAATATTTTTGAAGAAAATCTCAGTAAAAGTAAAACACTTTTATATAACGACTTTTTTAAAGTAAAAATTAAAAAGACCGAAAAATTCATGCATCGTTGGGTTAACCATTCTTGAATGGTTGGTTACAAATCCCTTACCACATTTAAGTATATGTGAATTCTGAAAAGAATTGTATTTTTTTTTGAAGGAAAATTGAAATTTTCTTAAAAGTTTAATTTATATAAGAAAATTATTTTATACATATATTTAAGTTCAGGTTGTGTACCTGTTAGGTAATAATGAATTTTCATATATATTATGAATATATAACTATTCCAATATTTCAAAAAAAAAAATTCTTTGTCTCTTTTACTTTAAAAATAAATATAAAGTTTTAAAATTAACTTTCTTATTTATTTCTTAAGTAATTTCAAAACGATTAAAATTAAAAAAAAAAAAAGACGAACTTATTCTTATCAAGAAAATTTTCATTTAGATATATTATACGAAAAATGAAAAACTTTTAAAATTTATTTGTATTCATAAAAGAAAATTTTTTCAGATTTTCCTTATTAAATATTGATATTTAGAATTGAAAAAATGGGTCAATGCAATAAAAAAATATTTAATTATAGTTCAACTACTTGTTTTCAACTTTAAAATAGTTCTAATCGATAAAAGTTATTGAATTCATTTGGAAAATGAGTAATACAAAAAGTTTTCTATATTAGGTAGAGGTAGAAAGAATAGATTTTAATATTTTATAACTATTTTATTTATTATTATTTATTGATTGTGCATTCATAACTTATCTGTGTTTATGTGAGTGCTAATTCTGATGCTCTACTGTCATTTGGAATAGTAATAAGGTTTTTAGATATGTTTTCTTCATAAATTAATTATCTCTGGAAATCCGCAAAGACTCGCCTGTAAAATCTCGTAGAGCAGATTGAATAGAAGTACGCTGTTGATAGGCCTTCGACACTCTGGTAAATTTCGACATTTGTCGTACTTTGTTAGGGTTGTTAAAATTTGAAATTCGATACTTCCTTCCATTAAAATTATTAAAAGTCATCATTCAACTAACTCTTAAAAGTCTGTTTTAATTGCATTACACATTAAAAGTTTGAGCGATAATATAATTGGTTATCTTATGTTTTATTTTAGTAACTTTTTTGTTAAATTATACTTTTAGTCATATAATATATATGTTGCTTTTTCTTTTTTACAGAAGTTACTCGTATCAACTTTATATATTATTTGTAATTTTTTAAAAATTTATCTTATTGATAAATGTAAGTGTTAAGTTATCCTATAGTACAATTAACTTCTTATGAAGAACTAAAAAATATAGTATTTTGAAATTAACACTGTGTTTTTTTAAAAATTTCCTATTTTTCTTAGTAAACGAGGAAGAGTGTAGTAGAGGAGACTGTGTCAACTGTGGGATACAGGTATGACCGTAACATATACACTATATCATCCGGTTAATTACTTTTGGAAAAATTTCAAACATACAGCTTTGTTAAGTGTAGTGGAATACTCATATAAAAGAAGGAGTTGTATGGCAGCTACTCGAACCCTCTGCAGTAGACCAACTAAATTTTGAAGAAACTTTGGCCATAAAACTAAACTTTTGACAAAATTTCAAACACGCAGCTGTAATAGGTACTGAGTAATACTCATATAAAAAAAGAAGTTGTATGGCAGCTACCCTAACCCATGGACCAAAATGGCTGGATTTAAATAGCGATGACGGCTATTGTGAAAATTTCAACATCCTAGCTCCTTTTTTTTTGAGTTATCGTGCGGACAAACGGACAGACAGACGGACATACATAGCTAAATCCATTTATTTTTCGATTCTGATCCGGTCCATATACTTGAGTCTATATCTACCCTTCCTTCTTCTCTGCGTCACAAACGTAATGGCAAATTTATTATACCCTTTGACTATATAGTCATACGGGTAGAAAAACGGACCAAGACTTCGTGTTACTGGCATACAAATTTTGGGAACTAATTTTGATATCTTCAAAACTAATAATATTGTGAAGTTGATAATTATAAGTATAAGTACCCTCCCCGTTTTTTATATCTTCGACCAACAAATATTTTCGAAATTTAAAACTTTTTTAAATTTTATTTTTTTTAAGTGCTTACTGTTCAAATGTAAGGGTAATATGCTATGGTAAGTCTATACCATTTAAATATGAGATAGTACTTGGCTTTTTTTTCAATTTTGCCGGGAGTCCAACAGGAACCTTGAACGAATTAAGACTAACTGAAAGAAAAACTGTCTCCCATTTTAGCAATTTACTTTTATATTAAAACACTTTTAAATGCAAAAGATCTACCATAAATTTTTGGCTAATGAAAGTTTTCAATATTTTAAGCTTAAAAGTTTTCAAACAATGAAAGAACTGTTTTTTATACCAGCAATTTACTTTTATATTAAAATAGTAACAAATTCCCAAGATCTTTCTTCAATTTTTTATTTTCTACTTTTTAGGGGCTAGTACTATTTTAATAAAAGTATATATTGAAAAAAATATTTTTTTTTATTTTATTTTATTATAAATTTCATTTTCGAACAGATCAAGTTTATTTAACTATTAACTTATTAAATATTTTCAATATATGCATATATATTCCAACACTTGCGTCATTTACCACTTAAAATAAATTAAAAAATTTTAAAATTCAAAAGTTAAACAAAAGTAAAATGTGTTTATACTATATTATTATACTAATTATAACCACTTAGCGATTTAAATCATACCTATTTATTTTTTTGCTTAATATTCATTCAAAACTAATTTCTAAAAGTGTTGAAAAATTTTTTTAAATGCAATCATTTTAAGTTATCCAATTATGATAATCATCAGAATCATCATTATTGCAATATTTGCAAATAACATAGAACACATATACAACATATATATAAATATAAATGTACCTTTAAATGTATACATACATAAATATATATATGAGAAAATTAGATGTAATCCTTGAAATCAAAAGAAATATAAAAATATTTAAAGAAGAACATACAAATGCAAAATATTGTTAGATAAAACAATTTCTTGGAAATGTTTTTTTTTTTTTTTTTTTTTGTATTTGTTGAAAAATAAAATCATAGTAGAATTTATTTATTCAAGGATCTCATCTTATCCTTTTATTTGCAAATCGGAAACAACAACAATCACAAGGAATAAGGATTTTAAAAATAAAAATAAGCATTTGGGAATTTTCATTTTTATGTGTAAATACGAGTATAACCTGGAACTTTCAAAGAAACTTTCTAGAAAATTGTTCACTTGACTGAAAGTATACGTATATATACTCGTATTATATAAGAAAATGAAAAAACTAAAAGTGACTTAATATTTTTTCTTCTGATATTTTTGTTGTTCTTATTTTTTACATAATATTTTTCAAGAAGTTTTTTTTTTCCAAACTTCAACTTGAAAAAAAAAGAAAATTATAAAGTTTTAGTTTCAAAGGTATAAAATAAAACAGGAAATGATAGGTAATCTTTGCCCACCTTTTTTCTTTTTTTTTGTTTTTTTGCAAAAATCCATTTAAATTAAATTTATATATTTTATAAATTAAATTGATTTGAATATTTTTTTTTTGAAAATAGACTAATATCTGATGTGGTGGGTATCTGTATAAATATTTTGTTAAAAAAAAACTTTTAATTACAGTTGAAGTGCTTAAAAGAAGCTTAAAAGCTTACAAAAAGCTGAGAAACTAATGATCTTGATGTTATTTATAAGTTTTGTGAAAAGCTCTTAGTAATTGATAATTAAAATTTATGTCTTTATCTAAAACTTATTTCAATATTATAGTGTATGTGGCATAATGAGAAATTGTATTTGAAAATCCCTTGAAGTGTCCCTTGAAGATCCCTTGAGATCCCTTGTCCCTTGAAGTTTAAAGTCAAAAAATATTCTTAAAATAAAATATCAAAACTAAGGACCAACTCTTTCAAAACCAAAAAAATCCGTTTCAAATCATGGCCCAACTTTTTTTTTAAATCAACAAAGGTCGTTTTAATTTCAATAACAACTTTTTAAGTTTCGATAGCTTCTACATAAAATGAAAAAACATGCGGCAATACTAGGTGATTCGATATGGGAGTTGGAACATGTATGGAATTTGGTTCATATTGGACAATGCATGAATTCACAAAATTCGGAATATTGAAGACGTGTATAATAATACAAAAACCCTCTTTCTAAAATAATTTACCGCCATATTCACCATCTGTAAAACCCATTGAAAATGTTTTTCCAAGACGCATGCAAAGAGCAGCCTTTTATTTACAGCCAGTCTAGACAGCCTTTAATACAATAGTACTTAAAACAATAATTCGGAAAAGTTGAGAAAAATTGCGCCTGCTGATTCCAATAATTATATCATGAATATGATGATTAAACTACTCACATCTGTGGTGTCCGATTTGCCACTTCACATCTTCATCAATGACAGCACGACTTTAAATAAATTTTTGAAATTTAAAAAAAATATTATTGAAATTGAAAATGTTTTGTTTGATTTTGAAAAAGATTTTATTGAAGTTAAATGCTATATATTGTGATTGAATCTTTTGTCAATTCTTATTTATTAGACGGTTATACTTGTTAAATTTGGTCTCACAGTTGTTTTGGATGGGTGGAAACTGGGTAGAAATGGTTGAATGGTATAAGTCAAAAGTTGTTCAAATATTTTGCTAGGTTCCTCTAGGAATTGATAAATGTTGAACAACCAAAATCATTCTCATCTTTAATTAACAAACTTTAAAATTAGGAGTTGTAATTATATTTATAAAATAAATTTTCAAAATCAAAGTAATCCATATTATATTGGCTCAAGCTTTTCGTTTCTGAATAATTTTTTGGCTGTAGAAGCGTCTATTTAATAAGCTATAAAACCTCAATACATTATAAATATTAAACCTGTAATACCTCACTTCTTCTCATTGCCTAGTCTATCTCCAATCAGGATTTTAAATAAATTAAAACTTCATTTCAATGAATCTGTATCTGCGCCTTCAAAAGCTCAACTTAAGACTCTTAACTGTCTTCTGCGATCAGTTTTAATGATACATTTAATTAAACCTTTATCATATTAACGGTATACAAAATTCACTAATATCCCTTATTTATTATCCCTTACTACCCTTTCTGTTGTAATTTCTTTAATTTTTTCTTTCTTGAAAATAAAATAACGGTAAATGCTTTCGTTTTTAATTTTCAAGTAAAAACAAATTGGAATATCATTAGAAAAGGCATAATTATTGCATGCAACATGTTTTGCACAAAATTTGCAATTTATATTATTAGTATTATTACATTACTTTATACCTGTAGGACTATAAGTCAAAAGGGTATAAAAAAATTGTCATTACGTTTGTGACGCAGAAAAAGAGGGTAGGTAGATATATAGACTCAAAAGTGTTCGGTGTAGTGGCAGAGGTTCGAAGAGCTACCTTTCAATTTATATTTTCTTTCGTTCATAACTAAAAACCAAATAAGTTGTGTATTTAAAATTTAATATACTAGATGATATCTTTTCTATATTACTGTCATAATGGTATCCCAGAGTTGACACAGTCTATTTTACTACACTCTTCCTCGTTTTTGTTAAAGTTAAGAATCGAAATAATTTATAAATATTTTATTAGTTTTTAAGTTTGTTTTGTTGTTGTTTTTCCTTTTTTTTTACAAGTTTTATTTTAAAATGTATACGTATTGTATAAATTATATAAAAGCTATTTTACAATTTTTTTTTTATTATAAATTTAAATATTATTCAATAAGAAAAAAATAAACAACGCCCTTCATTCTTAATAAAATTGATCCCTCTAAGAAAAAAGTTAAGATGCAGATTTTCCTTGAATAAAATATTCAATACAAAGAAAAATCATTTTCATCTTTTGTTTTTTTTTTTTATTTATTTTCAGAAAATTTACATAAACAGGTATATATATATATATAGACATTTAAATTACAAACAAGTAAGAGAAACAAAGACAATAAAATAAAGTTAAACAAGTCATTAGTAAGATAATAATTTATTAGAATTGTATTAAAAAAATAACTTTTTTATATTTTTATGAAAGATCAAACAGCGTCTGACAATAAAGAAATAGAATATAATAGTATTAAAAATGTTTTAAAGTGCTTAAAATAATATAATTTTTTATGTAAAAACAATTGATTATCATGTAATAGCAATTTAAATTTAATGTAAAACTCCATTTAAGTTAGAAAATCTGTATACATAATTAACAATAGATTGTTATCATATTAACAATATATTTACCGTTAGTTATATTTTTTTAAACTAATCTCAAAGGTAAATGTTATATAGCAAGTCTCAGACAGAAGTGGTATTTTATATTTTAAAAGAGGTATGCAACTTGGGCATCATTAAACCAAGTATCCTTAAATGCTGGTTACAAACCTCTGTCCACATTTGAGTGAATTCTCTATATCCTATATCCTCGTATGACCAATTGGTAACTCACAATAATTTTTAAAATATTTAGCAGTTGTATAACTAGATATTCGGAACTGTTTTCCAGGACTAACAAAATATTACAGAAGTTCTTGCCATTAGACTTGATAATCTTAAGTTGAGGACAAGGTTGTTTATATAAACTAGCTTTTTGCTGGCGCTTAAAATTCGGTTGTGCTACATAGATCTTCTTGGGTGATACAGTGGTTAGATTGCGAAAGGCCCGCGTTCGAGTCCCAGTGAGAGTGAAAAAACTTTTCTAGTTTTCGACTTAACTCAACCACCATTCATGGGTTCAAATTAATGGCCTAAACAATAATTAATAATTATATATCTCTAATAAAAAATACATTAATATAACAATATAAAAAAATGCAAAATGTAAACAAATAATTTAATTGAATAATATAGCTCACAGATATAGAATACCATATAAGTGTAATACAAAATATTACAATATAAACAAAGAATAGAATTGTATCTAATGAAAATCTAAGACATTTCTACATGTTATAAGACCTAGTACTATCTCATGTTTAAATTGTATGTGGAATTCATTAAGATCAATTGTAATAATTCGAATATAATATGACTCCCTGTTCCAACATGTACCAATGGTATAGACAAGCTTATTAGCCAAACAGTTGAACAGTTAGCGTATATTTGCCTGTAGAATCGTTAATTTGCAAAAAATGTGCATGTATTTTTTTTTTTTCCGAAGTCTAATTTTCCTAAATTAACGTCCTAAAGAAAAGTTGAATAAACCGTTCAACTCTCTTCGATCGCTTCTTTCGATACCCAAAAATCATGTAAATCGGTCCAGTGTTTTCTTCAGGAACGGGACCTATTAAATTATGTTGGTCTATTTATATAAATTACATAAATTTCTTCAAAACAATTCATACATTTATAAATTTCAACTTCCGTAATCAGGTTTCTACTTTAGATTAATTAATTTCTATTTAAAATTAATTAATTTCTACTTAAGATTAATTAAATATTCAAAAACATCAATAAGATAAATCAATAAAATTTTTAAATCGGTATTTAACCACAACTTAAAATCCAACCGTAATTTACAGTTCTAAAATCCAATACATACATATATATTTAATTATTTATTAAATCTTAGTCTAGGTCAGTAAATACTTAAATATATAAAGTTATTTTCGATTTCTTTAAATATATTTTAAACTTTAACATCCAGAAATAAATTTATAAAATAAAACTTTTAAGATGCTTCTTCTCAAATGAAATTTAACAAAGATCAATAAAATCAAATAATTCAACTATTATTATATCCATTACCATTTATGCTTTTTATTTTATACTTAAAAATAACCTTCATTTTAACAACAAGTAATAAATTTCATTTTCATGTCAACTCAACTCAACTCAACTCAACTTTTATTGTATCAGTTTTAGTACTTCAATTTTTCAAACACTTCTTCATCTTGAAAAATTTTTCAAAATTGATTTTGTTTGGATTTTTTATAAATTTTATTATATTATGCATATTTATTATGTATATATATATATAAATATATATATAAATATATATATAAATATATATATATTCTTAATATGCGAGCGAAAACTTTTTTAACCCTTAACCTTTAAATAAAATATGAATATATGTGTATTTATAAAAAAAAAATCTCATTATAGTTTACCCACGACACCAACGACTTCATTAATGACTTTGTTGCAATTTTTTTTCTGACAAAATCAAATCGTAATTATTATATTATTATTAAAATCTTTGTGGTATGGATTGGATAGGTATTTGAAAAAAAAAAACTAAAACACAAGAGGCTCGGCGTTTTTATTATGTTATTTACATGCCCATATTCTCATGTCATCAATCTTTACATTAGAAATATTATAATATTAAAAGTTTTCTAAATTAAATTAACCCATTGATGTCTTACGTAGATTTTAAGTTTTTTTTTATAAATTTGGAAATTAAAGCAAAAAAAGTTCCGCATTCCTATTTACAGTAATAATCAGATGACAAGTCTGACTTTCAAAAAATAAGTAAAACGACAACCCGGGCGTTTTTCTTTTTCTAATTAGAGCTGAGTTAGACCTGTCAAAAAAATATTGTGTTTCTTTTTGTGCTCAAATTATTCAGATTATCCGTTTTGTGTTCCTTTCTCAAAGATTATCCGTATTGTGTTTCTCAGCGTGTTCAGAGCGTAATCTGCGAGTTCGAAAGATTTTTCTCAGATCACATAGTGTTGTGAAAAAAGATCACAAAACGTCAACTGCATTTTAATGTAACTTGTTTGTCAACTTCCTAGCTATAAGGAATTAGTTTTGAATTAAAAAAATATTTTTGAACTTCGATCTGATGCGACTGAGACACCGTTTTTCTTTCTTCGAAATTTAAATTCTAGCATTTATAATACCACCTTGAAGCTAATCTTCTTATATAGTTTTCTTAAATGTTTCAATAATTATAATTCAATTTTTACTTACCAATCTAATTCAGTTTATTAACATAACATTAACATTCTGATTTAATTATGACGTTTTATTTATATTTTAAAGCCCTAACTGTTTAACTGTTAGGCTAAAAAGCCTATCTATACCATAGGACAGGGGATCATATTATATTCGTATTATTAGAAATAATTTTAATGAATTCCACACACAATTTAAACATGAGATAGTACTAGGCCTTATAACATGTAGAAATGTCTTAGATTTTCAATAAATACAAATCTATTTTTGTTTATATTGTAATATTTTGTATTAGACTTATATGATATTCTATATCTGTGAGTTATATTATTCAATTAAATTATTTGTTTATATTGTTATATAATGAATTTTTTATTAAAGATATATAATTATTGATTAATGATTAAGCCATTAATTTGAACCTATAATGGCGAATGGTAGCTGAGTCGACTCGAAAACCAGAAAAAGTTTCCCTTTCACTGGGATTTGAAACCGGGCCTTTCACATGAAAAGTCGGCATTTAACCACTATGCCACGCAGCCGTTTTATATTTTAAAACTCACGATCTGGTTTTTCGAACCAACCGTTGTGATCCGCTAGATCCGTTTTATATTTTTCATTTAAATATTTTTCTAGTGTCTAAGGTGTCTTCTTCTGTTTAGATTGAGTCGTATCCGTATCGTGCTTCGACGACTTTTATTTATATGGGACTTACATATCTGCTTTGTCTCTTCAAATCTTCAATTAAGTGAACTAATTCAATCACTAACCTTTAAAAAAAATAATGTTATAACCATTATATAAAAATCTAAAATTAACATTTAGTTTTATTGAGGTTAATAAAAGTATACAATCAGTGTACAATAGGTGAATATTCCAGACATTAAAACACTTTAATAGTTAATAATAATTGATAACAGGTCATTAAATGTTTTAAAAGTCATTTACGATGATTATAATGTGGTTTTTTATTTTGTTTTTCTTAATTTTTTTTTTAAATTAAACTATAATTTATTTTTAGTATTACCTTGTATTTTTAAAATATCGTTTAATATTTTAAAAGCCACGATCACAAAATTTTTTTTTTTAGTCAATTAATTAAACACATGCTACAATTCAACTTATAGACAACAGTAATACAAAACAAACTGGCAAAAGCGTTTTTTAAGTTGACTTAAATTTATTTATTTAAATAAAATTTAAATTTTTATTTGAAAAAAAGAAAAAAAAAAAAAATAATAAGAAGTGATTACTTAGAAAATCACCTAGATGATCACTTATTAAGATTGTGGTTTATTGTTGATCGTTAAAGTCCCGGATTTAAGAAAATAAAAACAACTTAAATCAATAAACAAATTTTATTTTAAGAAAAAGTTTAAATATTATTTATCTGTATATAAATAAAGTATCAATTAATTTTAATTAATAATTGACACGAATTTTAATTTAATTAAGGAAATTCTTAGATTTATTTACTAGTTTGTTTTTTAAACTTAATTATATGATATATTAATTAATTTTATTTCATAATTTGTTTAAATCAATAAACGTTCCATTAGTCGTGAGAATTTATTTGTTAATATGGGATTTAATATAGATTTTAGTTAACTTTTGGAAATACTCGTAGTGCCCTTTTAAAAAACAGTTTAAAATTCAAATTTTTGGGGAAATTTAATACTAAATTTCAGTCTTACCGGGTTGCTTATTTTTAGACATTTGAGAATTTTAACAACTATACAATTAAAAGCTTGAGCACTTAGCAATTTTGACACTACTTTGATAAAACATCATGATTATTAAAACATACACATCAGAGTTTTAAGATTTTGCACGTCCTTTGGTTCCTAACATTGAAACTATTTATTTCAAGGTTGTGAAGCGGTTTTGATTTAAAACTTGAAGATGATATGATTTAAACCAAGATCATCCGATTGCAAGGCCAGGGCGCTGAGGACTATTCCCTAATGTCAGAATTTCAGTATAGAGTATAAACTTTAATTCTGAATACAGATATTATGATGTATCCAACACATCACGGTTCAACTCCTCAAATATATTGTATGCAATTTACATTTTTTAAGATTACAAAAATGTTAGAGCATAAGAGCATATACAAAAATGTTGTGCGTGTGAAAGAGATAAATATAAAAGAAAATCCACGAAAATATCTTCTCTGAACAAAATTTATTATAATATCGTGGATATTTTTAATACATACGGAAAAACTTTGTTTTTTAAAAAAAAGTTTACACGAAACATTCTTATGAATAAAAAACTAACATCGGATATATTATAAAGTATCCAATATAATCATGGTCATCTAGCCAATTCCTCAATGACATTTGAATTTTGTAAACCAACAAACAAAATAATGTAAACAACAAAATAAATTTTTATATTGTGTTTTTTAATAAAAATCAAATTTCATATTGAAAAACCTCGAAATATAAGATGTAAACATTATTAAATTAGGTTATACAAATATTTGGCTGTCAAAATTTTGCTAAAAAATTTGTTTCCCTCTTTCCAATTGAAAGTATTTTATATTTAATTCTTTCTAAAGTTTATTTAATTATTTATTTGTAGTACCAGAAAATAGTAAATACTGTCTGATAATATTAATTCTTTTGCAGATTTGACATCTGGACTTATTATTAAATTGTTGTAATATACACTATATTTTTTTATTAGATATGATCCGACCAGGGTTTGAACCCGAGACTAATCGATTGAAAGAGACTTATTTCTAAAGTTTAATATATGTGCGAAAATTTTCTCATGAAAACTATAGTCATTATGAATCAAATGATTTATAATATAACTTAAGATTTAGAATCTTCCAAAAATTCCCTAAAATAACATCTGTCAGAAATGCTTTTAAAAACAATGAAAACTTTTGACAGACAGGGATTTCAACACTTACTATGTTTTCCCTTTTTCGGACATATTTGCAAATACGGAAATACGGACAGACAGGGATTTCAACACTTACTATGTTTTCCCTTTTTCGGACATATTTGCACTCTTCAATTATAATTAAAAGATAGCTCAAGTACATTTGAAAATTTTTAATTTTAATATATTTTCCAGCATTCAATAAATTAAATTTTTTAATTAAAATCAAAATGAAGTTGCCAATCATTTTCACAAAAAAAAAAATCTGTCTGATGCTTTAAAAAAAGAATCCCACAGAATTTCTGTGTGCCAAAAAAAAATGATGAAATTTTAATTTTTACCTATATTTTGTATTTAAAAAACTTATTCTGATCCAAAAGTACTACTGTTCTATAATAATAAAAAAACGATTCACTTATCACGACTTAAATAACCAATTTTATAATCATTCTTTTAAAATTTTTTTTTTTTAAAAAAATAATATTGTTCGGATGTATTAATTATTATTATACTTTTATGAATTTCTTAATTTTTTTGTAGCGAATTTAAAAATTTTGAAATAAAAATTATAAAAAAATAATCAAAATTGTAACCAAAAAAAAAAATAAAGAAGAATTACATCAATCACGTTTTTTTTCGTTTTGTACATAATTATTTAACAAATTTGATCAAATTTTTTTGATATTTTGTTTTTAGAACATTTTCAAAAAATTATGAAAAAATGTGCCTCAATAAAGTTTCACTCTGTACGTCGTCCATCAGTTTGTATACAAAACTTTTACACAGTTTCAATTAAATAAAAAATATTTTAATTGCGTAGGTACTAGTTGTAAAAAAATTTATTATGTAAGAACTTATTTTTTTCCCCCACCCATTATGTAGATACAGCCCTGCAAAGTACGAAAATGCCCTTTATATAAATTATCTCAAAGGTCTATAAGAAATATTTTCAATTACCAATCGATAATTGTTTGTCTGAGCTTAGTAAAAGTATGTAACACAATTGTATTGGGTTGCCATATGGTAACCCATATTGCATTTAATTTACCCTTAAGGGAAGTTAAACTTTTGAAAAATTTTTGACATCTTGTACTTTTCTAACCGTTTAACTTAAGAACTAAGCACTTGGATCTTTAAAAATAAGTATAAGAAGTCAATTAAACCACTTTTCAGTACGCCATTCGTTTAGGCCATATGTAATGCTCTAACGCAATATTTTAATGTGTGTTAACAGTTTCCTTTAAATTATAACGGGTTTACTTAAAAATGATGAAAGTGACCCTGGAATTTTTACAATTTTACTTATAGAATATACTTCTAAGAAAAGTTTTAAAAAATTAATATAAACGTTTTCTTAAATACACTTTTTACTCAAAACTTGTTTTGAAAAATTGTTTAATTTTGAAAATTAGCTTTTCTAATAACCATTGTTTTTTCCATTACTTGTCTTTTTATCTTCCATTAAGTTGTCATGAATTAAAATGAAAACATAATTTTTTTGCCACTGAAATTCATGAATTTTATTGCAATCCTTTTAAACATCACACATCTCCCACATACCAATCGTACTGTAACATACAACATACCAATCATACTGTAATAAAAAAATTTGCAATTTTTTAAATTTTGATTGCCAATCAAAATGTTTAACAAACAAAAAAAAAACAACAGAAATCACAAAATTAGGAACTTCATAAAAAAAACAAAATAATTTAGAAAATTAATTAAAATATGTATACGCCATAATACAATTTTTGAAAAAAACCTATCAAAACAAACCAAGTGGATAATTTACATAGTTTATATTTTAAATTAAAAAAAAAATAAGTTTCTAAACCGGAGATAGAAATATTTTTTAAAAAAATAAAAAAATTGTAATTGATTTTTAGTTATGTAATCAGATATGATTGAAGGGTTCATTTAGGAATTACCAGATTAAAATTAAAAAAAAAATAAAATTAAGTTAGATAGACAGCAAATGATACAGCCAATGTATGATTGTCCTAGCAAAAAGTCAAAAATACTATTTCTTAGGGTGTGTTTATGTTGGAGTTACAATAAGTGATAAGAGCGTTGCTAAGAGGATTCGATGATTATTGCCCACACGAAAAATGCCCACACGAAAATTGCCCACAGAAAATTGAATTAAATATAAAAATTAAATTAAAATAAATAGAGAAAAAATCAAAAATTATATTCTATCTGGGAGATAATCTATTAGTGATTTTAAATATAATATTAAATATTCTGGAAAAAGCGGCAATTCTGTTTTATAAATTATTTTTTGTGGGCAATTTTCGTGTGGGCATTTTTCGTGTGGGCAATAATCCGATCACGGCTAAGAGCATGAGCTTTAAACATGAATAGAAGTTAAACGCCAATGCCGGTCCCAAGCCCGGATGAGAAAGGAGGAGGGGGAGGAGTACCAACCTCGTTAAAAAACCTAGGTTCAGCTGGCCCGGCTGATAGCACCTTGTGAGGGCTCCTGGCGAGGGTTACACGTGAAAAGCGGTCAACGGTTGATGCGGCGGAAGAGAATACCTAAATATTCCAACGGCGTAGCAGGCGGAAGAACCAAATAAATACCGCAGCGTCTGTACTTCAAAGAAGCGGCTGCCAAAGGCGACTGTACTCCATGTTAGGAGCGGCCTTCACTCTAGCGATGAGTCTGGTCATCCCGAAAGGAAAGTAGCACCTGCCAGACCCAACTTTTGGCTTATAACCAATCGATGGAACGCTACAAACCGAAAAATTGATGAATAAACATGGTTTTAAAAACGAAAGGAGACAAGTCTCCAAGAGGTAATCAGAGAAACACTGAGAACCCTCCCGCACAAGCGGCATGCACATCGGATTTGGAGGTGCAGAATTCATGTAATTTCAACAATATTTCATCTATAAATGAAACCAAAGCAAAAACACCTTTATTGTATGTATGAAGTACAGTACAAAAATTGGTACTTGGAATGTGCGAACACTTTTTGAAACGGGGAAACTACATCAAGCAGCCCGAGAGTTAAATAAATTTAAATTGGATATTCTGGGTATGAGCGAATGCAGATGGAATGGCTCAGGCGAACACCAACTGGCCAGTGGCGAAATATTTTTGTATTCCGGTCGCGCAGAAAACGATATTCACCGAGATGGAGTTGGATTTCTACTTAACAAGAAGGCTTCCAAAGCACTAATTGAATGGAAACCTGTAAGTGAAAGAGTTATATACATCAAACTACAAGGTAGAGCTAGGAACATCGTTATGGTACAAGTATATGCCCCAACCGAAGTTTCCAGTAAAGAAGCTAAAGAGGATTTTTACCATCAACTATCAACAACGTTGTCTGAAATCAAGAAGAAAAATATAGTTATTCTTATGGGTGATTTCAACGCCAAAGTAGGAGCAGACAATAAAGGGCTGGAAAATGTTATGGGTAAACACGGAATCGGATCTATGAACGAAAATGGAGAATATTTGATCGAAACATGTATGACGTCAGAACTCGTCATTGGTGGGACACTCTTTATTCATAAACCATGTCACAAGGCCACCTGGGTGTCCCCCGATAATAAAACTGAAAATCAAATAGATCATATATGTATCAATAAACTTTGGAGAAGTAGTCTATTAGATGTACGAGCTAAAAGAGGTGCAGACATTGGATCTGACCATCACCTTGTAGTAGCCAAAATTCGTATCAAAATAGCTGGAATTGTACAAAAAGCCAAAACTATACCAAAGAAGTTTGACTTAGGAAAATTAAAAGATCCAGCAGTGAATAGTGCTTTCACATTAGAATTAAACAAATGCTACGATGAAACTAATAACCCACAACAAATGACTATCGAAGAAAACTGGAATGCTTTTAAATCAATAATGTTAACAACAAGTGAAAAAATCCTAGGTCATAGACCAAAAGAGAAAAAAGAATGGTTATCGGAAGTTACCTGGAAATTAATAGAAGAAAGAAAAAATGCAAAGCATATTAAAAACAACGCCAAAACACGGAAACAAAAAGAAAATGCTGCTAAAATCTATAGTAAATATAACACTGAAGTGAAAAAGTCCTGCAGAAGAGACAAGCGAAATTGGGTAAACGAACTAGCTAACCAAGCCGAAAAAGCAGCTGCAACAAATAATATTAAGCTACTATACGATACCAATCGTAAACTATCAGGAGCTAAATTAAGTAATAACCGTCCAATACTAAGTAAAAATGGAATTAGTATCACAAATCGAAAAGAACAGTTGCAAAGATGGCATGAACACTTCAGTGAGTGCTACAAATCTCACAGTCAACTGGCATTCTCTGAAAATAATAATGAAATATTAACAGCAGCACAAAGGGGATCCAATTTAAATACATACCCCCCCAATATTGAAGAAATAAAAACTGCAGTGAAAACGATGAAATCCAATAAATCACCAGGTTTTGATCAAATTACCGCAGAAATGTTAAAGGCAGACCCAAATCTAACAGCACGTATGCTACATCCAATTTTTCAAAAAATATGGTAAACAGAGTCGGTACCTAAAGATTGGCTTGAAGGAATTTTGATAAAATTACCTAAAAAAGGTAACCTGTCTATCTGTGATAACTATAGAGGGATAACACTACTATCTATTCCATCGAAAGTTCTCTCAAAAATACTGTTGAACAGAATCAACACTAAACTAGATGAAACAATCCGAAAACAGCAATCTGGATTTCGCCCTAATAGATCATGCGTGGATCAAATCAATACACTTCGAATAATCATAGAACAGGTGAATGAATGGCAATCCACATTAAAACTAGTTTTCGTAGACTTCAAGTCTGCATTTGATACTATACATCAAGAATTTATATGGGACTCGCTTAAAATTAGAGGAGTGCCAATGAAGTTGATACGGCTTATCCGAGCACAGTACGAAGGATTTAAATGCAGGATTCTACATCAAGGTCAACTATCTGAGCCGATAAATATTGATTGTGGAGTCAGACAGGGTTGCCTGCTGTCACCAATTCTATTTTTAATTGTGCTCGATGACATACTAAGTGCTGCCATTGACGATTTAAACAGAGGCATATTTTGGAATTTCGGGGAACATCTAGAAGATCTTGACTATGCGGACGATATATGCCTACTATCAACTAGAAATATCGATCTGCAGGAAAAATTGAACGATTTGGCACAAGAGTCTGAACTGCGCGGACTAAAAGTCAATGTAAAGAAAACAAAAGCAATGAAAGTAAACTCACCTAATGTAAACAATTTGATGTTATATGATGAAGAAATATCTAATGTTACCAACTTTTGTTACCTTGGTAGCGTAATAACGCCTGAGGGAGGAGCAAAAGCAGATATGACCGCTAGAATAAATAAAGCTAAACAAGTGTTTGCACAACTTCGAAAAACCTGGAAGTCTGCAATCATCTCTAAGGAAACAAAAATTAAAATATTTAATTCAAACGTCAAATCTGTTCTGTTATACGGTTGCGAAACGTGGTTAGTAACGGAGGAACTTACCAGCAAAATTCAAAGCTTCGTTAACACATGTCTCCGTCGAATACTGAAAATATGGTGGCCAAACAGAATTAGGAACGAGGAATTACATGCCAGATGCAATCAAGTACCTATAGCAGAGGAGATTTTAACAAGAAAATGGAAATGGATTGGTCATACACTCAGAAAAGATCAGTCCGAAATCTGCAGGCAAGCGCTTGATTGGAACCCGCAAGGTGCAAGAAAACGCGGGCGTCCGAAAAACTCGTGGAAAGGAACAATTCACGCCGAAATTACCAAATCAAGAAAAACATGGGGTGAAATAAAAATGATCGCACAGAACCGTACTGAATGGAAGGATTTTGTTAAGGCTCTTTGCTCCACTAGGAGCTATAGAAATTAGTAGTAGTAGTAGTAGAAGTTAAAGGAGGATTCACCATAATACTATGATTAACCCTAGGCGAAATATATCCATTCGCATTTTTTTTCATGTTTACATATTTTTATACAGTTAGTGTTTTATGAGATATAGTTGATAACCCTATAAGCTCATGTCTGTAGGTGCACTTGCCTTTTGGATGGACAGACACATCTCATACACATTTTTATAGCGAGCCGCTTGTTTCAAGATAGACATCCGTTTGGAGCCACCAAATCTTGGTACAGACGCTCCTAAATCAAGACTATGTTTTGAATATATAAGACTTGAATCCAATATTATTAATCATTTATGTGGAGTATCTTCAATTCGTTCTTTACTTTAAAACGTAGGTTTTAAATATTCTACTTATCCATTTCATTCGGCTTCTATTTTTTTTACGTGTTAATGGAAAACTTCAAAAGCTACTCGTAAAAGATCTGTGCGGTGTTTATTTAGATAGTGTGCCACGTTAATACACCACAACCACAACCCATTTTGAACCAAATTTTACGAAAAGACCTGTGATTCGAATGTACACTTTCGTTACTTCTTAATGAAACAATGTTCTTCAAGTTTGAATTCGAGTTCTTAAATAGACATATGGTACAGATTAACTTACTTAATCTGAATTTATTCCTTATTTGAATTTAAAATCCAACCACGGTGAATCTCGCGTCTTCCAAGTTTGTCATCCCTGGAGAATACCTGCATTAAAAGTATTTTCCAGGGATTCCAAACTGACTATTTATTGAAACTTTAGTGCTCAATTCATATTGAGTTTATAAAAAGGTTCACGCGGTAAAAGTTCACTAGCTTTTAAGTAAAAACAAATCACCTCAACATTTTTTTACAATATCTAACACCAGTACAATATCTTCCCCATCTACTCATATCGAAATACTGAACTATTCGAATAAAATCATTTTCGAAAAAAGTTATGAAAACATTTGGTAAAAAAAAACAATCAAATAAAAATGGTAATAACATCATCTATTTTAAATGCAAATAAGGTTAAATTTCATATCTAATAATATTATATATTTTTTAAAGGAATTTCCTATTTCAGGGTGCCATTCATCTTCCCAGCTAAAAAAAAAAAACTGAAAGGTTGTATCAGTTACAAAAAACAAACCAACCAAATTACTTTTTGTGCTTTATTTTAATCGAAAATTATAATCGTGACTTAAAATTAGCAAAAAAAAACATATTTTTTAATTTTTTTCTTTTATTTTGTACAGGTAACAAAAAAAGAGAAAAGGTAAAAAAAAACACCTTTAAAATCGCGGTTTACGAAAAAAAAATAAAATTGCAAAATTTAAATAAAATTTAATATTTAAAAAATTGAAATTTTGTCAAAATCTTATTATAAGTTTCCATTTAAAAAAAAAAATTTTTTTTGAATTAAATATTCTTTAAGATAAAGGTATTGACATAAAGTGCAATAACCTCAAGTTACCTAAAGGTCATATTGATCATAAAAAAAAAAAAAATTGAGCAAAATAAAGGTGAAAAATGAAATTTCGAAATAAAAAAAAAAAAAAAAAAAAATCGAATTTTTGAACAATATATTTTGAATAAATCTTTTATATGTACCACAAAACTTTTCCTTTCACTTGTATACCCATTTAACAATAAATTAAAAATTTATTTTATGCTGTGATTTATATAATAAAATGTATCTTAAATGTATAGAAATTGGTTTATTGAACTACTGTTAAGATATTATATATATATATATAGTATTTATTTTATTACAATTGAAAATAAAAGTTATTTCAACTTTCTAATAGTTTGTTTCTAACAGATTGTTAAAGGGAAGTGTGGGTTTGAAATTTCATACATATTATATAGAAGTTCAAATTCGATGACCCCCTGTGTTTGAAGAGGATCAGCGGTGGGTCACTTTATATCTAAAATTTAGTGATTACTGATGGGTTACATTACTCCCTATTAGATGATTAATGCGATAGTCTTTTTGGATCAACTGACTTAGATCTTATGGATTAAATTTTAATCCATCGGAAGTTCATCTCATCATTTTGGGTAATATGGAATTTTTTTTTTGCAAATTTAGTGTTGGAATTTCATACAAAAAAATGTTTGATTCAAATTCAATCATCCATCCCTTGAAGGTTCACTTGGTACCTAAACTGTTGTGGATGCTGCTGGGTGAGATTACGATCTATTAGAGGATAGGTACTATAGTCTCTTTTAAGATACTGACTCCGACGTTATGGATTAAATTTTAATAGTTATTTTGGATAAAAATATGCAATTACCTTGGACGTGTTTGATCCTACCAAAATTACTTGACTCTTCAGTTGGCCGAAATGTTGCACTGTCTGGAAGAACTGTTAATGTAAATTTTGATTGATTTTATAACTTATAGGAATTCTTGTAAAAAAATCTATTTTAGAGGACCTTTAAGGAAAGACATTAATAATTTAATCCAATTTAAAAAAGTTTTACCGTTATAAATTTTATTAATTGGCATTGTGCTTATAAATTTGGATTTACTTAATAAAAACTTCTTAAACAAGTAAGGTTAAGCAGGACGAATTTTTGCATTTTTTTCAAGGGATTTCCTAGAATAGTTCTTCCTCACGTGGCATCTTGAAAATATAAGTTCGGATTTAGCTGAAGAAATTAAAAACAAATTTCTTCTAAACGCTGATTAACCTAAACCTTAAATTTAATTATTCTTTTTAATTTGTAGCAATGCAATTTAAAAAAAAAGGTTTACTAGGCACGATTGTGCAGAACCATTTTTTCCATTATGTCAAGTGAATTTAGAAAAACTTCTGCCCTTTCCAACCATTCTTCAGCACCTTTAACCATTCTTCAAGTAGCTCGTATTTGAGAGATTCACCTTGCCAGCCGACTTTATTCCAGAAATTAATTCAAAAATTAATTTCTTCTAAATCCTGATTAATTCCAATCTCCAATTTGAATTTCGAAATTAAAGCAAATAGAATTACGGGAAGTAGGCATATGCTTCCGTAATTTAGTTTAAAGAATCTTAAGTACTATCGAATTTAACTCTGCAGCAAAAGTCCATATTATATGAAAAATGCGGATCATCTTTATTTCTTTACTTTTAATTTATTCTTACAATAAAATACATATGTCGTCGTTTTGATGAATTAATTATACGTGACCCATTTATTTTCTATAATAGTTTTACTTCCGAATTAATTCTAAAAATTTTTTTTTCACTTGACAATTTGTTCTTAAATTTTTTTTTTAAAAAAATACCAATCCACAGACATATTTCTTATAATAAATTAAATTTTTCAAAAATGAAAAATTCCTACAAAAAAACTTTTAAAAGTAAACAAAAAAAATTTTAAGAAAACAAAAAACAACACACAAAATATTAGGAAAGAAAAACACTGAAATAATACAAAAAAAAACAAACAAAAACAAATATAAAATAAAGTATAAATAAACATTGAACAAATGCATTTTTTATTGGAACAGGTATAAATAATAGAAGAAGAACACCTGAATAAAAAAAAGAAGCTTTTATCTAGTTGTTTTTTTTTTCTGTAATCTTGTTGTGTTTTTTTTTTGTGAATTAATTGAAAACCATTAAACACAGGCAAGCATTGAAAATCATTTTTAAAATGCAGTCGAATCTCGAAAAATTGAAACAATGGAATCAAAAATCTAAAATATGAAATCATTAATATTCCCAAAAGCTTAATGATCTATTAGTCAATTCAATGGAAAATGTTTCTAATTTACTCTGATTATATTGGAAAGTGTAGCGTCTATTTTTCTTTACTCACCTCTCTAAGAGCAATTGGGCACCTAGAAGATTTCTTTTAATTTGAATTAAACATCAGTTTTACGTAATTTTACAGTTTAAGACGATTAGTCTCAAAAATGAAACCGAAACATATGAGAAAAAATCCCCGGTCCAGATATCTCTATTTTATTATAACTTTTGACATTTTCGGATGTAAAGCCCCAAGGTTTTAATTCTCATATATAAATGATATTCTTTAGCATTTGAGTATTAGATTCAAAAACCGGGTAGATATTTCCCTTTAACAAAATTTTGAATCCAACTTTAAAATTTCTTCAATATCTTACCTACACATACATGATATTGGAAATCAGACTTCTATTTTATTATTTCTTTCTATTTTATTATTTGGGAACTAGAGCCCTGGAATAGTATTTCTATATTTTTAATATTTTTAATTCAATCTTCGACTTCTTGAGACATAACATCCGGGGACTTAATTTTCAAAAAGTTAAAGGTGAAACTAAAAGAGAAATAAAACCACAAAGTTTTATTTCTCATTCAAAATGAATTAACACCCGGAGGACTATTTGCCACCTTAGGGATTTAATTTGCAAAACCTTTTTTCACAGCTTCGGCAAATATATAAACCTTGAGGATTTCTAAAAAAGCCCTAAGTGATTTTTGTCCAATCATCTGCTCAATCCTAATACTCGAATAACAACATTTTTAATCCAAATTTAAGTACCCCACAATTTTCTCTCACAGTTCTATTTAACGAAACTTAACTGTATTCACTTGTATTAGAATAATGGTACACAAACACATATTTAAGTACTTACATTAAAATAAAATTTACTAAAAACAAATAATAAAAAAAAAATGTGAAGAATGAATTGAGAGGGGACAAAAAAACTGTTGCACGCTTTGTTGCATTTGAAATGTGCATAATCGTGTCATTACAATCATTATCATTCTCATCATTACCATCATAATCATAATGATTAATTTCATCATCATTTTAACCAAAATTGAAAAAAAAAAATTATTTTTATAAAAATATTGTAAATAAATAAGTTTTAGTGATGTGATAAAAAGAGAAAAAATATTATGAATAAGAAAGAGAAAAAAAGTGAAAAAAAATGTCGGTTATTTATATTTTGTTGACTGGTTCAATGGTTTGATAGCACATATTAACAATAGTAAAATTCTTTAGAAATTGAAAAAAACAAACTAAACATTTTGTTTTAATGTAAGTTTTGTATCAGTATTTAAAAATCATAAAACATTTTTTAAACAAATGTAAAGTTTTTGTTTTTTTTTTTTAATTCTATTAAGAATGAAATTGAATATAGGTACAGTATTTTTCTAAAATAATAGACAGCGGTTATTTTAATATTTCGTTTGATGAATTAAGCTTTACTAGTAGTAAGTTATTTTTAAAGTGCTTCGATTTTTCTAATCAATCCAGTGGCGTAATTTTGCCAACATTTCAAGTTGATGACAGCCAACATTTTAAGTTGATGACAGCTGACATTTCAAGTTGATAATCTCTGGTTCAAACGCCGGTCAGATTATCTCTATTATAAATATATAGTAGACTTTTATAATTATATCGTACTGTAAAATAAGATTATATGAACATATATGTAGCACTTATATAACACAATAAAAAAAAACTGCCCTAATAGTGTATCCCCTTCATGTTACCACAGCGTTTTTGCATAACCAATACAACATATTTAAAAAACATTAAATGACCTTTAAACGACCTTCAATTCAACCTTTGAAATACTGAGTAGAAATTTAACAGTAACCAATGTTACTAAACTACTTTTTTTTTAATATTCCGACTAGAAACTTGAGGCTTCCAAAATCCTCTCTTTAAGATGAGTTTCACAGTTTACAAACCCAATTTCTCTTTAGGAAGTATAAACAGCTCCAAGGTGGCTTCCGAAGCTTTCTATGCATATTTGAAAAAAAAAAGTCATTTCAGAATTCAATTAATGGTTCATCTCTCTGGCTTCCAAACTTGAGGCTTCCACGAAATCTGTTTTTATCTTTTCTATTTTTTGGGCTAGAGTCTTGATAGCTGAACAGGTTTTTCCTATCGGGATAATTTCTTTCATTACTGACGTTCACCATGTATTTTTTGGCCTACACACTCTCCTTTTACCTTGTGAGCTAAAAAATTGCTATAGCTTTGATATTGTGGTACAATCGACTTTTTTTATTGCATAACCTATTTTCATACCTGATGTATGACCTCCACTTTCTTTCTTTTATGATCTGCATTGTTAGGGTGTTGGCATGTTTCCAGCAATACCCCATCATTCTGTGCTTCTGATTGTTCTCAGCCAGAAGATTCTGAAGAATATTCTAAGACACTCATTTACATAGATTTGTATTTTGTTGATGTAATTTGTGTCTAATTTGTGTTGTGTCATCCATATCTCAGAACCGTACCGGCGTATTTATTTAATTTTGGAGTTGAATATTCTTATCTTAGTACTGCAGGCTAACTATGAGGTGCTTTTCATCCGTGTGAAAATCAAGAAATGTTAGCCTTAGTTAGTCCTTATTCTACATTATGTTAAATACAACAATCTCTAGATACAGCGTTGCCAAGTAGTTGAATCATTACTATCAAACTTACATAATACACCAAATTATAAAAAAAGATTTTGCATATTATTTTTGTACAAGACTGTAGTTAATAATTTACAAAAAGACAGTGATAAAATTAATTTTTTCTTGTATAAATTATAATTATTTTAAGTGATGTTTATAATAATTATGTATTGTATACGCCACCAACTTAAACTTAATTTTTTTTATCTATTTTGTTTTTTTTTTAAATAAAAGTAACAAAATTGCAACAAAAGTTGATAGAATGCAATCTATCTGCAAGATAAGCTGCAAAATTAAATTATTTTAAAGAAACTAAAAGCATTGCTAAAGCTTTTAACATAGTGGAATTCGATTTATAGCATATTAAAATAAAAAAAAAGTTGTAAAAGTATATATATAAACTTAATTGTGTACTTCTGTCAGTCTGACAGTTTGCAAACCCTATTCCTCTACAGAAACTACGCACAGCTTCAAGGTGGCTTCTATGTATCTCTTAAAAAAAGTTATTTCAGAATTGAATTAATGGTTCTTTAAACTTTTGATTTATATTTAAGTAAGCGAGTTGGAAATCTTTTAAAGATACTAGATAGCCTAAGTCCCTGCAAATATGAGGGGTTATTCTTTTTACTAAGTAAACTAGTGGAATAAACACTCAAATAGCTCGTCTGCTATAAAAGCGTGGAGTGCGGATGGACAAAGTTAAGAGAGAGGAAAGGAAACCATTTCGGGATTCGGAAACAAATTTCCACAACTTGGATATTTGCCTTATACATTCAGTAATACATTCAGTATAACTTTACTACTAAGTATTATAAATAGCGTCTACTGTAAATAAACTGCTAACTAAGTGTTGCCGTGGAATTTTTTTAAATTTCAGCACTTTATCTACTATAAAATTTTTAAACACTTCAAACTTCGAAATCTAAAGTACAGCAATGGTTGAAATTCAAGCACTATTTTTAACAAGTGTAAAACGCCTTTTGAAGCTAAGTTTTAAGTACAAGTTCCTGCCACTTGAAATAGGTACTTCTTAATTGCAATTTTATCTAATGACCTAATTATGTCAAGTACTTCTTTTTTTTCAACTAAAAATTTAAAACTTTTTTTTAATTTTTTAAATCCCGCATTTCAATATTACCTTCTTTTTATACCCGTATGGCTATATAGTCAAAGAGTATAACAAATTTGCCCTTACGTTTAGGACGCAGAGAATGGGGGTAGATATAGACTCAATTGTATGGAAATGATCAGAATCGAAAAATAAATCGATTTAGCTATGTATGTCGTTCCGTCCGTCTGCACGACAACTCAAAAACTAAAGGAGCTAGGATCTTGAAATTTTTGCAAATTCGTTGTTTTGCAATAGTCGTCATCGCTATTTAAATTCAGCCATTTTGGTCCATGGGTTCGGGTAGCTGCCATACATCTCCTTTTTTTATATGAGTATTTCGAGTAGCTGTCATACGACTTCTTATTTTATATGAGCATTACTCCATACCTATTAAAGCTGGATGTCTGAAATTTTGCCAAAAATAGTTTAGTGTAATGGCCAAAGTTACAGCAAAATTTGGTTGGTCTACTGCAGATAGTTTCTGTAATTGCCATTCAACTCCTTCTTTTATATGAGTATTCCACTACACTTAATATAGCTGTATGTTTGAAATTTTGCCTAAAGTAACTATCCGGATGATATAATGTATATGTTACGGTCATACGCGTATCCCAGAGTTGACACAGTCTACTCTACTACACTCTTCCTCGTTTTACCATATTTTTACCATTTTTGTTGGATATTCGACTTTATGCTTTTTTTTTGCATAAAAGCTGTTAATTTCATTATCTTTTTAATGTATAAAAAAATAAAATGGTGATTAGGTGCGCGTGTAATTATTTTAAAATTTTTAAAATATTTTCAATTTTTATTTTATGTCTCTAGACTCTAATGCATATAATAATGCATATAAAATGCAATGCTTATGTACATATATCGTTATCCAATTAAGTTGTAAGGGACGCCAAAGTAATTTAAAAAAAAGAAAAATTCAATTTATTTATTTTTTATTTTTAAGATTCATTTAAGCGTTTAAATTAACTAATTATAATTGTACATGATTATCCGAACAAGAAGTTAACACAAAAAAAATTATGTGTAATATAGTTGGTAGCGCTTTAATTTAGTGCTATTGAAAATTATGCAGAGGAAATTTGGTAGGAATCAAGTTTTAATGGAATTGAAAAGTTTTAAGGCATTAGAAGCAAATATAGAATAGAAGATTCGAGGGAAGGAATCAGGAATCAAGGAATCGCAATATTTTAAAGCGCTGTTTTTCAGAACCTTAAAAGTGTAGTAAAAACTAGTATTGCGAAGCGCTCAAAATCGACCAATTATCACACTTTATATATTTATCAAAAAATAAATGAGCTGCGACCGGCAATTTTATGACCTTATAAGCCGATTAATGTATATGATTTAAGAGAGTTGCTAGAACCTTCATGGAAATTGAGATTTGACTGTGACATAATCACTAGGAGTAATTTAGACCAAGTTGTTTTAGGTAAATTTTTTGTCAAATCAATTTTTTATTAATTTTAATATCATTTAAGAATTAAATGTCCAAATATTTAACTCATGAAATTGGTTAAAAATTTGAAAGTTAGGACCTGTTTGAACAAATTGACTGACCTTTGTTAAGTAACTGAATCCGAATTAAGTCATTGAAATTCATGAATATTTCATAAGATTTGACTATGCATTTTTTCTTAATTTTTATTATAGAAAATTATATTTCGGAATTTGGATAATTTAAAAAATTACCCACTTTTAGTTTAAATTAAATTTTAAAAAAATTTTGAATATTAAAATATAAAACTGAATACTAATAATTATTAAAATTTAGAAATTACAGATTACTTGAAATAAAGATTTCTTAACAGTCTCTAATCATATTAAAATTTTCTTATTTTATTGTATTCGTTTCCGCTTATCATCATTCCTTAAATCGGATTATATTTCCCGTAGTTAGTCCCATAAGCGTGATATTAAATATGTTATGTATAGCTTGAAATCATTAAGAATATTAAGTACTTGGGTTGAAAATACATTGATCAATACAATTCTTTCTCCGTGTAAAATAGGCATATTAGAAGTTTAAGATGGCTAGAATCAGGAGTCAGTATTGTGTTCGTCATTTTCCCATTTTGTCTTTAAAAGCGGAGCTTCAAAAAGTTTTTTTAATCCTTTCACTTCGAGTGTTGGCTGTGCATCTTAATAAAATGGGTTTTCAATGCGTAAGGTTGTTATCCCAAAGTCGTCTCAAGGTAATTTTATTCTATTAATTTTTTTTGTCCTAGGTTTCTAAAATCTAACGAAAGACATTGCAAGAATGGCGATAGGCGTCGTATTCCAGGCGATAGTGGGTTATTGTTCCTCCAATTCTAAAAAAAAACATTTGAATTATTTTATAACATATTAAAACTAGGCATTCTGGAGTAACCATTAATTTTTGTCTGTGGGAATTTTAATTTGTGTGTAAAGTATAGTATTTCTCTAAGGAAAACAAACATACCAGGGAGCATTAACTATGCTACGTAAAACTTTTTTTTGAAAGATTTGTATTTGGCTTACATACCTTTGTTAGACATAACCCATTTTATAAATAGGTTGACTTTACCATCAATCTTATAGATGTATTTTAAATGAAAGTTCGAAATTACAATTCATTTCCAGGTCATTAAATCCAGTGAGTGATTTAATTATATAGCTATCAAAGGTAGAACCATCTAAGTTAGAACAGAGAAAATGAGTAGAACGAGGATAAGATACATCCCACTAGACCTACATCATTTCATAAACTTGTTTGAAGTGCCACAGTAGATGGCACCTCAAAAATTTTTGTAACGCAAGAATTAAGCTTCAATATATCTTCACCTCAGATCCATTGCAGCAAACTTTTTATATAAAAAATAACCTGGAAATCCATTGAGTTATTAATTGAAGAAAAATTAAAAGCAGTTTCTAAAGTATTTAATATCTTAATATTTCATTGACTTACCACAGTAATCTTCGAAGTTCCTCAAAACAAAAAACTACATGGAATAAAAAAATTTTTACTAACTAAGTAACTGTACTTCCTTTTTTTCATTTACCTGTTAATGTTTCATTTTTATTCACTTTTAATTATACATATATTCTTTTTTTATATAATTTTTTTACAGTTATAACATGTTATAACTGTTTTTCCCCATTTTTTTCCTTTTATTCAAAGTTTTTTAACAGCTTTTCCAGAACCATTTCAACAATTTGGAACACAACCTTCATTTTATAGTTTCAATGTTTCTGTTAGGGTTTTACTTTCCTTCGTTCTTTATCTTACTCCGCTTTTATTTCTCTCTCCCTTTCTCTCTTCTATACTTTAAAATTAATTAAAAAGTTATTCTTACTATTACTAATTAAAATATAAAGGACATAAGAAAAAGGAGTTTTTTTTTGAACATGATTAAAAAACATTGCAAAAATAGTTTAATTACCTGAAACTTCGTTTTTTTTATAAAAAAAAAAAAAGGAAAATACCAAAAAAAAAAACAGTTTTTTAATACTTTCATTTCTCTTGTTATTTAAAATCAGAATCTGAAGTACGCGAATTTACCGTTATAAAGCAAAACATGCAAAAAAAAACACCATAAAAAAATTAAATCTCCAATTTATTATACTGGGGGATACTCAAGGATTAATCCTTCTTGGTAATTTATATGTATGTATATATACTCGTAGAACTCTAGCTACACTCCTTTCAGTTTTTACATTCACAACTCAACTTTCTTCGCTCCTTTATTAGATTAATTAAACAGTCATTTGTGGACTTTTATAAGTTTGCAAAAAAAAAAAAAGAATGAATGGAAGCGAAGCGAACTTAATCCACAAAAGAATGAAAATGGTAGTCGATACAAATACAACGATACAATATAAAGTGAAAGTTAAGAGTGGAATTTTCTTTAATTAACACTTTTATTAAATACTTCTTTTTTTTTTGTTTCTAGTAACTTCAACACGGTATCAGAAGTGAAATTTGAAGTAAGGGTTGTTATAATTCGTTTATAACAATGGAAATTGTGGATAACAGTGGTAACGAATCGAAGATTATCAGTGATGCGGTGTTTTGTTATTTTGCAAGACTTTTACTAAAAAACGAAAGACATAACAAAGATATTCAGAGATGGTTCGGTAATGTTTATCTTGTAGAGACCATATCTCGGGAACTGGAGTGGAATTTCGCCAATGGACATGATTTAAGAAAGGTGGTAGATGGGGAATTCTTAATATTTTGGAGACGAGCATCTTCAGAACATCGCTACGACGAATTCTAATTCGATATATCAAGAGAATCATTTGTCTTGAATACAGGAAGTGCCAACAGTATAAGATTTGACGGATCATTAATGTTTGTGGGGTTTCTGGAAAGAAAGGGTTTGTGTCCTAAATAATTATAAAAAGATCTAATCTTCTGAAAAAATATGCAACGTAGAAGCTCTAGTGAAAAGTCTTCAAAACTGTAACTGACTTATCTAATCAATATTTGACAGCTAAACAACTTAGCGACAACACAGTTCTACTGCCACAATGGCCCCTAGTGTTAACAGACTACTGATTGGCCTCAAAGTTATGATACATTACCTTAATAAGTTGAACAGCTATCAAAGTAGTGGTAAAGAGTTAATAATACACTGTTGACAACCTCCAAAATATTAACACTTTTATAAGTTAGTAAAATGTTAAGTTCAAAATAGAAAATGTTTGGGTAACAGTGTCAATAACCGATATTTTGTGTAAAAATTCGGAATTTAATATAGAATTCATTATAACAATATCTCACTTATAATTTAAAAACACGGTTCTATAAGTTTATTGCCAGATTACCAAAGCTGTGATATAATATCTTTAGCAGGTGAAATCGAAGACATTCCTCAAGTGGAATCCAAACAATCTCCAATGCCTAGTACTGTCTCAGAAGGAATATACATCTTCAAGTACTATTCCTCCTGTTCAAAAATGTGCTTACAGCATAAACGATCCTGCTAGCCTAACTGTTTAAGGTTGAATAGACAGTTTAATGTTTATTTAAGTGGCCACATCTTTAGTCCCTTCCTACGAGTAGATAATTCCGATTATTTTGGTAATATTAATTCCTTGTGTTACCAGACCAACTAAATTTCCCTTTCCTTTGAATCGGAGGAACAGGTTATATTAACGAAACAATGGAAGTAATACTAAATAATGGAAGGGGAGTCCTCTAAACTTTAAAAACAAAAGTTTTAAAAGGGATTGACGTAAATACAAAAGAAGCAACAAAAATGAAAACAACAAAATAAAGTTTTTTATATTAAGTTATGCGGACATTTATCTTAAGAAGTTAATACTCCCTTTTTTTAATTTTTTTGCCATTTTTCCTATTTTTTGACGTTTCGCCTCATACCAGTGGTGTCATTGATAAAATGAAGATCGTAAATCGTTATAGCAAAACAAAAAGCAACCTGTCTTTCATGCGTCTTCAAAAAATGTTTTTAAAAAAAAATTTTCCCCGGAATTTTTAATTTTCAACAAAGAAAAGCAAATATTTTATCTTATTTTGGGTTTTTTGTTAACGCTTTTTGACTTGAAATTACTCCCCAAACAGAGATACAAGAATAGAATTATTAATTAGTTAACAAAAAAGGGTTAATATTCAAAATAAAGACTTGTTATATATTCGGTTTTATCTAGGTTTTTATCCAAAAAGAAGAAAAATTATATTTAATATTTTCGGAGATGTTGTTCTGAAATAGTTTTGACAACTATTAAAAAAAAAACAAGAATGAAATATAAAACATTTAACAACTTAAAATTTTATTAATTTTAATGGGACGTTGTATCATTTACAAGACAATAATAAAATAATATAATAAATAGTATTCGATAAGGCGTAAAGTCTTCGCCTAAATATATGCAAATTATTTAAAAGATATTGTTTTCATTTATTTCAATTTTAAAATGAATAGTAAATTAATATGAAAATTGAATAATTTAACAGTTTAATACAATGTGTTTTATGAACATCGAATTTGTTACTTTAAATTTAAATAACAGGAAGAAGAAAGATATTTGAGCTACAAACGTACAGAACTTTAGTGAGCAGTTATGAAGCAGTGTATTTTAAAGTCCAACGAAGTTGCATATTTCAATAATAATAAACACAGGTGCCTAAGTTTCTAGTGTTTAAAATTAGGAAATTTTTAATTTATTAATTCCGAAATTTTTTCTGAAGAAACTTATGCTACTTTGGAAAAAAATTCATCCTCTGCAAAAATGTAAAATGTTAGATTCCTTGGTAATAAAATTATGACTTGAACTTATTTGCCTCTTTTCCTTAAATTGTATTGTGGAATTTTGAAGCTTTAATTTTTATATAGCTTTCAAAAATTGTGGCAAGGTATTCAAGTTACAGGTGTTTAAAAAATGGAAATATTCAGATTTTGAACCTTTACAGCTAAGATGCAAAAATAATAGTTAAATGACTCATACTTACTTTCAAAGATCTAACATTTTCCATAATTTTCAAATTTCCAACTTAAATTGGAAGTTAGAAAACTGTAAGGGGTAGAAAGCATCCCAAAATTGAGTTTCGCATAACGGTTAACTTATTGTATAGTGATACACTAGTATATATTTACTTTATCTATAAAGCCTCTAACACATTTGAAAATTGTAGTATTTATTTGTAGGCAAGGTTAACAAAAATCTAAATATCGAATATAATATTTAAAAAAAATTAATATACGGGCCTGAACAATATACAAGGCAATGGATGATATCTACCTAACTATCTTAGATTATATGTTACTGTATTGTGCTACAATTATTGTATTCATAATCCATAATTTTATATTTTTATATATCATAATTCAAAATTTTATCCATCATAATTCCAATTACTAAATCCTAATCCTAACCCTAATTTCCTTCCCAATCCCGATCCTAAAAACCAAACAATACATTTGTATTTAAGGTCCATACCAAGTTTGGTTTTAAAAAAGGTGGGTGGTTTTAGTTGGTTAAAGTCGAACACTCCCCAGATGAACCCCGTACAGTGATTCTAGGCAGCTTTCGATGCTTTCCATCAACCCTCGCTAAAAAAAAAAAAAAAAAATCTAACTACTGCAAATGCAGACTTATTTTAAAATCAGATTAGTATACTTACTAATTTGATCTGTCACACTACTTGATTACTAATTTTTCAATGATCTTGTAAATTATTTTAATTGTTTTTTTTTACAATTAATAACAAAAGTATCTTAAAGATAAAAATACCCTTAATTAATTTTTTTAATTTCCCTTAATTAGCTATAATTATACTAATCCTATCTAATTTTAATTCCTTGTTTTAATTTTTTTAAATGATTTCTTATTTATTTTTGCCATTTATATAATATAAAAGAAAATTAATTTTCCAAAAATGTCAATTAAACCAGTTATATTTCTTTTCCTTATTTTTTTCTTACAAAAGGAAAGAAAAAAAAAATAAAAATAACTGTTAAAAAAAAATACTATAAATCAGTTGCACCCATAAATAATTGACTGTCATTAATTCAAAATCGGTATGAAGAAGATCAGTATACCAAGTTTTTATTTTTTGCACAAAAATTTTGAAAAAATTTTCGTGAAAGTTTATTTTCTATCTCATTCTCTCTTATTACAGTGTAACAATTGTTATTTTGTTTTTGTTGTTTTTGTAATTATGAGAAAATTTTTCGTTTTGTGTAGTTTTTTTAATTTTTTTTTTAAATGCATTTCTTTAATTTACGTAACACAATTTTTTTTACATTCACTTCACTTTTTTTTGAGGCTGCAGACTGGAGTAGGGATGGAAATAGTTTTTGTATTAAATTTTGATACATTTAGTTTCTTCTTTTTCTTAATATATGAAAAGGAAACTTTTCGGAAATTGGAAATCGGAAAATCGTAATTAAAGAAATTAAGTAAAAATCATTTTTATCATTTTCAGCAGTAAAGCTTTGCAGTTGTTGAACTCAACTTATTTTTTAAAAAAAAACTTCTGATTGTAGTACTTAATTCTAGCATGTGGCAGTAAGTCGAACCCTCATTGCTATTAACCTCAATTTTTTTGGTGTAATGAAGAGAGTTGGCAGAATACATCTGCAACTAGTTTTAAGGTTTTTGTGTTAATTAATAGGAGATATGCTTTTTTAGAAACATCCTCCTTTATTTCATAGCTCAACGAAAAATATGATATTTAATTGTTGAACAAACTTTCAAGCTTCTATCTTATTTAATGTTAGAGATATACTTGTTAGACCTTGGGAAGCGTAAACTCAGTTTAGTATTTTTCGACTTTTCCAAGTTGCAATACTCACAATTCTTTCGTAAGTAATCTGCAGGACGTCCATCCTTAAATCGACTCATGAAGTGACGTTAGTCAGGAGTACAAATTTCCATATGTAACTGTCAAACAATTTACTACACCTAGGCTACACCTGCTCCTTAAAAGATTATACTTTTGTAATCACTGCCATCACTGCTTCCCAATAATTCTTTCCATTTAATTTTTTTTTAAAGCAAACTTGTTGATACTTTTTATTAATACCGATTATATTTCAATTGATAGCATATACTCTGTATCCAACTCTCTTTTTGGTGAGAGTTGCACCTTTAAATTTCACACGATCATTTTGTAACTTTGCATGTACAATGGAGTTTTTTTTATTTCTCCAATTTCTTGTTAAAATAAAGCCTATCCATTGCATTTGTTTATTTTATTCGGTTAAGAAGAAGTTGATTACTGACTGAAGTACTGTAAATTGTAATCGTTATGTAATAACGATCTTTTATTAAAAAAAAGTTGATTCTTTTACAAATTGAATTGTTAAATAATTTCAAGATTTAACTTTTATCGTTTTACCGGCATGCATTTTCTTTCACTTTTTCTTAAATTAAAAATAGTTTTAAAAAGGTACAGGTAGGGAATTACAGTTATAATCAATTTAAGGCATTTTTATTTTTTAAGTACAGGTAATATATAATGAAGGTTTTTGTATTTTTCTGAAAAATGTTGATTTATAGTTTCATACCGTTTAAAAGTTAATTAATATTGATTTTTAAATGTCAAAGAAGTGTTACATAATAATGCCTGAATGCCTGTATTTTTAGAGTTTTGAAAAAAAAATTTAAGAGTTAATTTGAAATGTTAAAAATAATAAAAAAAATTTTTAAGAATTATAAATATAGGTTTTAAAGTGAAAGTAGAATTAATTTAATTGCAACAAATTATATGTACATAATCAGTATTTAAAATATTTATGAGTTTTTAAAGTACTTACTAGTACTTAAGAAGTACTTGTATAATAAATTATTCTTGGTAAAATAAATTTTTGCATGAGAAAGTTTTGCTGTAATTAACAATTATTTCAGGAATCTTTATTGGGAATCTGTAATTAAGATTCTATTATTCATGTATTCGAACTCAAGTAATTTGAGTTTGAATGATTTCACTTCCAAGTCAAATTAAATTTATGAAAGATATTTTCACTAATTAAAAATAAATAGTAAATTAAGATCGCTTTTTAAAAACACTTTCTTTACACCTTCTTAACACCTTCAAAGAAATGGGTTGTCATGGTAATTGATATTTGTGAAACTTAATTTTCTATTGATCTGTATAATGACGTTGATACTCACAAAAGTTAAAATCAAACGCCTCTTGGCCACGTCGAGCGAATTTCAACCGATGCTCCAGTCAAGAGAATATTTGAAGCCAGACCTGAAGGAAAATGACATCGAGGGAGACCGAACGTCAGTTAGGGAGATGAGACATTCGTAGACATAAAATAAACTGTATATCACTGATTGGAGGAGATCTGCACAAAACCGTAAGTAATGTTCTATTAGTTAGTTATAGTACTCATATATTAATATCAACATACTGGACAAGACATGTCACTTAAAAATTATTATCTTAAAGACGGGTTATCATGGCAACTGATTTTTCTGAAATTTGATATGGTATAAAGTAGTCAGTTATATATGTACTATGTAATATCAAAGATAATGAATACAACTATGTAGATGTGCACTACCATATAAAAATTTTTTTAAAAAATAAAACCCTAATATGGGTCTAATATCATCACACATTTATACACGTTAAAAATTAAAAAAGCTTTTAAGAGAGTTAAAAATATAAATATGTCACGTGACTGTCGATTAACTATAGTATAAAGATTTAAAGAAGATAATTTGAGAAAGAATTTTTTATTTGCTTTTTTTTTTTGTAAGCATGTATATGAATGCGATATGTATACATGTATTAAATATTATTGTTGAATGAAGTTTAATAGTTTTTTTTTTACTTCATAAAAAGGTTTTTAGATAAAGATTTAAAGAAGATAATTTGCGAAAGAATTTTTTATTAGTATTTATTTTTGTAAGCATGTATATGAATCGATATGTATACATGCTATTAAATATTATTGTTGAATGAAGTTTAATAGATTTTTTTTTTACTTCACATCTGAAACAAAAAATATTTTGTTGAATTAAAAAATTATAGAAACGGTAAAGATAAATGTTTATATTCTTAACGTTTTTAAATTATATATAGGTACTTACATAAAAATATATAAAATATTTTTCTCAGCTTTAATTTTTGTTATTACACTTAATTTAATAACTTATACGGTTTTGAAAAATTTTAATATTTAAAATGTTAGCAAATAATTCTAATATTTAAAATGTTATCTTCTTATGTTGTATACGGAAAAAGATATGATTTTATTTTTAAAAACATATACGAATAATGTTGAATAATGAATGAGTTGTCTGAGAAACCGTTAAAATTAGACCCTTTCTTCCAGAACAATTTTTAGTTTGTCTCAACATTCTCAATCACTCAGCTCAAAGAAGATTATTGAGAGCCGAAGACTCATTATACCCATAACGCATTAATTTTAAAATTCTTTTAATAAGTGCTAATTACTGACAAGCAATAAATGTATTTTAAAATTCGCTAATTCTAATTTAAAATTTAAAATTTTTACCCATTGTAACACATTTTTCTATTCTTTATATCTTGAAAACGGTGAGAGATAAGAAAAATTTATTAAGTACAGAATTTAAGAGTTCATAATATAACATTATTTTCAAATATGCTTTTCCATGTACCCAAAATATCGGGTGTTTCAAAAGAAAATTGAGTTTAATATAAATTTATTTTTTGTAAATCACCTCAAATCTTGCAACTGTTATTGTTTTTTGTACTAATAATGTTCATATGCAACATATGAACATCATTAGTATAAAAAAATTTAAGCATGTAGTTCACTTTACAAAAAATATACTACTTATTCCATTGCCAGTGAGTTCAAAAGCAATAGATTTTTTTATGGAATTTTTCTAAAAACCCCTTACTAGTCCTATAACGAATTGGTTCTTATGTGGAACACCCTAATACATAAATTTATCCTATTTTCCACACCACCAAAGAGGTAAAGGATATGGCGCGTTTTTTTTTTCGTGGTATCCCCAATAGGCCTAATCCACTTAGTTCTTGCAGTATTATTCTTTTAAAATTCTTAGTCTTCGTTCGCTAGTATAATTTTTTTTTAATGTGGTTCTTTCGAAAATCCATAAACAATTTTTTCTAATTAAAATCAATAGAAAATATTCTACAAATTTTATTCTATGTTTATAACATGAATTAGCTTCATCAAACCATTTAGGTAAATCATTTATACAGCTATTTTTAATTTTTAATAATATTCCTTCTTCGTGAGAGCTTGTTTTCATAATTTTATCAAAATTTTTTGTAAATTTTAGACAAATTTCAAAAAATTCATTCGTGGGTGCTTTAAGTGATCCAAAGTCAGTATCATTTTTAAAATTCTTAAAATATATCAAAAGTTCGCTTTCATTTGACATTTTTGCTATTTCATTATCGAGCAAATTTTTAGCGCAATCACTGCAATTATTAATTGTACTATGTTTTAAAATTTTTTTCATTGCAAATCCTGCAAAATATCTTGTTGCATTTTCTGATAAAAATCTTGTTTCTGCTGAGTCCGGCTGATTTTCAATAATTTCTATAGAATCTGTATTATCTATAGAATCAGTGTTAGTATTTTGAGTGCAATAAATACCCTTTAAATCATTTTCATTTGTCACAATATTTTCATTCGATTCTTCGTCATGTAAAATATTTTGCCAATCTACATTAAGCATATTTTCATTATCTTCTTCACAGTTGGCAAACTTAGAACAAAATACCATTTTTACACCAATTATTTTTGCTATTATTGATCCGAACTCATGTGCGGATGGATTTCTTTTTTTGAAACGTATTAAACTGAATAAATTTTCAATTACGTCCTGATTCAGTTTGTTTGTGCAAATATAATACCAATCATGATATTCATCGAACAAATCATTTGACAACATAAGAGTAGCTTTAGTTGTTTGTATTAATCCATCCAAGCAATTTATTCTTATTTTTTTATTTGGCACTTCAAATTTAAGATCCTGCAAATATTGTATCATACTTACCATTAAATTCCTTACATGATTATTTTTTTGCAAACCAGCCATATATGGATTCTTATTAAAAAGTGACTTGCTATTTAAACAGTCGAATAAATTATTTAATTTTTCAAAAACTTCCGCTGTAAATATAGCGCAGTCCTTATCTTCATAAAAATTGGATTCAGCATATGTTTTGATTCCAGCAGAAATACTTGCACTTAAAACTTGAACAGCTAGCTTTACACTCATTTTTTGGAAATTGTTTGGATTTATGTGATTCTCCGTTAATCTAGGACAAACACGTGTAGAAGATTTACTATCTTTTTCAAATAATTCTGTAACAATATTCCATTTAGCACACTTTTCTGATTTTCTTAAAGGGTATTTCATTAAATTATTTCTAATAGATTTGAAAAGGTGAGGAGTATCGTATAAGCAATAAATTTTTTCATTTTTATGAATAAAATAAGGCTTTTCTACATTTGCTCCAAGCTGTTTAAAAAAAGATTTATTAGTACTTGACTGGTCACATATTATAGCACGTATTTTTATTTTCAAATCCTGTGTTAATTTTAAAATTTCCATAACGGTAAAATTTAATTTACTTATGGGTATGGAATTTTCTGACAAAACATATCCCAAGATTTGTTTCCAACTGTCATGCAAACTTCGTATCATAAATACACAAGCATTTTTAGCTACTTCTGGCTGTCGCTTGTCTGAACCACATGCATAATCAACAAAACCTTCAATTTTATCATATCTCTCACTATAAGTAAAATTTCTTTTTATTGCCATTTCATCAAATATTAATGTAACTTCTCTAGACTGATTAGGAAGCTTAGAAAAATATTCTTTAATTTTTACAAATAATTCATTTGGTAATATTGAAGAAGTTAAGCTTTTTATTGGCAAATTATTATAGATACAGCGAACGGAAGGTAAACGAAATTCAAGTTTTTCCCGTAAAAAGGTATAAACGGCTGTTGATTTAAAAAATATTAGCTGAGATAATTGTTTTTCCTCCTTTGAATAATATATATCATTCTTATTTTGCATACGACAAAATATTTCTCGGTTAGTTAAATTTTCATTAATCTTAACTGCTTTTCGTCAAAATTTCGGCAAATTTTGTTTTTGCCTTTTAATTTTTTATTTTCATTTTTTAAAATTTGATTTTCGTTTTTCAATTTGCCCGTTAATATTCTATAATACGCTAAATTTCTTTCTTTTTTATGACAATGCTTACAAGAAGGTACATTATATTGAATTGAGTTCGTTTCCCAATTCATTTCATCTAAATTTTCCATAATAATATCATCATCAATAATTAAATTATTTGGAACAGTATTTATTTCTTCTAATGAGGTTTCTTCTGACAAAAAAAGGGAAGGACAAGCCTCCGAATATAATTTCCTCAGCCCAATATGAGATTCCTCAAAATGGCAGCTGCAAATATAAGGACATTTTAAATTTTTTATATAGTCAAATGATTGCCAACAAGCACTAGCCCACTTTTCATATTTTGCAGTATTCTTTGGTGGAAACTTAAAAAATTTTAAATTTTCTTTTCGAGAATTATTTTTGCAACTTTGTATGCAACAATTTCTAATCAACGGCATCTTGATTTAATAAATAATCTATTAGGAAACACTTACCTGTATATTATTTGAAGAAAGTAAACACCTTCTAACTTGTAACACTAGTACTTTGTATTACTTGAAACTTTACTTTAACTTTAAATTTTAAAAGATATAGTATTTATTAAAAGCTGGAACGTAATATTATAATTATTAATTAATAATTTAAGTTTTTATAATTTATTATAGGTAGGTAATCTAAACTGAATTAGTTGAAACACAAATCTATAATGATAATAGATCTGTTCAAACATGAGTTTATAAGGAAATGGTTTTGGTGAAAAATAAATATATCGCCAATTTAGAGGTACTTGTGTTTCCGTAATTTTATTTAATTAAAATTTATATTTTTTAATTACCAACACTTGTAATTAAAAAATTCAAATTAAAAAACCCTTTTGGTTTTTCCGGTATACTTATTAATCCATATATTCAACATCCATTTATTCAACAGGTATATACAGTAGGCCAAAAAGTCATCGTACCCTAGTAAATTTTTTAAACAAAGTAAGTATATTTTTTAATTACCAACACTTGTAATTGAAAAATTCAAATTAAAAAACCCTTTTGGTTTTTCCGGTACACTTATTAATCCATATATTCAACATCCATTTATTCAACAGGTATATACAGTAGGCCAAAAAGTCATCGTACCCTAGTAAATTTTTTAAACAAAGTGGAAAAACCAACAGGTAGAGGTAAAATTAAATGAAAATAATGATTGCATTTTACAGAGGCATTTATTAGGTAAACTTACACAAAAAACGTGTAATCATGTTCTTTTTTTATCATATTCTGTTTTATCATGGTACCTATTCGTTATTACACGTTATGCTACATAAGAAATTTTCCCACGTAAAATTGAAAACACTTGTTATCAGAAAACCTAAATAACAATAAACATAAAAACCAGTAAAATTGTAATACTAAAAGAAGAACTGTATATAATATGTACCTAATTCAAATTCTAATGCAGTTTTCTAATTTCAGTTTTACTGAAACACATTTACATTATTTTTTCTTTAATGTGTCTACACGTCTTTCTTTATATGTATTATATTATTCATATGCAAGAAATTTTACATTTACAAGAAATTTAATTTTTTTCTTTATTAGATTTCTTTTTTCTGAATTTAAAAGATCATAATATACTCATTCGATCGCTTCAAAATATTTTTATTCGATGGCTTCAGATATTTCAAAATTTTTATCAAAAAAATAAAGTCAACAAAGCTTTTATTTTGTTTTTGTTTTTTTTTTCGTTCTCTAATTTAATAATGAAGAGAGTATAAAGCTTTAAGCTTTTTTTTTATTTCTTTTTTTTTATTTTAAAGAGCTTGAATTTTAAGGTTTTTGTTTTATATGGACTGTGCACATCTAGTTGTATTCATTATCTTTGGTAATATCAACCACCCGGGTATATCTAAATTCTTTTTAAACAACTCATATTGCTTATAAACATGAATATTTTACCATTCAACTTTAACCAACTTGATATGAAATTACTTTTGACTCATTCTTCATTATTAAACTTCTATTTTACATAAACTTTAATATTTTCAAAAATTTAAAATGTTTTTTAGTTTTTTTCCCAAAAGTTAAAAGACCAGCCAAAACTAATCATATATTACTTCTCCTACATAGTTTTTTCATATCTTAATAATTAGATTTGACTCTTCTTTTTTTTTTTTTGATAATTCATTCATTTATGTTTAAATCATTTTCTACTCCAAATAATGCTATAATTAAGTGTTCATAATAGTGTTCATATTCTCTTCTACAACTTAATTATACTTTATTATTCCCACATATACATATTTATATATGTTTTGTTATATTTCTCTTTCTAATCCACAAAAAAAAAAAAAAAAATTCTTCTTCATTCATGTATGCATTATAGACGTATACACAAATGTTAGTTTGGGTGTATAATTTAACAATCAATACATCTTTTTATCTTTCTATTTAAGCTTCAAGCATTTTCTATTCTATCTGCAATAGATCTACAGTATCATATAAAAGTAAATTGATCTGATAACATTATTAAATACAGTTTCATTTTAAATTTTGAGGTTAAGAATTGAAGAATTCGTATCTGTCATATAAAAAAAAATTTGGGGAATTGGGGCTTAGAAGCTTTAGAAGTATGGGACTAAAGGGATAAGATGAGATTTATTCTGAGTTATGGTTAATAATCCTGCAGACCTGAAAACTTGCACATTGTGCAAAAGTTTAATATCAACCAATGCCTATCGTAGTTAGATAAAAATAAGTCGTAGAACACTGTTTTTTCGATGTTCCATTATTTCAGCTACCATTTTGCTTACTTTTTAAAATAATATAATTTGTTTGATCCGATCGGTGGCGTAGTGGTTAGGACGTTGACCTTTCAATCGAAGGACAAGGACCTTTCAATCTGAATGACTCATTTATCACATTGCACGCGGTAGGGGACAGTTAATAAATAAATAAATAATTTTTTCGCTGCATTTTTGTCTATCACTGTACTTTTCCATCTCTCCTTTCATTTTTTTTTTAATTTTATAATGTTTCTATCTGTTACTTAAGAGAACACAAATCACAGAAAATGTCTCTATTCTTGTCCAAAAAATAAAAAAAAAAAATATTTTTTGGTTCCAATAAAGTTGTTTTTGTCTTGCTGAAAAAAAAAAAATAAATGGAATTTGAAAAGGACCTAGTTATCCTAGACAGTTTTCATTAAAAAGGAAGTTGTTTTTGAATTACCTTAACTCCCCATTTTCCTCCTTTAAATTTCCTTTAGAGATCCTTTTTGTCATCTGGATATCTTGAATGTATATGTGTTTGTATAATTGTACTATAGAGCATTCTTTTAAAAATGTCATGTTTTGTAATAGAATATATTGTTAATACTCCAAAAAAAATTTAAAAATTTGAACAAAAGAAGGATTCCCAAACTAATAAAGGTTCTCTGAAATGCTAAGGTAAAATTGGATAACTATGCTCACATAGTAATGATTCGATTGATAATTTGGAGCATTCATTTTTTACTGCGCTTTATATAATGTGGTCGATGAGGTACTAAAGAAATACAACCGATATTTAGAGAAAGTTTGCTTAATGAGTCCCTGAATCTGGAAAGGGGCAAGTGGTTGGCAGCTTTAAAAATAATAGAATCAGATTGTAGGTTAACAACCTTTAATATATTATTAGCAACCTTTAATATCGTCCGATTGATACAAATGACCTAGATACCAGGGGTATTCAAAATGGTGCGTGGCCTTTGTATTATGTAACTTCTGGTTTATTTGTGAAAATAGAAAATTGGGAAATTTTTCTGTAATAGTCTTAGATTTACATTATCTATAAAGTATATATTATTTTCCCATACATTTCCGCCACTGTTAAAGTATATATAAAGTAAAACTTCAAGTGTTTGGAATTGGCTTATTTCGTATATACGACTCCGACACTAACAATTACTAAGCCAACTTCGACTCCAACTTCACAACCCTGATGACATCTCTAAGAATTTTCAATATACATTAATATCAAATGCACTTTTACAGAAGAAAGCATCGAAAGTCATTTCGACTCTGATCCCAACTGGGACTTTTTTCATCTCTAAAACCGACTCTGACTCTGCTTCCAATTCTTCAATACAACAAGTTTTACATAAAGTTCGCTTTATAAAACTAAATACTTTTTATGGAAATCCAATTCGGCTTATTTTGTATACGAATCCAACTCCAACAATAATGAAACCAATTCTGATTCCGACTCCGTTTCCACAGTCCTGATGGCAATCCAAAAACTTGTTAACATATACATGCAACATCAAATGCACTTTTACAATCATTACAATTGTATTGATACTAAAAATGGAATTAAAGAAGATCGCAATCAAAATACTAAATCAAAATTGATTAAAAGTATTCTTGGTTACATTTTTTCTTTTTTTCTTTCTTTCCATTTTTTTTTTTTGCATTATTCTTTTTTTGGTCACCTAACCAGTGCCTCAGACAACAGGAATCTTTTCGTTGATGTTTTACAAGAAAAAGACTTAGTACGAGACAACAAATAAATCAGAATATAGAATATTGAAAATTTATAATATATATATGTATGTACTTATATATGAATATATATAAAACAAGAAATTATATGGTGGTATAACAATTCTATAAATAGTTTAAAAGAACTGAAGAAAAAAAAACTACTATCTATTACATACATTGAATTTAAGAATGATGTCAAAGAGTAATTTGTGACCATAAATCTTAAATGCAATTTAGAACAGCAGCAGCAGCAGCACCAGTACCAACAACAACAACAACAACATCAACAACAAAAATACCAAAACTAATTCAAACCAACAACAAGATTTTATTATAAGAATTGGATAAAAAAAAAAAAATCATATAAAAATAAATAAGTACTTATTTTACTGTACCAAGTACTATATATACAATATGATTACATATATGATTACATTTAGTTAAAAAAATTGCAACATAACATATACATAAAAGGTTATAAGGTTAGTAAAATATTGGAAAAATCAAAAGAAAATTAAAAAACAAAAAAAAAAAAATTATAAAATTGAAATTGAAAAATGTATCTAATAAATAATAAATCTTAGGTTATACAATATTTATGTTGGGAGTTTTTTTTTTATTTTTGTCTTTTTTATTTGTTATTCAAATCCAAGGTTTTCTTTGGCACTGTTTTAACAAATTTTAACTATTATATTGTACAAAAATTAAATAATCCCTCTTTAATCTAAATGTTTTAATTTAAAATTTATAATATTTTAATATTCTTTTGGCATTTTATTGTACATATTATTATTATTATTATTTTTTTTTTTGTTTTGAAGGACGATTACCCGTTATTGTTACATAAGTACTTAATTTATAGTTTTAACATTTTAATTGCTTAATTTGACATTTGATATTTTTAAGTATATATATACCTATCTTATTCTATTTAATTCTATATATTAGTAGAATCATTAGTATGAAATATCAGAAGTTTGCCAATTTTTAATTAGCTTATATTTTACTAAGTATAGATTTTATTTGAACTAAATTGTAAAAGAATTTATTTTGTTTGAAGGTTATTTGGCATGATTCTAATTGTAATCATTTGATTGGAAGAGTAAAATTAGGTCAAGTACAATTAAAGATTAGTCTTGAAATAATTTTTATAATGCAGTCTAATGGGTTTTGATTCACACATCGGGGATCGTAGTACAGTTTAGTAGTAATGTGGAAATGTATGAAAATTTCTGGAAGCTTCTAGAAAATCTTGGAACGAATTAGCCAAAAGTTGTGAAAACTCAAAGTAGGACTTTAGCAGTTACTTAATAATTCAATTAAATAATATAACTCACAGATATAGAATACCATGTAACTCAAATACAAAATTATTACAATATAAACAAAATAGAACTGTATCTAATGAAAATCTAAGTCATTTCTACATGTTATAAGGCGAAGTACCATCTCATGTAAATTGTATGTGTAATTTGATCACTTCTAATATGAGTTCCGACATGCACATGTATAGTCAGACTGTTTAGTCTATTGCAGTGAACAGTTAGCATGTAGTAAATAAATAAATATTTAACATATATAAAATTTGAAAATTCCTTATTATTTCCTCCTTGGTCCGGGGCATATTGATATTTTAATTTCCATCCTTAAATGATAAAGCCTAAAACCAGTTTATTGTATTTAGAGAACAGGGTTTTCATGAAATTGAGTTACTTTTAAATAACCAAGGAAACAGCTTATTTTATTGTAAGTTTATTTTTACAATAAACTTATCTATACTTACTATTTAATTACTTAATATATTGAATTTCCAACATTATATAATTTTAAATTTATTTAATAATAGTATTAATATATTGAATTTCCTACATTTTAATGTAATTTTAAATTTAATAATCAAAAACTTTATATAATTCTAATTACTAACTTTATATTTTCTTTTATTTACAGGTAAGTGGAATTATTAAATCGCTACTATATTTGTTATACATATATATTAAAAAAAAAAATCAACGGAACTTGTTTTCAGGTAAATATATAAAATAAAATGGTATTAAAATAAATATGATAAGGCCTATATATTTAAGGACTATGTATATCAATTAACCTCAAGGCTTATAAAATTTTTATAGACAATGCATATATTAAAGTTAAAATCTAAACAAAATATCTAACAGGGATCTACAAAATTATGTAAACTTTTCCATTTATAAAATATTATTTTAAAAACTAATAATAAATTTAAGTACCTAACCCATCATACCAAATCAATTGAAATTTTTTTAACAGTTCATAAATGTATATTTTACAAAACAAATTCCATACACATATATAATGAAAATTTAAGGATCGTTTTGATTTTTGAACTATTGGCCTATAATCATACATAAATTCTTATTTAGTTTTTTTTTTATTTAAATTTAATATGTACCTATAAACATAGAAAATAATCCTATATAATGATTAAACAGAGATAATACTCTACATACACTGTCTATGGTCAGTCCATTCTCAACAATATTGACATATGCAAAAATCGTATACACTCTATATATGTATCTATAATAACATTCCATCATAAAGTAACATATAATATAGAGTATTCACGTAGAGTAAAATTTTTTTACCAATTTTTTTAAAAAATATTTTTCGTTTTTACTCAGTACTCAAAAATTATTCTCATAACAACTATTTTTACTTAAAAATTGAGAATAATTTGTTTTTAAACTCATAAATAAAAAAAAATTCTTCTCAATTTCTTGTTAGTATTTATTCATAAATAAAAAAAAATTCTTCTCAATTTCTTGTTAGTATTTATTAATATACCTTTAAAAAACTATATGAAGGGTATATACATACATACATACATACATATTTATTTTTATACATTATTCTTCTTATTCCATATAAAAGTATGAAAAGCTAAATCTATACTGCATGCATAGTGTATAGGTATATTAACACATATAAAATATTTAAGGTCTTTTTACTTTTTTTTCGTTACTTTGATTTGAAATTAAAAAAACTAAATAGAGATTTTACATCTTTTATTGATGCATGTGTGAAATATGAAATTAAAACAGCTAAGTGTATTTTTCGTTCTTCTTGTAAATCAAAATAGAAAAATTTATTTTCATATTTATTATTTGTAACTTTTGATATTAATGTTGAATGAATGTGCGACAGCAAGTTTATTATTAAAAGTTGTATGGCTTGTAAAATCATAAATAATCTTATCATTTTAATAAGTATATATAAGAATTTTACGTTTAAGAAGAATTTAGTTCGTTATTTTGATTGACTCAAATTTTTTTTTTTAAAATTTAAATGGACATGAAAGGTAAAAATATAAAATTTAATAAAATTTCAATATTTTTTTAAATAATTCTGTTTTATTATTAATTCTTAAGTTAGTTAATAAAGGAAAAAGCCAAATGGAATAAGTATTGCATTACATTATTGAAAAATATATAAAAAAGCTTTAATATTTTATATTCCATTCGGCATAAAAAACCCTTATAGCAAAAAAAAAATATAATATAAAATATATACATAGGTATAAACAAAACAAAACAATTCATTGACTAAAAAAAATTATCGAAAACAAACAAAAATATTCATTAACTTAAATTTAGTTATTTACATTCCATATTTACAAAATTATATTATGATTAGGTACTTCAATCGTGTTCATCCAATTTTCACGTTCATGAAAAGAAAATAATATAGGTATCAAGTAAATTATTCAAAAAATAAAAATTATTTTAATAAATAAGTATTACAAATTACATACAAAAATCTATTTGCTAAATCTATAATGAGAAAAAATTTTTAAACAACAGACAAATAGACAGACAGACGTACAAACATATGCAGACAGACGGACAGAAATAAACAGACAAATAGACAGACAGACGTACAAACATATGCAGACAGACGGACGGAAATAAACAGACAAATAGACAGACAGACGGATATTATGAAATATATTAAAAATAAGTTATGCATTTAATATTTTAATTTTACTTTGATTACTCTCAGCTTTTTTTTCGTCATTTTTTAAAAGCTTTTCCCTTAACCATTTTGCTTGCTTTTTTAGCAAAAGATTAATTAGTAACTCTAAAAACTTTATTTTATGCGTGTAGCATTCATCATTTTCCCTAAACCATGTAGGATATTTATCAGATTTTTTTGTGGCTTCTAAACAACATAAAAATATATTTTTCCTTAAATTTTTTTCATGATAATTTTCATAAAAATAGTGATCAAATATGCTCATATGAAATTGTGTAATTTCGAAAATTTTTTCGGTTGGAGCTTTCAAGTTCAGGATTTCTGATTCATTTTTATAATTTTTTTGATAAATAAATTGCTCCGAATCAAGCAATAATATATCATTAGAATTTTTTAAAAATGAAGAAGTACATTGATCACAAGAAATTTTTTTTATCAATTTAAAGATAACGTAGCCACAAATGTATCTTTCGGCGTTATTTGAAACAATATTTAACTCTTCAGTTTGATTATCCTCTAAAATTTTAGATTGAAATCCCTCTAAATAATTATTAACTAAATTAGTTAAATCGTCATCAATTTGATCATTTGAATCCGAATCATCTTGTTCTAATTGATAATCCTTTAAATCGTCTATATTTAAAAATTCAGCGTCATCTTCTTCACAGTTAGAGCTTTCAAATTTATAATTAATTAACTTAACCGACATTAATTTTGCTAAAATATTACTAAATTCATGGACGGAAGGATTATTGTTACATCCATTTCTATACCGAATCAAAGAAAATAAATTTTCTAAAACATCCTGATTTAAATGAGCTAACAGTAAATAATAACATTCGTGTTTATTATAAGTTGAAAATATTTCGGAACTTAGTTCCGTAATGCCTGTTAAAGTTTGTATCATACCGTCGATACAATAAACTTTTTTAGATGTGATTGGCCTTATTAATTGAAAATATTTTTTCATTTCTAAAAGATATTTGGATATATGATTATCTTGCTGCAATGCTGCACGAAATGGATTTTTTTCATATAACTTCCTACTATTGAGACAATCAAATAAGTTATTAATTTTTGAAACAAATTTTGCTGTTGATACAGCACAAGAAATCCTATCAGTAAATTTTTTTGTTGAAACTAGAGTTTTAATTGCAGCAGCAACAGAATTACTGAAAATTTGAGTAGCCAATCGCACATTCATTTTTTCAAATGAATTAGGAAAGATATGTTTTTTTGAAAGTTTGGGACACATTTTTCTATTATTATTTTGTTCATGGAAATAGAGGCAACGAATAATTTTAAAAGAAACCTCACCATCATCTGTATTAAGGTCATATTTAAGAAGGGTGTTGCGAAGCGATTTTATTAAATGCACTGGATCGTAAAGAGCAAAAATTTTTTTTTCTACTTGATTGAAGTTAAAATAAAAAAAGGGTTTTGTTTTTGAAACGCCTAACATATTAAAACACTTCCTATTATTAGCACCCTGATCACATATGACGGCCCTAACATTAATACCTAAATTAAAAGCTGCACCTAAATTAATATATAAAATGTTTTTAAGATCTTCGCCACTAATGCCCTTCTCTGTGGCATAAAAACTAAGAACATACTTCCAATTATGTACTAATCCCCTTAGGAGAAAAACACAAACGTATTTTGCAACGCTTTTCGTTCTTTTAAAGCTATAATCCGAAAAACCACTAATTTGATCCAATGCACTATTATAGTTAAGATCCCTTCTAATACTAATTTCATCGAAAACTAATACTGCTTCCTTTTCAAGAGAATTTTTATTTGAAAATATAATCCCTAATTCATTAATATTCTTTTCATTAAGACCTACATTTAAATATTTAATAGGGATCCACCTATTAAGGGAACTAAAATGGGGTAAATTTAACTTTATCGCATTCTTTAAAAATAAATAACCTTTTGGAGAACTAAAATGTATATTTAAAGCTACCTTTTTTTCATCTTTTGACCATATCTTTCCATTTTTGAAATTCATTTTTAAAAAAGTTTTGGCATCGTTTGCTAAATGAGACTGCCTATCAATTGTATTAGATAAAGAATCCTGCTTTTCCTTTTTTATTTTTAATTGTAATTTCCTATTCTGAATTTTTAAAGATATAATTTTTTTTTTTAAATAAACATTTTTTTTTTTTATATGACCTAATGTTTTATGACATGTGGAAAATTTTTTAAAATAAAAATTTTCTTTTTTCTGGAATTTTAAACAATGCCTACAAAAATTAATCGACAATTCATTTGGAGACACCGTTCGAATGTTTTCTAAGGGTACTTTTAAATTTTCTAGATTTTTTTGACTATAAACTTTAATATTTGAGTTATTATTAAATGTTTTAGAAAAAATATTTTCTTTATTAAAATTTGAAAACTCTTTTGACTGAAAGTTTAAATTAGATAGTGGAGTTATAGGATTGATTTCAATATTATTATGTGGCAAACACAAACTTGGAAAAGCTCCCTTTTTTAGTTTTCTCCCTAAAAATTTTTTCTCGAAATGGTCTTCGCAAATAAATAATTTTTTTGTTTTTAAATTTTCTATACTTACACTACATGCCGATACCCACATTTCGAATAAATTTTTCTCTTTTGGAAATTCATACAGCCTACCGTCAAAATTACGTCTACTTCTATTGCACACTATGCAAGGGGTACCATTCTTACGGTAATCTGCTTTTACGTCCTTAAACATTCTTCATTTAAAACATGCATAAAGAAAATGAAGGAATGACAAAAGGAATAAGCAGAGAAAATAGATATTTCTGACAATGCGGAATATATCTATCAGGCCGAATTTGATGTTCAGAATTTAACCAAATTTAAGTATATTTATAAAAAAAAGTTTATTATTTTATAATAATACATCAAATACATAATAATCATAAGATTATTACATAAAAGACATAAAGTATTATAATATTTTTCAGAAGATTAATAGACAAAATTTTTACATGGCTTTATAAAAATATACCGCATTGTTTCAGATGAAGAAAATTAGAACGTATAAAAATGCAAGGTGTTTCATGAGTAAAATATTTTTTATTCCTAAATACATGTAGCAATTAAGTTTATCTTTTAAAATTCATAATCCAAATTTTTTTTTACATGTATGTAGGTACATACATATTATTATGATTACTATTTCTAATGTAACATCTTGCATGATAAGTTATAAGAAAAATGCAATGAAATTTAGAGAAAAGCTATAGTAAAAGCAATAAGCTATGATGTGACAAGTTATACCTCGTAATTACACGAAATTTTGCGGGATATGAAAAAAAAATTTTAACTGGAAATTCAAATTTTGTAAAAAAAAAATTTCGTAAAAATATGTAATTCCTTTAATAGTGATAACTTGTCATGTAGCGAATGTTATTTTTCTCTTTTAATTGCTTTTGTCTAAAATATAATACTTATTCTAATAGAAAATTTATAAATTAATACTTACATGTAAATTTTGTTCCTCAATTTTTTTAATTCAAATTTTAATACTTAATAATATGTTCATAACAAAATAAACACTTGTAACAAAATAAACACTTGACACTTTTAAAAATGCGCGCCTTTATTAAATTGATTATAATTCTTAATATCAAAATAAGAATACATAAAAAATACATCAAAAAAAAAATAGAGAAAAATATCACATAAAAAAAGTTACATTACAAAAAAATATGTACACACATACATTTTTCTTAACATTCATAAAAATATGCATAAAAATGTAAATATGTCAATATGTACATACATATACATTTACTCTTCATATAATATCATAATACTCAAATTATGAAGAATTTTTTTTTTTCTAGAGCTTAAAAAAAACTCTTCTCAATTTTTAAGTAAAAATATTTGAGTTTTAAAATGAATTTTGAGTGTTGAGTAAAAATGGGACGGGATATTGAGTAAAATGGGACGGGATTTTTAAAAAGAAATGACTAACGAATTTTGTTCTACGTGAATACTCTATATATATGTTACTTTATGATTCCATACTTCTATATCCTATGCTTTATGTTGCTATAAATTATAATTTCCAATATCTATCTAGTGTCTATATAATATTCAAGTTTTTCTTTATTCAACATTGCTATCTCTTTCTATTTTCAATCAATCTTCGTATTATTCATACACAAAAAAAAAAATTTAGAAAAAAAATTGCAAAGTCGAATTTAAAAATTTTTATAATAATTAAAAATAGACATTTTAATATAAAAACTAGTAAATTCCAGATTAAATCATTAAAAATAACAACCTATAAGAATTTCAACAACGTTTTCCTCAATTTTCAACAACTGTTGATAAAATTTAAAGAATAAAAAATATTCTCATCAGCATTTCTGAATAAACAAAACAACATAAGTACAAACACCTACAAAAGTACAAAAAAATAAAAAATCCATTTATTAAATAAAACTTTTTTTTTTAAGCAATTAATTTCTACAATCTTCAGATACACATTTTCATTTGTAGTATTATAATTGTAGTGCAGTTTAATATATTATGATAACTACACTACATAGTGTTGTTTGTAAATTGCTTTGCTATAAATTTATTATTGAAAATAAACACAATCTTCAGCAACAACAATATTCAACACAAGAAAGAATCTTCTAGCAACTAGTTTATAAGTTGGTACATAATATGAATGAGTATACCACAAAATAAAATGTGTATTAACTAAAATGTAGCTTACTCTTTCACACGTAACACGCAACATTATTAAAAACTACTCTGAATTCAGCAAATGATCGTGTCACTTCAACATCAACTCCACTCACTACTGTACTGTCATATATACAAACGAAGAAATAATAATGTTGCTACATTTGCTTTGAAAATCTTATAAAGTATTTGTACATATTTGTAAATTATTCCTGCATATAGTTCCAATAAGATCGCAATAAAGTATACATACATTATAAAATATGTACAACTACAATAATAAAAGTTGTACAGAAAATGTTGCTGAAATATTTATTGAAAATTTTGTTGATAAAATTAATGTTGTAAACATATTTATAACGCAGTTATTTTATAGCAATAAAAGTATTATAATATTATTATGTTTATTATTTTAAATTAATTTAATTATTATTATTTTTAAAATTCCAATATTGAAAATATTAAATAATTTAATTAAAAAAAAATACATATTTATTATTATAACATTTTAATATATTGTAATACATACATAAATAAACATTTAAATTTGATCTCTTATTGTGATGAAGATTAAATATTTATATACATTACTAATTATTATACATTATTTTGTAATCAGAAAAATGTTTATATACATTTCATTTAAAAATTCTCCTAATTCTTATTTCTTAATTCTTAATTCATTGTATACACTACAGAAGACCACAGTGCAGACTACACTACATTATGTTACATACTTTAATTCATTGCATACAAAATTGTTTACGGATAAATGTTTCAGAAAAAATATTTTTAAAAATGAATGAAAGAGAAAAAGAGATGTAAAATTTATGCAGACGTGGATTATTTCAGATTCTTCTTACATTTTAAATGGATATTTACTACTCTTTCCACTAATTTAAAATGAAAATTCATATACATATTATATATAGATATTTATGCATATGAAGGTACTTATGTACATACATATATGTATATAAAGAGACATACATACTTACATATGTTTAAAATATTATGGTAAATGCATATACAATATGAAACAAAAAAAATTTTGATTTAATTCTTAATACATTTTTTATTGATTCCATTTCCAAGTCGAAAAAAAAACAAAACAAAAAAAAGTGAAAGAGAACGTCAATAGGGTGCGGTATTCGTAAAAGAGATTTAATATATCGTATATACAAATATAATATGTTTATTAACATATTTTATACACGTATGATGTACTTATGTATATATTGTATTTCACTATCTAACAATCAATGGTGTCTGTATTAAAAGCTTTAATTTAATTTTTATTTTATATTTTTTTTTTTTTTAGTTTTTAATTTTTAATTTTAAATTAAAGATAATATACAAAACATGTGTAAAGAGTCATTTTACACGATATTCAATTTGAATTTTGAAATTTTAATCAAGATTTTTGAGATTCTAGAAAAGACAAAAAACTAACGGAACTGGTATGTCATGCGAAAAAATTTTCGGGCCAGTGCTTAACTATTGGCTTAAGTTTTTCAATAAACATACAAAAAACTTTTTAAGTGAGCCGGGGTTCTGAATGTCTTTTAAATGTGACTTACAGCATTTAATAGGGAACACAAGGCTGTGAAGCACATTTGGATCCGCATCTTATTTCAGTAAGTAAAGCTAAGCAATTTTATATATTTTTTCAACATGGCTTTAATAAATTTAATGCACTAAAAAATATCTCAACACGGCTTTACAAATTAATATTATAATGCCTACTAAATACCCTTTAAAAATATTCAAAAAGTTGCACGGACACATTTCTTTATATTATCAAATATTCTAGTTACACGTATTGTGTATTTAGGGTTTTCCCTATGACGTACATATTTAAAAATAAATTACGTTAAAGATTTCTTATCAGAATTCTTACCTTTCAGAAATTTTATTATATTGTTATTGTTTTTTCCATACTAATTAAAAATTCTTTGAAGTTTAATGATAAGTTGAATTCTGTAAACTTCCAATATGATAAACTAATATTTTTTTCATCTTAGAACTTTTTAAAATATTCAGCCTTTTTTAGTCATGGATGAACAATTATTAGTCTGTTAAAGAAAACTTTTCTTATTTATTACCAATAAAATATAGAATCTGAGAATAAAGTTTATAAGACTTATATTGAGAAACAGTCTTAAATTGATCTGCAGTATAGATTCAAATTTAAGTATATCCCTGGCCTGGTTTAAACTCGGATACTGCAATGAATATACTTAAAAAATTCACTATGTAAAAGAATCAAATCCCCCCAAACTGAATTGATCCTAAAAGCAAACCATACTTAATATTTTTTTCTAAAATAACAGGGGATGCATTTGATTTTGGTATATTAAATAGTCTTAAATTGATCAGCAATAGAGATTCAAATTTAAGTTTATCCCTGGCCTGGTGTAAAATCAGATACTACAATGGATATCCTTAGGTAATTCTCTATGCAAAATAATCAAATCACCCCAACTCAATTGGAACTAACAAAAAGCCATACTTAATATTTTTTTCTCAAAAAACCGAATACCTGCAAATTGATTTTGGTTTGAACCCATTTTCTGAACATATAGAAGTTTAGCACTAACAAAAAATTACATAAACTGGTACCCCTAACAAAATCTAAAAATTATTTCAAAATATTTAAAATTTTCCTATAAATTGAGTTGTTCTTTTGCTTTCAATTGATCATTTAGAGAACATTTTTCTGTATTAACTAATAATCTTAAATTGAACGTAACCTTATGTTTGTTATGCATGAATTATATTTAGATTTATGTCATTTGGTCTAAAACTATTTCGCAAAAAGATATTTCTTCTACTGATTTTTTTAAAAATAATTAAAGTCTTTATTTTATTTTACACTAAATAATACGAGATCCAAAGTCTCTATACTAAATTAGTTTTAACAATATGGGCATATTGTAAAAATCATTTTAACAAACAATTTATCTAGTTACACATATTCATGTATTGAAATTACAACTCTACATTATACTCATTATACTAGCCCTTTTAAATTAATTTATGAAAGTTATCATTCTAGTTAAAAGCGTTTTTGAGAATATTTTTTTTACTTAGTGTCCTGAAAAGTCTCTGAAACATTGAAATAAGCCACTCTACCAGAAAACGTTAGGCAAAACGTCTGTTAGCGAATTGAGTTTAGGGAAACTGAGAGGCTCCCATCTGACAAGTTCAATAGATTATTTTATACATATGATGGTTAATAATTAAAACTATAGAAAATATGAAAGAATGAATAAAGAATATTTTCAAATTTACTGAACGTACTTATACTTAATTTGATTTGCAAAAAAATTACTAAAATTAGAGACAAGAGAAATGAAAAATGATTTATTTAATTTTTTTTCTCCATTTTTGATTTAAAAAAAAAACTCTGGTGTCTAATGACAAAAAATTTAATTGGTTTTTTTGACAAATTGGAAATAAACTTAAGAAGAAGGATTAGTATTTTTTTAATTTAAATTCTAATATACTACTTATTTCAATATAGGTAATTAAATGTAAAAAGTTAGTTTTAAATAAAAATACATAGGTATTGGATTAAGATCCTCAAAATTCGAAATAAGGCATGTGAATACCTATTATTTCACAAAGGAGCATAGAGAATTTATTACAGATTTAATGAGGTGTAGACCTTCAACTGAACACTTTAAACTCAACAAATGAGCTTTAAAAATTTATTGAAGAATTACTCCTTTAACATAGGTACCCTGTAGTTATTATTATACCTATATCTCTCCTCTATTATTAGGCTAGGTATTTTGTACAAATTGTTATTTTTCTTGTAGTTTTGATATGGGAGAAGTAGGTTTTTTTTTTTTTGAAAAATTTTTATTTTCATCCTTGGTTTGAATATAATTATTTAAAAATTTTCCTAATTCTCATACTATATAATCAATTATCACTTTAAATACCTTTATTTAATAGTAGATTGTTCCAGATACACAAACTATCTACACTAGCAACATTCCATCATTAAAAATAATTTGAATTCAGTTTAAAAACCAATTGAACCACCAATTCACTGGATTTTCAGCTTTTTAAATTTCAATACAAGTCTAAAAAAATCTTATTAAAATGCAAGTGTATAGTCTGCAACTTGTTTTTGTTTTATTGTTGCACTGCACTTGCATTCAATTTGTTTTTTTTTTTTTTGCATATAAATGAATGAATGTATATAATACTCTATGTTTGTATTATAAATTTAATTGTATTTTTATATAAATAATATTAAATAAATTTTATTTGTATGTGTTTGTTGGGTTATTAATCAATAAAAAATAAATTCCATCCAGTATTTAAAAGTAATCGACTTTATTATAAAGCTTAACATTTATTTTTTTTTTTTGTTTTTAATTTTTTTTTCTTTGAATTTACAGCTACGAGTATACATAAGTCAATTTATTGGAATGTTATGATTTTCAGATTCAGTTTATAATACAAAACTGAAATAAACGCAAAAAACAATGTAATATTTCAAGCGAGTTCAACTCATGAGCAATTTTGACAAGATAATTTAATTGATCTTCGACTGTAGCACTTAGAAATTGTCAGCCGCGGTCATTCTAGAAAAAGTTATGAAGATCGATTAACATTGGAGACAAATAACAGTTGTCAAATTTAGTTTTTCGAAAGAAAACCAATTCGTACAATTTTAGCAAACTATAATTTAAATTGTCTGAAAAATCAAAGCCTAATGTCTTCTGCACATAGAGCGTACGCAGCCATGACGCGACCATTGAAAATGCATAATGTCAAAAAACATGATTGTCAAAGTTAAAGTTAACATTAAGCAACTCTTGCGATGTTGAAAACATTAATGTTTACTTTGATTGTGTGCATTTGTATTGTTTTCCACATGTTTAACTATTGAATTAGAATGTCGTTTTGACAGCTACGATCATTTTGCTTAGAAGGTGGAAGACCAGGCGAACTTTAATACTCGTCAACAAAATGAACTGTAAAGTTTTCCGCGTCAATCGATTAAAGTTGATTCAAATATTTACAGCTTTGTTGTAAATTTCACTGACATTTTTGATTTTGACATTTCTGAACTAATTTAACGAATACCTGCCTGCCAATACAAGTTTGATTGTTAACTTTTTAACTGTGATCAACAGGAAAATAATTAATATGCAAAAGACGCACAAATTTTACTGTTTTTAATGAACTTTTAATTTTGTTCTTATATTTTATGACTCTTATTGTAGTTTGTCCAAATATTTGGGATTCAAGTTTTTTTTCTCTATGTGTATAGAATTAACAAAATAAAAAACAATAATGAAAAATTTAAAAAAAAAAATAATGAAAATAAAATATGGTAATATTGAAAGTACGGAATGTATTAAAAGTATACTTAAACAGACATTAAATAAAGTTGATCAATTAAAAAGTTTTTTAAAAAAAAAATTAAAAGAACTTTAAATAAAAAAAAGAGCAAAATACCTACTATACAAAGAAAAAAATCAAATATTTAAAAAATGTCAATAAATTTTATTTTAATAATCGATATTATAATAATATGGTAGATTGTATGAAGATTGGCAGCTTTTTTTAATAAAATTTTGAATTAGATTAAAAAGTAATCGAATTGGATGTAAAATGTATCGAATAATTTCATATATTAAATAATTAAAAAATTATCAATTAGTTCATCCCTGAAATTTCGATTTTTTTAATTGATTGATTATTATCTTAAAATTTTTTACACAACCCTTGTTTTGTTTTTTTCGAAAAATAAATTCAACTATCATATTTGGTCTGAACCCAAATCACAATTGCAAGTTTCAATGAAAGCATCATAACTTGTCAATTAATATAAAATAAAATCGATTCTTAACTTTTGTGAGAAAAGTCACATAAAACAAAGAGCGGTTTCATTAATTTTTAAACACTTTAAATTTACTTAATTGGAAACTAATGTATAATATGCTTCTAATGAACATCTAACGGTTTAAGTGACTCATATTATTTATTTTTTTAAAATATAACCAAGTACGCATGCTTTTAGAGGACATTTACTTATTTATTTACCTTATGAGTCAATAATAAAACCCAAAATTGTTTTTTTTTTATTTTTACATATAAATTAAAATAATTAGGTGTAGACTTGTCGACTTAAACTGCACTGCAACAAACATTTAAAATATAAAATATACAAATACACAATTGAAGTCAAATGTTTTGAAACACTTGTATTGTATTATATTGAAATTGTTGAATAATGAATGTTGATATTGATCGAAAATCACAATTCACACTTGTAAAGTGGTACGCGACTTTTAAAATTTCTAATATGAACAATATTATATTCAGCAATAGTGAAAATATATTGCTGACAAAATACAATTAATTTATAGTATAATTGTATACCTTCACTAATAAACTTCAAAATATATTTGGAATTGGAACGACATTTTAAAACAACAAAACTACTGATAACTGCAATGCAATACTACTATAGTATCTTAATCACTACCATATCATAATGATTATTTTAAATAAATCTTAATTAGCTGAATTTGACTCTTTTAAAGATTTTGTAGTTTTTCTGATTTTATTTTTTTTTTTTTGGTATTTGTTGATTTGTTAAAATAACAACAAAAGAATTGAAAAAAAAAGAAAAGCAAAAACAAAATCATAATAAAAATTAAAAAGTCAAAATCAAAATATAGGGGTATACGGAATGCGGATTGCGGAATAAAATAAAAAAATTTTCAACGAGTCGGGAATTTTTATTTTTTTTTGTATTTCTGTTTATATACAAAAATTATATAAAAAAGAGAATATTAATTTAAAAAGTATCTTTTAGGAACTTGTTTACAGTAATGTCTCGATATATTTCAACAAAAAGTTAAAGAATGTGAGGGTGAAAATTTTTGAAAAAAATTTAATAATGAAATTTGATGGTTTTTGTTTTTGGGGATTTTTATAAAACAGCACAGAGTTGAGAAGTCATTGATTTTGTATTTTAAATTATAAAGAGATATATTATTATAGAGAATATTATTCAAAAAGTTTTAAATCAAAAAGATTCAGTAATTAGTGGTGTACTGTAGTCCTTTAATTTAGAGATACTTTAGAATTTAGATAATTGATATTTTTATAAAAATTAAAATACAATCATGAAATAATGACCCCATTACAATTTTACTCACTCACTTCAATTTTAAATTCAAATCAAAGGAAAATAAGATAAAAAATATTTGATAGGATTAGGTTTGATACCTACCTATTAACATGGAGTAAAGATAATAGAAAGAGGAACAAATACATATATAAACTTTTTTAGTATGAAATATTTTTGAGAAAAATAAACGATGGTCAAGGTTTTGAATGTATTAGGGAACACTTATTCTATTCAGAAAAAATTTTGTTTACTTAATAATTAATTAAAATTATTTATTTACCCTTTTTGTAATAATATTATATACACGCTCAATTATATATTTACTAAAAAATAAAATTTCAAAATATAGGTACATACAATGCACAAAGCAACGCCCACAGCAGTTAATCACAATCGCAATAATAAAATTTGAAAAGTAAATAAGTATACGCGATACATGATACGTAAGACAAGGCGATCTCAAATTTAAATATAGGGTTTATATTACTTTACTCTATGCTACTTATTACATCAGTTATATAAAAATACAAAATAAATTGCTATTTAATATATTGGACATATAAAATATACAGTATAAAGAATAAACTGACATATAACAAGTTTTATTCCATTAAATGTCTCTTAACCAATTTCTCCGAATGTCCTAAGGTAAAGAATTAATAATTTACCGTTTTAAGATGTAAAAACAAAATCAGCATAATTTGTTAATTGCATCTGTGATATATAAATACCAATTAAAATTTATATTTAATATTTATCTTATTCTTAATGTATTTTACACTTCGTTATTCAATTTAGATTTAATTTTTCAATTAATTGAAGCAAATAATGCAAATAATGCATTTACAATCTCATTTAATAGGATATCAACTCCCTCTCTATATTACAAATTACAATGCAACTGTAAATATTATAATCCGGTAGTTTAACAATATCGATACTATTCTGTTTATAATAACAAATTCAATATTAAATAAGAATATATATACGATTATATATATATATAATTTATATGGCATTCCATAAATGCTCCTAAAAGATACTTGTTTTATTGGTTTTGTTTTTTGTTTTTTTTTTTTTTTTTTTAAATAAAAACTACAAAATAAAAAAAAAAAAAAATTCAATAAAAACCATTAAATAAAAAAAAAATACAAATAAATTGTTTAAGATTGTAGCGTTTAAAATATCTGTTGGATTTTTTTTTTTTCATTTATTTATTATTTTTTTTTTCCTACAAGAACAAGAGTAAAACTACTATTATACTACTATACTACAAACTAGTACATTTTGTAGTATTGTGTTTATAGGAACGGGAAAATTGGGAATAAAAAATATAAATAATAACAATAGCAATAGTACTAATAATACTAAAAAAAAAAAAAATACAACGAAATAAGAAGAATTAAAAACTAAAATAACTTAAAAATATAAAATATACAAAAAGAGAGGCAAAGTAGGAAAAAAAAAATAATACTTTTTTAAATATAAATATATATATCTGACTATTAATATATATATATATATACAATATTATATTATATTGTAAAATAAAAAAAAAAATAAAAAAAACTCGTTCATTAAATTTTGCTGCTGAGTGCTGACTCAATCAAATAGTACAATTCTAACATTCATACTGAATGGTTTGTGCCGCGCGACGACGACGATTCGTTTATTTACATCTATATACATATATATTTTTTATAAATAAATAAAATAAATAAATAAAAAAAAAATATATATTATTAATTAATTTAATATATATTTTGTCCATTTAACTACATAAATGCATTCAAATTTTTTTGTTTCTAATTTTTTTTTTATCAATTTATGTTTATATTTTGTTTCGTATTAAAAAAAAAAAATAAATTAAATTTTAATTAATTAATTAAAATCGACAAAAACTAGTATAAAAGAAAATTACAAAATTTTCTTACTGTTCTTTTATTTGTGTTTTGTTTTTTGAAAAAAATATTTTGAAAATTATAAAGAATTATTGATCATTTTCAAAAGAATATTGTGTTTTTTTATACTTATTAATAAAAATCAAAATACATTTATTTATATATATATATATACGGTTTATATATACATAAATACACAATATATTATATACTAAATATATATATAGTTATATTAATATAAAAAAAAATATATAAATTCGGTATAATATAATATATACATATACATAATTACATAACAAAACAAATATATAGGATACTATAAATGTTTGTTTAATTTAAATAATATTAAAAAATTAATATAAAACATTAATATATAATATTAATATTATTAATTAATATAATATAAATATCATTTGTTTTTTTTGTAATTAAAATTATCCAACTCAATAAATTTTTTAAATAAATAAATAATTGGTTTAATTAAGACATTAATAATTTTTCCGAATTTCAATTAATAATATTCATTTATTACAATTTTATTTAAATATTAATTAATAGTTAAAAAAATTATTAATAATTTTTTTTTTAATTCAATAATATTGAGTTATTGTGTTTATATTAAAAAAGTTTATATACAAATATACATATCGTTTAAAACAACATTTTGAGTTAAGTGTCAAATTTAATAAATATATATACATATATAAGTATAAATGTTTACAAAGTGTAAAAATAAAAATATTAAATAAATAAAATATTCTCTATATAACATAAATATAAAGTGAATGTATATATATATATTTTACATATAAAAAAATAAAAGAACAAAATTATATTAGAAAAAAAATAATAATAAAATAAAATAAATACATATTAATATAAAAAAATATTATTTAATATTAATATTTAAAAAAAAAAAAAAAGAAATAAGAAAAAAAAAATCCCTTACATATCATAAAAAATAATTAAATTATCATAATTATTAAATAGTTGCTGCAATTTATATTTACAACATAATTAATACTTATTAATAATAATAATTTTAATATTAATTTTTTTTTGAAAGTATAAATATTTTATATATATACAAATTATTTAATATTTACAAAATATTATTAAAAAAAAAAAAAATATTCTATACAGTGTTTCATATTATAAATATCTTTTTATATAATTATTAATACTGAATTATTAATAAGTTTATAATAATCAAATAAATGGTATGAATTATTTTTTTTTTTATTATTAATTTTATATTAATTTAAAATTTATTAGTATTAAGAAAATTAATAATAATAATAATATAATTTTAAAATAGTATTATAAAAGAAATATACCTATTAATTAAGCATTTAATTAAAATTTAAATTGAAATAAATATGAGTAACATATACTTACAAGTAATATATAAGTTAATATAAATAAATAAGAAAATAAGTATATAAGTAATAAGAAAGAAAGTATTCAAAATGATTAATGAATTTGTTGAAATGTATTTAAATGAAAATAAATTAAAAAAAATTTTAAAATATAAAATATCTAACGCCCCCAATTTAGAATTTTTTTTTTCTTTTTTTTTTTGGAAATTTTGTAAATTGTATATTGGAGAATACACAAGTATACATATATTAATAGTTAATAATATAATATTTTATAATATTATTATATTATATAGTTCAAAATGACTAATACTCGAAATGTGAATGAAATTGGAATACAAATGAAAAAAAATCAATTTACAATATCCTATTTATTGTGAATGGAATATTTTTAGATTTTTTGGTATATTTTAATTTTAGTGAGAATTATTCTAGCTAGATTTTGTTTTCTATTTAAAAAATCAGTTAAATATTGTGTACTTGTGTACTTATAATTGAAAATAAAAACAGAACTATGTATACTGTTTTGTACATACATACAAATATGTGTTTTATGATGTATCCAAAGTACAGGTAGACGTATTTCAAATTAAAAATTATTTGCTCATAAATCACATAACAGACTGCAAGACTACGTGATTAAAAAAATATGAATATAACTATGTTACTTATAAATTAGTTAGTGCAAGTTTTTATATTGTTTTTAATTGTTTTTTTTTTTGTTTTTATAAGAAATTAAGTACTTGAGTTCAGAAGAATTTCTAGAATGATCTCATACGAACGAGTACTTTTTTGTAAATTATTTTTAATTGTACTTGATACCTAAGTACTTAGTACTTTTTTAAGGATCATGTAAATCGCTTTATTAAATTGGATTATCCTATGGATTAAGTGATAAATATGAATAATTAAGTGAGTGAAAAGATGTCTGTACGCTTCTTACACAAAATACTTGTGCTAGGTACTTGAGAAAATAAATAAATTTAGTGAAATTAAAAGGAAAGTACTCGGTTTTATCATTTATTTCATATAAGATAATTTCACTCAAACGCTCAATACTAAAATAAATATTGTAAAAATTAATTTTGAATGAATTTGATGATTAAAAAATTTTTACGAACAAGTTCATTGAATTTTGATTTTAAATATACTAAGACTGTTTTGAATTTTTATGATCGTACTTTATGAATTCTTCAGAATTCAGTCATGTCTGCGAATATGACTGAATTTTTTGTAATGGTATTCACATTCTTAAACAGTACTTTTCAAAATATTTATTAATATTTAATAAAGTATTCAATGAATACTTTATAACCATAAGAGAATACTACAAGATTATGCTACTATTAATCTTTTATATAGACTTGGATTTTTTAAGAATATTAGGTATTTTTAGGTTATAACGTAATTTATTAGATATGAGAATAAGTAACTATTGCATATTCATATTTATACCAATTCAAATTTAAATAGAAATCCTAATTATATATTTTCTAACTACTTGAGTTTCTACATGCAATAACATGTAGAATCGTCTTAGATTTTTTTATATTTTTCATAACTTTTCGTAATTTTGCGATCGCTGTTCTGTTGTGTACTGTTCCATTTCCAATTTCACAAGTTTCTTTCACAAAATTCTGAAATAAAAATAAAAAATATAAATAAATTAAAAAAATTATTAAACATTCAAACCATATCGATTGTTTTGCGCCACCCTGTATAAATTAATAAAAAATTTGTTAAGAAATAATTTAAAATTTAACAATTTGTACAAAAACAAAATTATTAATAACTGATTTCATCACATTTAATTGTTTGTAAAACAAATAAATAACTATTAATGAGGTTTATTTTTAAATTTAAATTAACTATACATAAACAAATAAATATTTTATAATACTATTTAATTTTATATTATTATTATTATTAAACAAAAAGACAATATTTTATTTTATTAATTTCACCTGAATATTATTGTGCTCGTTTTATTTAAGTCTAATTATTTATAGCCTTCAACAAATATATATATATATATATATATATATATATATATATATATAAATACATATATATATATATAAATATATATATATAGTTTTCTTGAATTTATTTTAATTAAAAAAAAATTTAATATTATTAATACAAAACATACTTACTACTTATTTATAAATAAGTTTTTATTTTATTTTATTTCTATTTTTATTTATTTTTAATATTTTTTTAAATATTATTTAGTGTCTATTTTAATTAGTTAGGAATTAGTTATAAAAATAAAACAAAGTATAAAAATAAATAAAATTTTAATACTTATATACAAAACAATTTTTATTTTTCCATTTTAGTATAGTATAACTATAATGAATGAATTAATATTATTATCACATTTTATAATTCGATTATGTTTATAGTATTAATTTAATGTCTTCTTAAATTAATTGTTTAAAATTAATTATTAATAATAAATAAATGACTGATAATCAATTATTGAAAAAATTTAGCATTACTTAATGAATTTATATTAAGTATAATAAAATAAGTAAGTAGTTAAAAGAAAAAGAATATTTTAAAATTGAAATAAAAAAACTATTAATAATAATATTAATTAATAATTTAAATTATATACAGTAATCCCTGAATAATTGATTTCATATTGAAAATGAAATGAAATTGTGTAAATCATAAATAATATATAAATTTATGGTTTTTTTTTTAATTTTTTTAGTCTTTCATAATACATTTTTAATTTATAATATTCTTAGAAGTTTATTAATATAGTATGTCCATTTATAATAATAAAATTTAGTGAAGAAATACTTTCGAAAAATTAAAATCAAGGTAAAATAGAAAAATTAAAAATCATGTTAAACTGTATAATAAATTGCAACATGATAAATTGGACTAAGGAAATTTCTGTTTTTGCAAGATTTCTGTAAAGGTGTAATTATCTTATTTTTAGACTGAACCCCTTTCATCCAACTTATTAGGATTACATTAAAAAATTCTAGTAGCAAGTTCTAGAATTTTTATTTTTTTTTTACCTAAATGAATTCCACATACGAAAGTTTAATCTTAATTAATTCCACATACAAAAGTTTAATCCTAATGAATTCCACATACAATTTAAACAATAGACAGTTCTAGGTCTTATAACATGAAGAAACTTCTTAGATTTTCAAATGATACAATCCCTTTTGTTATACATAAGTATATTGTAATAATTTTATATTTCAATTATAAGATATTTTTGTATCTGTGAGTTATATTATTCAATTAAATTTTTTGTTTATATTAAGATAAGTATATAATAATTAATTATTGGTATGTCATTTATTTGAATCCAATAGTGAATAATAAAAGATTAGAGTTGAAAACCAGGAAAAAGCATTAATTACAGTTGATCCATTCAAACTCGGTGAAAAATTATAGGTCGGCATTCTAACCACTGCACGACCCAGCCTTTTAGTTTCTGAACATAATTTTTATTGTAAAACAATAATGAGCAGAATTAATAAAATAGACAAATAAGTAACTATTAAGTATAAATGTATCTAATTTTAACTATTTTGTATTTCTTAAGATTTCTTAAAGCAATTTATAACTTATAGCTATACATAAGAATTTCATTTGTGGTGTTAAAAATTTTAAATCCAGTGTTCATAAAATCATAAAGTCTGCGCTAAATCAAGTTGTCATAAAATCAGGAAAAATCTTAAGAAATGGTGAATAGCAAAATGCTTAAAAATATTTTTCAATTTATAAAATCTTGAAAGATTAGAAAGATAAAAAAGTGCCTGTGCTGCAGGAACTATCGAGTTTGATATTTTTTAATTCCTTTTTTCTCATTTTGTATTTAAAATTATTGAGAGGTAGAAGCCTATTCTAATAAGGATTTGAAGTCTTTTTTATGGGATGAAGATTGTCTAAACTACAGAAGCTTTAGAGTTTTAGAAGTTCAGGATTTTGATGTTCTTCTGGATTAAGAGTGTCTGTGCCACATTAACTATAGAGTTTTTTAGAAACTTTTTCTTCATTTAGTATTTAATATTACTGAGAGGTAAAAGTCTATTCTAATAAGGATTTGGAGTCTTTTTTATGGGATGAAGATTGTCTGTACTACAGTAGCGTTAGAGATTTAGGTAGTTAAGTTATTCCTCATTAGAGATTGAATATTATTTAGAAATAGAAGGCTATTCAAATGAATATTTGGGTGTTCTTCTGAATGAAGAGTGTCTGTACTGCAGAAGCTTTAGATTTACTTAGTTCTTATTGAAGATTTAATATTATTTAGACATGTGTAAGGTATTTGTAATAAGGTTTTAGAGCCGCATTGTTTAAAAAGTTTATGTTTATGAACTTTTCCACGTAAATCTTACTCCATTTTGTTTTAATTAAATTTATCTTAATTTAATCTTGAAGAAGTACAGTAGTATCTATATATTGAAATATTTAATATAAATTTCATCATAATGAAATAATTAAACATTTCATCATTATTAGCTTCTTTTTATGATATTAATTAGATAGTTGAATTTTTAAAAATCTAATAAAATAACACTTAATTGTATTAAAAATAAAACATTAAACCATTAAGTATATAATAGATACATATATATACATAATATAATTTAAAATAAAAGAAGCTGAATATATATTGTTGAAATGAATAGTATCTATCTATATATTGTATTCAATATAGTTAATTATGTATATATATATAAAATTGAATACATATAGGTAGTAAATAAATATATAAAAATAATATAAAATAAAAGAAATAAAACTTTTCTTATTTTGGTTGTTTTTTTATATTTTGATGATTTTTAAATTGAAAAAAATTCTGAATAAAAATATATAAAAATATTATAAAATAAATGAATTAAAATTAGTGTTGACGTGTCTTTTCCCGCTTTTTGTAATAAAAATGAAAACAATAAAGTGAGATAAGATTTTTGGTCTTTTTGTTTTAATTTATTAAAGTTTTTTTTGTATTTAATAAACATATAGGTACTTAATGTTTATTTAAAAAAAAATTTTTTATTTATTTATTGTTTTTGTTTTAAATTGTGTTTTGCGCAAAAAAAAGTCAAATTAAAGCTAAAATTTCATTACGTTGTTTCTTCTTGCTTATTGATAAGTGAATTTTTTTTTTTTTTTTTTTTTATTTTAATTTTCGCCAATTATTGAAAAATTATTTAAAGTTTTTGCAAAAAATAAAAAAACAAACGGTTTTTTTTAATTGTTTTGTTGTTTGTTTTGTTTTTTTTTTTTTATTTTAAAATGAAAGGGAAATTTTTATATTATTTTTGATAAAATTTAATTGATGATTTAATTTTAAATTGCGAAAAAAAAATTATGCTAAAAAAACTGTAAACACTGAACAAATAGAATATAGGGCGTGGGTACTAGTATTTAGCCAAATAGACATACTAATGTGTTTTTCGAAGTTCATTCTTAAAGATTTGTAGAACGAATTTGAATACTTATACGAATGTCCACTACCTTAAAATTGTTGAATTGACATAAGTACATTAATAACGGTTTTTTATGCAAAAATTACAGTTATTTTATAAAAACATTGAAAAATATCAATATTTTTCGTATTTAAAACATTTGAAACTGTCTTCAACTATGAAACGTAATAAAAAGTTAGAAAATTATTATTAAACTCCATAGTTACAGTTTACTTTACTGACACATAAACTAATCTTCTTTGTTGTACAATGACAATAATGTTGTAATTTCTTTGGAAAGTTAACGAAATTACTTTAAAGATTACAGGATTACAGATAACTTTGAGAATAACTTTTAGGCGTTATCTCAAAAACCGTTACAAATAGGCAACTTTCAATTTTTTATATGTTATAACGACGTATTCTTTATTACTTCTTTTTGTCGTAACCATTGAGTTTCGAACACCCTGTATACATATACGTCGTTATTACTTGCAGATGAAATATTTATTTCCGAACTATAATCAAACTAAATGATCGATATAATGAAACTTGTTTTATAAATTCCTTCAAACAATTTCGACGCAACACTAGGGAAACATTAACTGTCCATTTCTACACTGTGAAAATTGTAGGGGGGTAAAACCTTGTCTAATATATGAAAAACAAACACATACATTTAGTATTTCACAATTTCAATTTGGGACCCATTTCCCGAATTAATTATATCACTAATATAATATTGTATTTGATTAGTGATAAGTTTTTAGAGCAATAGGCGGGCCTAGGTTCAAACCCAAACCCATGTATATGTGGTTAATAAATGATAAAAAACTAAAAATCGACTGCACACTACCACACTGCCGAAGCATCAACGATCAACCCTATACTTAGTTCCGATTAAATTTTAAGTACATTTCAATTAAATTCATTTCAAATTTATAATTGGAGGTGTCTTAAAGTCTGTTAGCTACTAAAAGTACTGAAAAACAATTTAATTTTTTTTTTGTTTTGTGTAAAAATGTAAACTGCGAAATGAGTACACAACTGAATGAGTCAACTGTATAAATAGTGAATGAATCACCATTTAAATGAAAATTAAAGAATGAATAAATAAAATATATAGTTCAATATCATTAATTAAACTTTTAATAGCCATTTTGATATCAAATCATTTGTATCTTTAATTGATTGAATATATATTTAATAGCTATATTATGTAGATATATGAGTACTCGTATATTAGCTGAACAATTAATAAATTTTTATTTTAACATTGGTACAAAGTACAATAGGCTACGAGGGGTCTCGTTTTTTTTTTAATTTAAAATTTTAATTTTCAAAAAGCAGAAAAACTTGATTTAAATTTAATTAATAAAATAAAGTATTTTATTAAGTATTTTAATAAGTACTTATATTATAAGTATGAGTGCAAGCTTAAAAATATTATAAATATTTAAGTGACAGAATCAATTTAATATTGAAATATTTAATTAAAAATAACCTAATAATATGATTAATAATAAATTATATGATTTAAAAATTATAACGAGGTTATGATATGATATACGTATATAATTAAAAAATAACAGAGGTAATTTAAAATGTTAACCAACCAGGTACTTAAGTAGTTTTGTAACTGTATCAGTATGTCTTTAGCGCCAATATATTCAATTTATTCTCAATAATTATTACTAAGCTTATATCTAAAATTTTGGACTTATGAACTAGTAAAAAACCATTAGGTAATAAACTACCAATTTTAATTAAAACTTAAGAGCTGCTTTTGAGCTCAAGCTCTCATGGATTCACAGTTGAAATCTTACGTTTACATACACAACAAAATAATCCAAGTGTTGTTCTTTTAAAACTGGTTAAATTAAAATTAAATCAAAACAAAATTAAAAATTTTATTTATGTTTATTATAAATGATAGATAAAGTATAATTAAATTATTATTAAAAAAAATTTATAGATTAAAATAACAATAAATTGAGTTTATCATAAAAATAATAAACTTTTTTTTTGTGTTGCAATTTGCGATAATTTTTTTTTTAAGAAAACAATTAAGATTTTTGAATAGGGAACGTGTCTTGAAGCACATTATTAATTATAAAATAAAGTCGTAAAATTTGTTTTCAATACTTAAGTATTTATTTAAATGTAATTTGAATACAAAGAATATAACAATTAAGTAATTGATTATATAATTTTAATGAATATACATAAGTATTTTTTAATTGGTTCTCATATTTCACAGAATATATTGTGAAATTTTCTTATAAAATTCGAATAATCGTTAAATAATAATGAGTTTAATAAGGCAATGAAAGACTACTGATGAGCCTAATGACAAGTCCAATAATGATGTAGGACAAAGTACTTCTAAAACATAAATTTTTTAGAGATACGGGGAAAATTTTCAAAAAAAATCCCCGAAGACTAAATCCCTAAAAAGATTCAAAAAAACAGAATCTCTAAGGATCAAATTCCCGAAAAAACAAATCTCGATTCTTAAAAAAAATTTTCAGACATCTGTTAATATTTCTTATAAAATCTAGTTATTTTATATGAAAGCCCTGGCCATCCCGTGGTCCAACTTCCCCTAACTGCTAAGCCGCTCTTTCTTTTGGCAAAAAAAGCTTTCAAACATAATTATATTGAATGAAATTGTTGAGATTAAGATTTTGAAGAATTATTTGAACTTGACATTTCCGAAAATCCTACAATCTCTAGACTCCATGATATTAGAATAATTTCATGGGATCTCCTCTTCATGGGTACCTTTCAATAGTCAGTCTATCAAATTTGAACTCATTTCGATGGTTAGAACCCAAGATTTCTAGAAAAGTGTAGTGTTTATACCCGTGCATACATATATGACATCGGGTATATTAGATTTGCTCCTCCGTTTGTAACGCATCGATCTAGACGAGCTAGATATAGTGTCAAGGGTACGTATCGGCTCAGAATCGAAAAATTAGTCGATCTAGCTATGTGTGTCTGTCTGTCCGTCCGTCCGTCCGTCCGTCCGTCCGTCCGTCCGTGTGTCAGCACGATAACTCAAAAACTAAAAGGGCTAGAGTCTTGAAATTCACACAAAGTCATTTTTAGACAATTTCTAGGTTCCCTATTGTTTTTGGTTAAAATCGGACCAAGGCTTCGGGGAGCTGCCATACAACTTTTTTGCACCAATATGAATTTCTTCAAAACTATTTATACTACGGGGATGAAAATTACACACGGTTAGTTTCATAATGACTTCGGCACTTATATGAAGTTTCAAAATGTTAGGGCCCCATTTTCGGGGGGCTGCCATACAACTTCCTTGCACCAACATGAATTTCTTCAAAACTAATTATACTACGCGGATGAAAATTACACGCGGTTAGTTATATAATGAATCGAGCACTTATATGAAGTTCCAAAATTTTAGGGCCCCATTTACGGGGGGCTGCCATACAACTTCTTTGCACCAATATGAATTTCTTCAAAACTAATTATACTACGAGGCTGAAAATTACACACGGTTAGTTTTATAATGACTCCGGCACTTATATGAAGTTTCAAAATGTTAGGGCCCCATTTTCGGGGGGCTGCCATACAACTTCCTTGCACCAATATGAATTTCTTCAAAACTATTTATACTGCGCGGATGAAAATTACACACGGTTAGTTATATAATGAATCGAGCACTAATATGAAGTTCCAAAATGTTAGGGCCCCATTTTCGGAGGGCTGCCATACAAAGTTTTCGATTCAATAACTTTGAATCTAATGAAGCTACAAGGTTAAAATTAAAATTGGGCAGATAAATTAATAGGGCAAGTTACTTGGCAAAGTTGGACATCACTCGGACCATCAGACTTTTAGGGTGGGCCAATTTTTTTTTTTTTTGTTTTTTTTTTTTTATTTTTTTTTTTTTTTAAGCTAAAGTTATGGGACAATGAATGAAAATTTTTTTTTTTTTTTGTATTTGTTTTTTTTTGTTAATTTTTTTTTTTTTTTTTTAAGCTAAAGTTATGGGACAATGAATGAAAATTTTTTTTTTTTTTTTGTATTTGTTTTTTTTTTTGTTAATTTTTTTTTTTTTTTTACGTCAAAATTATGGGGTAATGAGTTAAATGTATAAGGGAAGAAAATTACGGTTTATTTTATACACCATAGTGGGTATGCACGGGTATCTAAAAGTTGACAAGGGCAACTATAATCTTCCTCGTTTTGTATGGGACTTTCCCGATCCCGTATTTCGATTTGATCCATCCATGAACTTAACCTTACTTTTGACGAAGAAGGCATTTTAGTTGGTCAACACAAATTTCATAAAAATAACAAAAACTAAAGTTACACTTTAGTCTATACTTATAAACATGATTAATTATTTTAAATGAAATTTTTCTTTTAAATAACAATTACTTAATTTTTACTAGACATTGATTAACAACATGTCAATTTGTAACAATTCCAATTAGTCCCAAAAGGATAAAACTATCACTCACTCCTTTTCAATTTTATTAAATTATATTTGCTTGTATGATATTTTGATTACCAATATAAAGCACTGTATGATCTAGGTCACCATATTTATTTTATTTTTTTTTTCTTATCAAAATTTAATAAGTTCAGAAGATTATAAGATTGGACTAGTTATAAGATTACCAGTTGATAGTAAAAATTTACTACTTATTTTATATTTACAAGAAGCTCTGACATCAAAACACGTAAAACATACAAATTCATTACATTTCCATTATAAAAATTAAAAAAAAATAACTTCTTTAACTAATTTACTTAATTAAATATTGATATTTTATTACTTTTACTATTTGTTACCTTTTCTCATCCTTCTTCACTTTTCAACCTTTTTTGCTCCATCCTTCTTTCATTTGGTCTGAAATGAGATCTTTTAATAATAAAAATAATCCAAAGATACCTGACATCAAGAATTTTTTTTTGTGCAATAACGGTAAATCCCCATTTTTTTATTTCTTTGCAAGTACTCCTTTTTTTCCACTTAAAAAATGTCACATAATGAAATGTTTTTTTTTAATTTTTTTTTCTCTTTTTTTTTAATTAAAAACCACATGTCGACATGACCACACATCATTTGTTTATGTTGTTGTCTCAATTTTTTTTTTTTGGTCTCATACATAGTATGTGAAACGTTTCTCTATTAAATTGATTACCTGTCACTAAAAACAACATAACAAAATATCAACAAAATATTGTATAACAAAAAAAGAAAAAAAAAAAAAAATTGTCTTATTATGTCCGGTTCCAGAGTTTCCAACCCATCGTGTTATACATTATTGTATTGTAACTTGTAACTTGTAACCTAAAACAAAATTCCACCTCTCAAATGTCATATAATTTTATCATTTTATTTTATAATATATATATATATATATATATGAATATGTATGTTGTGTGTAGGTACGTATTGTCTCTTTTTTTAAGTTCTTACTTAGTTTAGTCTGGTTTTCTGTTCAATTATTTTACTACATTTTTTTTACCCGTATGACTATATATTCAAAGGGTATAATAAATTTGCCATTACGTTTGTGGCGCAGAGAAGGAGGGGGGGTAGATATAGACTCAAGTGTATGGATCGGATCAGAATCGAAAAAAAAATCGATTTGGCTATGTATGTCCGTCTGTCCATCCGTCCTGGGTGTTTGAAATATTGTCAAAAATAGTTTAGTTTTATGGCCAAAGTTACAGCAAAATTTGGTTGGTCTACTGCAGAGAGTTCCTGTAATTGCCATACAACTCCTTCTTTTATATGAGTATTCCACTACACTTAATAAAGCTTTATGTTTGAAATTTTGCCAAAAGTAACTATCCGGATGATATAATGTATATGTTACGGTCATACGGGTATCCCAGAGTTGACACAGTCTACTCTACTACACTCTTCCTCGTTTTTTGTATATATAAATATAAAAATGTATGTTTATATTTTATAACATTTCGGTCAATATATATACAGAAGTACATTTTTACCATGTGTACTTCATTCTATTATCCCGAATGCAAGTAAAACAACAACAACAACAAAAACGTACGTAAGTAAGTATGTAAAATTATCAAATTTAATGGCGTATAAAATCATGCAGAAAACTTTGTATGAAATTTTTATTTTGTAATGCTTGCGTGTTTCTCTTTTTTTTTTGGGTTTGTAGTTATGTGCAATGCAATACAACCCTTAATTATGTTACACGAGCCATTTTTATAGGTATATACATACATATATAGTTTAGGTAAATGAAGTAAAAAAATAAATTGATAAGAATATAAACAAAGTGCACATAAATGCATTTAGAAAAAAAAAAAAATAAGCTTTTTTAGTTCAATAAATGCAATTGATTTAGAAATAAAGATTAAATACCTAGAAAATTTACGATAATACTTTTTAAATAAAGTTGTTCTTGTGTTTTTTTTTTGTTTTTAGTTTATTAAACTAATGCAGTTAGGAACCTGGAGGTATATTCTCTATTACTTATTTATAAAAACTTTTAAGGTTCTTCTTAGTTTAAAATTAAGGGTAAATATTTTTAAAAGTAGCATAATTTAAGGCGCTTTAATTAAGTTTATAGAAATCAAGCCTAAGTTCTTCGGTCGTGTATTAAGTATGTATCTCTAAAATATTGAATCATTTTTCCAATACCTATTGCAATCGATTGCCATGCGTATTAAATTTTTCATAGTTAATGCATCTGACATGTTTTTGATTTTACGTAACCATGACAATTTGATTTCGACTAATTCATTTTGCCTTCTATTATCAGTTGTAGGAGTTCATATTTTCGATATTGCATCAATTTTCAAAGACCTACATTTGGCAAAATTAAGTTTATTTATATTGGTGGTTGACAAGGTTCAAGAAACTAATCCATTTGAGAGAATTGATTGTAAGTATATAAAATTTTATAAAACAACTTCATCTTAATTAAAACTATACTTAGTACTTAGTACATACTATAAATATCTTTGTCGCAATTTTAATACAAAGTCTTATTACTTGTTTCAAGTTGAATTTATTCATTTGATCAAAAACAGGCGCCAGTAATAGCTAATTAAATTATTGTAGTACTACTGTCGCGAAGCGTTCAAAACGCGAGCGATTTTCGCACTTGAATTCATTTTTATATTTATAAACAAATAACTGACCCACGACTGATAATTTTGTGACCTAATAAGCCAAAAATGCAAATTCGATTATTAGATTTTTAACCCTGTATTCCACATTTCGATTTATAAGAAATCCCAAAAATATGTCTGGAAAATCGCTCAACTAACACCATTGTATTAATTCCAATTATTCGTCATAAAAATTCCTTTGCATTTTTTAAGTTTACAATTTTGTATTATTTGACTACATACATATGTATTTACCTACCTATAAATAAACTCTTTAAATTTAAATTTCTTTGAAACCTTAGAATATCTAGTAGGTATTTACTTTTTTCCTACTCTTCTCACAATTCACAAACGTTATCAAAATTCATTCACAATAGACTAAGCATATAAAAATTACAAAAAAAAAATTTTGTATTGTTTGCACAATTATGAGTCAAAAAAAAATGTACGTATATTAAAGTGTACATTGTACATTGTATAAATTGGAGATTTGTTTATTGCGTGTATATTTTTCTTATCACTAAATACAACTACAACAACAATAACAGCAACAAACAAAAAAAAACTATAACTTTATTTACAGTTATAATAAAAGAAAACTAACAAAAAAAAGGTGGATTTTTGAATGTATGTATATTTGTTCCAGAAAAGGAAGTGAAGTAGGTATGTAGGAAAAAAAAAATGTAAAATAATCATTTTATTTTTTATGATATTATTTAAGGGAAGTCAAATATAAAATAATAAAAAAAAAACAAAAAACAAAAAGAAAATTATAAAAAAATATGAATGAGTGAATGTACATATTTGTTTAAAAATAGTAGTGACTAGTGACCTTAAACTTGAAATTGTTGTTGTTATATATTTTGTCACATAAAAATTTTTTTGAACTGTGAATTAAAAAAAAAAAATTACAAGTGAAAAATATATGTATATTAAAAATTTACCAAGTGTTTACTTGATTGTTGAGATTCAAATTGTGAATTATTCTTGGTTGTTGAGATTCAAATTGTGAATTATTCATGGATGTTGGGATTAAAATTGTGAATTATTCTTGGGTGTCGGGATTCAAATTGTGAATTATTATTTGAAGTAGAGTTTTTTAATGAATTCCAATATGTAAGCCCTTAGGTAATAGCCATAAAGAATTAGATGATAAAGTTCATGGTTATCAAAGAGATAGAGGAATGAGAAATGGCTACTTAATAAAGTACTTTCTCTAATTGGTCTATAGGTATAATATGAAACTCCAGTAATGGTATTAAAGTATTAGGTAGGCATTAAGGAATCAAAATGAAATATGAGAATTATTTTTACACATTAAGCAGGAATTACAGTTAGACAAAGAAAACTAAAGTACTTTGTAAATAAGTACTAGAATAAAATTGAATAATCCTAAAGAAGTTAATTAAAAATAAATATGTACACACTAAATGCATATATGAATGTATATATATACTTGTAGCTATACCTACCTTTACTTTTTTTTTTTGATAACAAAAATTCCAGGAATATAAATTGATATGGTATAATGTATACCTATAGAAAATTGAATTTAGGGTGATAAATTGAAATTTAGATAGTACCTACTTCAATGTTATTTAATATTCTCTCACCACTGGTGTGTTTATTTTTTTGCACAACTATCGCTTAAGTTCAAACATTTTATTGAGTATGAGTACTTCAGTATATTGTATATTTCACAGATAAGGTATAAAACGTATACTAGAAGATCAAAGTTCTTAACATTGCTTAACATTCATGGATCATTATATACCTACATATTCCTAATTATGTTTGTAATATCTGACAAATTATAAAAATATTCCCATATTATAAAGATCAACTTGAAGGTGGTCCATGTTTACAGTGCTTTATAATTAATTTATATTCTGATAAGTATTTATTATGACTATTCTTATAATAATGAACAATTAAATATAATAAAAGAATAAGTGTAATATATTAAAATATATACATAGCATTTTGTCATCACATTTTTATTACACTTACAATTAACAACAATTTTTTTTTTTCACTTAAACTTACACTTATAATAAGTAATTCAAAATAAATTAAAATTCACATAAGATATTTCTATTATAAATTAAATTGATAATTAAAATTAAAAATTAAATTTAATTTGTAATAAAAAAACTAAAAAAGTATTTAATTAAATATAGAAAAAAAAAGACATTATTGCCTTGAAGCTAAAAAGTACTTAAAAATAACTACAAATCAATTACAAGATATTATTTTATTATTATTTCATTTTTTTATATGTTTAATTATTTACAATAAAATTTAATTTATTACAAAATTATTATTTAATTTTATTATATTTAATTAAATTTTATTGTAGAATTCCTTTTAAAAAAAAATAAAATGAAAAGAAAAGAAAGAAAGAGATAACAATATAAGTAATAAATAATTTAAAATATATTTAATATGCAAAATATATTATAAAGAAAACAATAAATTTAAAAATTATTCAAATATAATTTTAATAATATTCATTTTATTCTTCATTTAAAAAAAAATTTTCACCACAATAGAAAAAAAAAAGAGGAAGGAAAAATTTTATCAACTTGTAAATAATTTCATCATTATCAGAAAGTTAAAATCTTTCATAACAGATTTATACAATAATTTTTTCCTTTTAATATTAAATAAATTTATAAAATATATTTAAACAATATTTAGTATTAATAAATGGTTGTAATCAATATTGTTTCTTAAGGAATTTAATGAATTTTAGTGTACTAGAAATTTTCTAAATATTTCTTAAAATTTGAAAGTTGGTAATGCTGCTTGGATATGATAATTTTTAGTTGGTAAGCCTATTACTCTTATTTTACTGCTTATTCACATATTATGTGCTTCTATATTTTGTTTACAAAGCTTTCCCTAATATCTACTGAAAAATATCAATAAGTTTTAAGGGTCCTCCCGTTACAGTGCATGGTAGTCTTGTGGTATCGAAGCGATTTTTTGACAGATGCATGCATTAAAAAATATGCTTATTATTAAATATTTCCGACCTTAACTCTAATTACATATTTTAAATATTAACATGTCCACAGTTTTAATTCCTTAAAGCCAAGTTTAGATTTCAATATACAAAAATTACAAATAAAATTCAAACCATTGTTCCTATATTGGTTTTTATTTAGTTGCAGTGCAGTGATGTTGACTGCAAGCAGTTTCTGCAGTATTTGTACTTAATATCTAACAGCAGTTATTTTTAATGAATGGCTATTATAAGGTATTAAAGGTATAAAATTAAAGGGACTAGGCATATCAATCCATACCAAACAAACCCATGCCACACCAATCATACAAAAGTTTCAGAAAGGCCTTTAAAAATAAACTTTAAAAAAATTTAAAAATGATACGCATAAGCATGCAGCGACATCTATACTTTTCTGTTAGCATATTTCATTATTATGTATATTCCTTTGACTAATTATTATTGATTGATTCTGTGCAACAATTCTGCTATTTAAAATCAATTTCCAATTTATAATCATTATTAGTGTATGTATATATTTATTTAAAATCCGTTATTTTATATAAAATTTTAATAATATACTTACCTAAGTTATAACATTTTTAAACAATTTCTAAATGTCAAAATTGACACAAATTACAATGTTATTGCATAATATTCCAAAATACAATAAAGTTTATTAAATAATTTCAATCAATATATATTTAAGTAAAATCAATTTTTATTTTATTTTATATCCTGTTATAATATAGATTCAATCCCGTAAAAGTAAAACATTCAATAATTACATACATACATTTATGATATATTTGTCATAAAAAACAAAATACTTTTACTAACGCGTACAAATATCGTATCAATAATATTTCTATGACTGTTGTATGCCGTATGCATATTTTAATGCATAATATAACATAATAAGAGTGTTGCCACTTCAAAATTTTCAATCCGGTCAAATTTGACAGTTTGACTGGAAAACTTTTTAAAAAATTCAGTCAAAAAATCCAGTCAAAAGTTTTTAGTAAAATGAGTAAAATACTGTCAAAAAATCGGTCAAAATAAAAATTTAATTAAGAAAAACTTAAAATTAAGTATGTATAATGAAACATGTACATAATTTCTTTGTTTAGATTGATTTATGGAGCGTTGCTTTTTATAAATTCGCAATACCTAATTTAACTAATGATATAATGTGACCATGTCGAAGATTTATTTATTTATTATTTCAGATAAAGTAGTAAAATATTTATTTCAATATATCAAATAAAGATTATCACAAACAAAAAAAATTGTACTAACATTGATCAAAAACATTATTTCATAAATAAAAACAGAACTTATTTCATAGGTACATTAAACAAAAACAAAAATTTTTTCATAAATTAAACAAAAGAAATTCTATGTAACTGGACGGTATACATATGTAAAACTTATTGCACCAAAAAAATATATATTCTAAAAATAAACTAATTAAAAAATTTCATCCATAAAGGAAATATCCAAATCTTCTTCACTATCGTTTTCGTATATATCTTTTTTACCGATTTTATTAATCACTTCTGGTGGTATTTTCATATTGTACCAACTTTTTTTTGGCAAATGATTTCTTATAATCAAAACATCATTAGTCAGTTTAAGCTGCATTCGATTTCTGTGATAATTTTATATGTACATGTATGTATATTAAATGATTTGTCATTCCAGTATTTCTCAATTGTTGTTCGTTAACTACAATTTGTAGGTAGTGGTGCAAAAAAATTCGTTCAGCGTCAACGAATATTTTTAAAAATATTTTAAATTTTTCCGAAACGAAATTATGTCAAAAGCGGTCAAATAAAAAAATAAATCAATCAAAAATCCAGTTAAAATATTTCGAGTTTTTTTCCTGTCAAAGAATATTTTTTCCAGTCAAATTTGACCGGAATACTGTCAAAATGGCAACACTGAGTCTATAATTTATATTTTATATGATAAATTTTTGAATTTTTTGACTTTAAGCAGCTACTCATAATAAATATAATATAAAATAATGATATATAATTATTGTGAATGGAATATTAGACAAAGAAAGAAAAAAAAAAAAAATTTTTTTTAAATAAAATAAAATGAACCCACATTATGTGTCAGAGTCAAAAAAGTCATAACCTGTATGATAAATTGAATATGCATATATACACATAAACAGCATAATTTATATTATTTTATTGATATTTAATGTTGTTGTTGTTGTTTTTTTTTTATTCGTATTTTATAGCAATCAAAATACCAACATTTTTCTTATTATTATTATTATGTTGTTTTTTTTTTTGAAAATTAGCGGCATTCCATAAACTCAATTCCAATATCCGTTTTTCACTTCATTAAACTTATTTTATTTTTTTTTATTTCTTTCTGTCTCGTTTATTTAGTATATTATATCTATCTCTTTTTTTCTTGGCATTTATCTATTGGATTTAAAAAATAAAAAAAAAAAAATTTCTGTTGAAAATTTTATGATTCACAGATTTATTCATAAAATAATAAAAAAAAAAAAACAAATAACAACAAAAAATAAAAAAAAAAGTGAAAAAATGCAATTGTGTAAGTGTGACTTAATGCGTATACCGAAAAGGTATTGTAATAATGCCTGTACATATGTACATATTTTTATGAAACTGCTGATGAGTAAAAAAAAAAATAAAAAATATGAAATATTTTCATTTGTTTTTATTGTTTCATTCTTTCTTTATTGTTGTTGTTTTTGTTTTTTTTTTTTGTGTAATTGATAAAAATATGGGTAAAGTGCACTATGTGCAGTGTGCACATAACAAAGCAGAGAAAACAGAATGCATGCATATTTATTGCAAAACAACAACAATAAAAACATACAAAAAAAAAAAAAAAACAAAAATCAAAATCAAAATTCATTACTATGAATGATCGTGATATTGATGTTGATTTTTTTTGATTATTAATAATGATGATGATTCATTATCATCTGTACCTAATGTAAATGTAGGGAGGGTTTTTGTGTTACATTTCACTGATTGTAATACTTATTATGTAAAACATTAAGTACATACCTATTGTAATTACATACATATTATTATTATGGTATGCATATAAACCTATACATATATATACATATAAAAAATAATAAAATTAATTAACCGTATAATATTTTCTGGAATTTAAAATTGATTAATGAAATAATTTTTAATTCTCGTGATTTTTATTACCTACTTAAGTATTTCAAAAAAAAATCTTTGTGTCTTTGTTTTATATTCATGTGCATAATTACAGTTACCAATATATCTACAGAATTTAAAAAAATGTTCCTACATACATAATTTTATTAATTATGTAGGTACCCACCTCGGTAATTTCGTTTAAATTTCTTATGAGTTCCAATTCAAATGCGTTTAAAAAATGTCATAATCAAATGTTTGATCAGACAGGGTTCACACAGTGTCATAAATAAATATGTAACGGTTTTTTAGTGGAGTGTTTTTAGAAATTTTTTTTTTAAATTCTATGTAGGTAAGTTAAATTCATGTTATCAATAACTTTATCAATATTTATATTCGTTTATCAATAAGAGCATATATACAGAGTATAAAATAATCTTATCAATAATTTTAATTTCCCAGGAAGAAGCTAAAATACAATCTAAAAAAAGTTATACAGTATAGATAATTTAAAAATATTTTGTTGAAGTACATGCAGTATAGTTGTTAAATAAAAAATGAGAACCCTTTATTATTCCAAATAAGATTTATGCGTTTTATAAGGTTGCTATAGTTACGTCTTATTATATATGAATCTTAAAGGAATTCAACAAACTCTTATGTGAATTGTATATGCTCAGATTCTCTTTAACATTTTTAATACATTTTTCTAAGCCTAGATTTGTTATCCTTCTACACCTACTTACTCAATATACATTTCTTTCAATTCTTACTAAAATTTCTTAAAAATTTTAGAACACTGTCCAAATGAGCAGTAATTAATGCATATGTGTAGGTACGTAATTATAAAATTTTAAATATCTAATTTTTAATACCTATTTTGATTTTTAATAAATATTTTGAGAATTTTTAAAAATTTTTGAGTATCGATTTTGAGAAATTGCATTGCATTGCTTCGCATATTTATCAGGCCTGGATACTCCAAACTTTTAGTAATAATAATATTCAAATTATTTTATAATCATCATAAATATATTAAATACATCATAAAAAGTTAAATCCAATAGCATTTTCGAAATTACCTTATAATCCAGAGATCAGGAAATAAATTTATTTTACTGGCCTGTTAAATATATTAGGCAATGCCTATATGAATAGTCGATTTTTTGATTGAAGACTAAACGTTTATAAGAATGTTTTACTTAGTAAGTACTCAATGTCATTATTCCTACCATAAACTGTTAGGACCAATTTTAGCCATAGCCATAGAACATAATTCCAAATTTTGCAATCAATCAATATTAAAATTATCATTGAAGTTAACAATCAATCATTTTTATTAAATCAACTGCAGATTAATTAAAAAATTTTATAAATTTGTTAAACGAATATCCTCGTCTTGTTATACAATCAATACATTAATAGACATTAAGTATTTACTATTCCTTCTTTTTTATTACAACTGATATTAATTAAAAAATATTAAAATTGAATCTCTTGGAAACAGAAAATAGTTTCGTTTGTGAATGAATAGAATTTTGGTGAAAAACAAAAATGAAATTCATTACGTATAAAGAACGGTCTGGTGGTTAACCAGCTCTATTTTTAATTAAACATTTTTGGTTTTTTTTTTTTTGCATCATTTTGCTTCAAAATTGATTCAAATAGGTATTAAAATTCCTTAAGGACGTTTTGCAATAAATCCTTAGAATAAGGAATTAAAAAATATTTGTATGATTGCATGAACTATAGTAGACGCAGATATAAAGCTAGGGATATGCTGATACATTTATCTATAATACAGTAGGGATGAAATAAACTAAATCTCTTTTTGTTTTTATCTCTTTGATTACAAAAAAAAAAAACAAAAAAACAAAAAAATGAAACTAAAAATGCAACAATCAATTTCTAATAAATTGTTGTGGTTACCTGATAGAATTCTAATCATCAAAATTACATCGTACATATTTACAAATATATATTTTGTTGGAGATTTCTTTTATCCAAAAGCAGATTACAAACTGTGATTAAATCTTTAGACCGTACAATTTTGGTTTAAAAGATAAAAATAAAAATTACATATAATTGAAAATAGATTACAGAATCAATCAATTCGAATGAATTCGAATGATCAAAGAAGACTCAGATTTACGTCAGTATATATAGTCAGTATTTTGAAAAGTATATTTTTCAAATTGTCAAATTACTTAGTATTGACTTATTTGTCAAAATCAATCTGTTCTGTTTTTATCTTCTACTTCTGTTATTTGCAATTGATTTATTATCTTGGATTAATATTCATTGAATTTATATTGAAGAAGTTTAAAGACAGTTTTGGGTGTGATTGGATACATATTGATAAATTGTCTGCTCAACATTGTTGTTGTCGTTAAAAGTCATCAACGGCGACAACTAATAAATGACACACAAGAGATTTTTAAAAACTATTTGCAATATTGAAATATAAATTTATCAATTTGCTAAACTCTGGAACTTTAAAGTCTATATCTTTGACATTTTTATTTTAATGAAAATTGATATAATAGTTTTCGGTTGCGTATTTAATCCCAAATTGCATAATCCCAATTTGAGAATTCTTATTTGGGTTGGGTACGAATTATTAAAAACTAATTTAAAAAAAAAATTTTAATAAAAATTATCTAAAATTAAAAATTAAATGGCAAACTATTTTTTTGAAAACAACCCCCCATAAACATATAATTAATATAGTTCTCATATTGTAACCTACTTTAAATTCTTCCTAAATATTCTGTATTTTATAACCAACTCTAAAATTACTATTAATTTAGAACTTCACATAATATACATACATATTTTGTAATGGGCTTATAACTCTGATTTTGAATCAAACACTAAAACCGTATACTAAGCTCGTATATACATTATATGCATATATAAATATTGTCTATAGGCGGCAACCCTGATTTTGAATCCAACTCTAAAATCAATACTAAAAGTATGCCAATGCTTACAGAATTTTATACAAAATTATAAAATTTTGACATTTATTTATGACATTTATTTTTGACATTTACTAAAAATTTTGACTTTTTTAAATGAAGAACATCAATTTTGTAAATTAACATTGAAAATTTCTAAAATTGGGATTACCTGTTTGCGATTTTGAAATTTGGAATTATGTGATTTGCGATTTTGTTAATTTGGGATTTTGGAATAATGGGATTTTCTGATTTGGGAATTTAAAACATTCCCAAAAATTTCGAAAGTACTCACAACACATTTAGACAATATGTCACTTCACTTGTACTCTTAATACTTCATTAATGTAAAAACAAATGATGTTTTAAAGAAGAATATAAATTGGAAATTTATTACAGATAGTCTAGACACTTTAGAAATGTAAAAAAAAAAAAAATGTTTAAAACAATGAACTAGAGAAAACTCTTCTATATATTTAAATAATATAGGTTCAACAACCCAAATCCATTAAGTAGAGCTCTTAATATTTTTATTACATATATACACACATGCACCATATTGTATTTAAATGCAAAAATCTTTAAAAATCTTTCCCTAAATTTGAAAAAAAAAAACTTTTTTTCATTTTTAAAATCCTACAATCCTTCTTTTTATTATTTCTGAATTCTGATAATCTATGAGTGTATCTTTTATCAAATATATATAGTATGTATCTAAAGATTTAAAATATAGTTCGAGTATTGTACATAACAACGAATTATTTTTAAATTTAAAAAATAAATATAGGAAAATTTTTAACCCTCTTATTTAAAAAAAAAAAAAAAAAATTAAATTTGTTGTTGTTGTAAGGAATGAACTAGAAAACATTTCAATTTTATGGTAGTAATAATAACAAAACACTTTTCATATGTTTTATTTTAGTTTTTCCATTTTTGTTGTTGTTGTTTTTTTGATGGTTTTTAGTTTGACTTTTATTATACAAAGGAAAAAATCACCCTAAATCTTTTGTTTTTAAAAACCATAACAGATTTTTTTGTTTTTTTTTTTTATTAAAAAAGTAAAAAGCAAAAAAGAAAGAGAGGAAAAATTTATCGAGGTTAATTCAAACTCTACTTTAGGTTCAATTGCTTTAAGAATTTTTTGAAAAAAGAAAAACAGAAAAAGAGAAAAACCTAAAAAAATTAAAATAAAGTTTTTTTTTATTGTAACCTAAATTTTTAATGTAAAGTTTCTTTAACTAAGTACTAAAATAATATTTTACTCCTACAACATATAGTCGAATTTATTAAATGCAACATGCAAAATTAAGAGAGAAGTAAATATATTTGAGAATTAGATTCCAAAATTTTAGTAACATTAATATGAATTATTTCCAAAATAATTAAAGTACCTGAAAGATAGTCTTCTATATTGTAGACAGCTTAAGTTTTATCTAATTAAGTTCAAGTACAGTTATGTAAAAGGCTTCTCGGAATTTGAGAGCTAACTTTGATTTCTTTATTACTTAAGAGTGGAGAAAAGGCTTTTTAATCCATTAATCAATTATTCAGATATTCATTCGGAATGGCAATGGGATAAAGTAGTAACAGTGCCTTGAATTTTGTAATTCGGTTATAAAGCTGATTGTTTTCAAGTACTAGAACCAATCAAGTACTAAGACCAATCAAGTATTAGTACCAATCAAGTACCAGTACCAATCAAGTATCAGTACAAATCAAGTACCAGTACCAATCAAGTATCAGTACAAATCAAGTACCAGTACCAATCAAGCACCAGTATCAATCAAGTACCAATACTAATCAAGTACCAATACCAGAAAATATACTCAATAACATTCTAATACTTATTGCTAGTACTGGAACAAATATAAGTATTATTAAAAATTCTGATACTTGATTAGAGGAGTCATTATTCAAAAAGTAATGGTTTCTGAATTCATATAGTTTATATACTAAATAAGTACTCAATAAATTCTCTCAATTACCGAATTCTATTATGTTGTACTGGTTATAAATCTGGCTAGTACTTGTTGATTCTAGTAAGTGCTTATATATATAAGTGGTTTATACTGATAAATACTGGTTGATACTGGTAAGTACTGTTTAATATTGAAAAATCGCTGGTGGATACCAGTACTAGTATTTTTTTCCAGTACGAGTACTAGTATTTTTATTTTACTGAGTATTTTTTCCATCGGTACTGGTACTGATTGGTTATTATAAGAACCGAAATACCTGAGAATCGTTAGCCCTGATTGGGGTTATGATAATTATTTGATCAATTTTAATTTGTAATGGCAAAAGGCTTTCATAATGGCAAAAAGCTTGGAAATTGTAACCTCCAGTAATTAGATGTGCAGTTATATCGAGAAGTTTATGTAATCCAATGAATGTCAAATTGAGGAAACCATAGACTTCTCGTCGACACGTCTCAGTGATATCAATTCAGCTCAAAAAAGTGTTGCAGAACCAAGTAATAAAATTATAGAGTGGTCTTTAGAATGTAATCAACAAGTAATTAGACACAAGATTCCGTGGAATGCAACGACTAGATGTAAAACATATTTTCATTCAAAGTCGGTCGTCATTAATAATTATTTTTTATACATAATTTGGCTCTATACTTTTCTCCCTCACTATGTATACAAAATAATATGTACAAATGGATTGATGTCACTAATGTTATATAAATACCCATATACCGTTTCTGTTTTTTTTTTATTTACAACATTTTAAATATGTTTTTCCTTTAAAAAAAAAAGACATTACATATTATTCAAATGAAGATATGTATTAATATTACATACATAATATAAGTTAAATATCCGTGTATATATAAATTCACCTTTTTCTATATAAACATTCATTCATATCATACATAATGTGAATTTATTTTGCAATGTAATGTATATATAAAACAGGTCTGAATTTTTGTTTTCCGTATCTTGTAGCACAAAGAAATATCAAATATATGTACAGAAAAAAAAATAACAACCAAAACCCCCCAAGTTTTTTTTTTTTTTTTTTTTAATTTTAAAATCAGGTAAAGTTTTTAAAAAACATCTGATTGCGGTCTACCACATTAATATATTCAAAATATTTAATGTAAGTAAAAAGAAAGTAAAATATACTTACTTACTGACTACTTATATACTAAACTCCTATAATACTTACAACAACCGACAATAACAACAAAATAATTGTTACAATAAAACAACAAAAACAACAACAATAATAAAAAATTAAAATGCAATTGCAACAACTTTTCAAAAACAGCAAATCAAATTCAACATAACTACTTATACTTACTTATATATAAGTATATATTAAATTACTTACTTACTATCTAGTATCTACTATACTGTTGCAACTCATATATTATCACTTAAAGTTTAGATTTTTTTTCTTTGCATCCATTTGCAACAATAGAAACAAATACAACCACAATATAATGGAATTCTTTTAACTATACCATAATCTAAAAATGTTATAATAAAATTGTAATAACAACAATAACAACAAACAACAAACATTAACAATAAGAAATAGGCAACCATATTATAATTGCAACAAAAATTTAGAAAGGTGGAAACTTTCATTGTATGTTTTATTTGTTGTTGTTGTGCTTCTTGATGTTGTTGTTGTTGGGGTTTTTTTTTCGGTTACAAAAGCAGCATTAGTTGTAAGCCAGTGCATTTTTTAACCATTTTTTTTCTGTTGTTTTATGTGATTTAATTGTTGTTTTATGTTGAAGGTAGTTTTTAATTTAAAGCTTTGCTCTATTACTTATACTAATCTCTTTTATGGTAAAGTAAAAAAATTTAATTTATTTTTTTTTTTTTATATAATTTAACAAATGGGGACGAACGGTTTTTATGCTCTTTTCCTAATTGTGGAAAAAAATGATAATTTAAAAGATTATGAAGAATTATATTCTTCTAACATGCATATATTTTGTGTTGATGTTCCTCAGTTGAGGAAAGGAGCATTAGGAATCCCCTTGCTTAAATGGTATTAAAATTTTTATCGGTCAATTAGGAAATTACTGTTGTAATTAATATAATTAAATCTAAGAATGAAATTGATTAAGAACTAATTGAAATAACTGGGAACTTATATACAGTATCATCATAGAGCATTGGAGTCAAAAATACCGCGGTGGGCAAATGACGAAAACTGTTAGATTATATGAATTAATTTCTAACGTTATACTGAGAATCACTTAAACATTCTATGGAGGATTAAAATTCCCAGGTTAGGTTTAGAAATTTTGTTCTAAAACTTTGTGGTAACCGGATGAATGATAAGTAGAACTGTTGATACTGAAGACAGTTGGTATACACCAATATATTTCTATAAAAATTTTTATACAATAATTTATTAAAAACTAACTATCAACTATTTAAAAATTTATATTAATTAACATTCCAATTACATTAAAATTGCAAGATATTAATCTAATTTTGAATAATACAGATTTAACTTACATAGTACTTAATACGTTTTTAGGAGATTCACATGTTCCTATAAATGGAATCATTGTAAAAACAATATCTAAAACTTTTGGGTGCATTCCTTGATTTGTAAATTAATAATGTGTTAAAGTATTGTATTTTTTTTTATCAAAAATAAATGAAAGGTGGTACAATTTCGTTTCATTTAAAATTGATTTAATAATTTATCCACCTGAACACAGTTCAGATGATATGTTTCGAAAAAAGAAATTTCAATTTGCAAATTAATTGTATTATAAAAATTTATTATAAAAATTCTAACTGCAGTTCAGAATATTATTGTTGTTTTGTGCATTGTTGCATCAGCATTCACATTTTTTTCAAAAATTTGTCTAATGTATTAATTTTACCCAAAAAAAAATGGTTGGATTATAATTTAATATTTTTGGTTTTAAACCTGACCATACCTGTCCCATTTTATATGTCAACAAAACAAAAGAATTTATGAATTCGGTAAAAGTAAATATTTATAGTGTAGTATATTGTGTGCATGATTGGTGTCTACTGCTGTGATACTAGCTGGTAATTCGTGATTCAATAAATCAAAAATATTGGAATATATGGGAACTACAAACATATTTATTTTTGGTTTTTAACACAAATTTCAGTAGAAATTGTCCTGTAATCAATATAACATGGTGCTTACTGCGAATATACTGAAGTATGGGTTTTGGGCTTTTTAAAATATTATGGTATTGTTTTGAATACATTTAGAGGTTTGCAGAGAAAATTACTGTTATGGTGTATTTTGCTTTTGATAAATTGCATTTTCAATGTAATTTAATAGAAATATAACTAGTAAATAAAGTAATCAGTACTTCTTTAAAAGATAGATGCTCATTTTTGCTTCTCTTCCAGTCCAGATATCTAATCCCAAGTAATAGTTTTCAAGAGATGTTTTCTTCTTTGGCTTTCTCTAATCAAGGGCTTTTCAATCTAAACTGATTAGCTTTCCGATATCAAGGGCTCGATTTTGAAAGTGGTTGCATTTCGTTCTTACGGCACACATGGTTTAACCTAGAACCAATTTTCAGTTAGGTTGTCTTTGATACCACTTTCAACGCAAGCAACTTACTCAGGGATCAGTAATTATTCACCAATTAACTACCCACGAACCGGCAAAATTTTCACGAAATATTGAACTATATAATAGAGATACGTACACTATATATCAATTTGCAATTAAATTGAAATCCATGTAATTATTGATCGTATAGCTCCTATACATACTCGATAATTCTCTATAATCTGGAGAAATAAATTCGAAAAAATTTTACAAATTACGAAATTCCAATGCAATGCAGAATCAAATTCCTAAAATGTTTGCAAAAAATTTATTTTAAGAAAATTCGCAATAAAATTTTATAATTATTATTAAATTTCGGAATTTAAATATTTGTTTTATTGGAAAAACGAATATAAAGTTTTAAATGTTCAGAAGAAATTCGAATTTTATTTTAAATTCCTGAAAAAAAAAAAAAAAAAAAAAAAAGAAAAACAAAAAAAGAAAGAAAAACCCCTTTAGAAGTTAAAATAACTAAAAATTTTTTTATTGATTGTAATTTTAAAGTTAGTACTTTATAACATCGATTTGTCTAGGTTTTTTTTGTTTTTACATAACTACAAATCGTATGATGATTTTTCCATTCAAAAAAAACAAAAACTTTTATAATTTCCATTCTCTTTATATATTCGTTTCATTAAATTGTGTTTTTTTCTGCTTTTTTTTGTAGTTTGTTCATTTTATGAACGCTTTCATCCTTCAAATGAAACCTTTTAAATATATTTAACTTCCATTTCTTTTTATTTTAGGTGTAAAAAAAAAAAGCAAAAAAAGCACAACAAAATTGAATGAAAAAATAAAAAAAACATTGAACTGAAAGAGAATTGCAATAAAATTTTTCATTTTATTTCTGGCTTTCGTAAAATTTTTTTTAACTCCTCTTTTTTTCATTTTGAATGGATTTTTTTGCGAAAAACAAACCCCTTTCCATAAAACACACATTCGTTTAAAATTTTATTCACTTTTTTTTTTGAGATTGCTTTTATAAAAGTAAATCAATATCGAAATGAATATATCGAATAACATCATTTCACTTTAAATTTTGTTATTTGTCTTTCTTTTTTTTTTTTTCTTTACTAAAATTTAAAATCAATTTTCTGTTTCATTCTATTATTTCACTTAAAAATCAAGTGAAAAGAGTTGTACTTTTACACAAAAAATAGTGATGTTATAAAAGTAATTAGGTTTTTACTCATTATTTTTCCAAGGTTCGTCCTTGTTTTAGTTTGTGGAACTTTTCATTGGAATCATTGTAGTACCATGAAATAGTAAATATTGCCTGATAATATTAATCCTTTGCCGTTTTGACATTTGGACTTATTATTGAATTATTGTACTATACACTATATTGTTTTATTAGATATGATCCGACCAGGGTTTGAACCCGAGACTTTTCAATTGAAAAGCCGCCACTTTACCACTGATCTATCCGTCAGATTTAAAATTCTTCTAACTCACAAAACTCTTTTTATAAAAAATTAAAAATAAATGATCTGTAAATCGAAATTAGAGCGCTCATTTAGCTTTCATTGAAATCCATATTATTGTAAACTCACTTTTTTCTCGTATAGACGAGTAAATTAAGTGTTAACTGATTGAAATACAAAGTCATAATGTAGGAATACCTATCAATAATTACTTCAGAATATTTTCCAATGACAACGATAATTAACTAAAATGAAAAGAAATGAAACAAATGTAATTGGAACAATTTCGTTTCATAATGGAAAATTACAGATCAACTGTTCAATATATATATAAATTCGAATTTAATTCGAAACTGTTCAACGCAATTCAGCAAGTATTTTATTACTACTGAAAAAGTCATCAACAGTTATTTATTACAAATCAAATGCCAAAATCATCAACTGTTGATCTTTCAATAATTGACGTTTTAGGAAAGAGCTTAACTCTTGTTTTAAAAAACAAATTTTTATTTGCAACTTGTACGTTTCTAATTTTTGGTATTTTAGAATTTCTGAAAAACAAAAGGAGTAATTTGCTTCTTCGTTCAGTCTGTCAGACTCCATTACGCGAATATTATCTAAACTCTACAGTATGATTGAACTCAAAATTTCATCACTGTAAATTAATTTAACGCGATTCATAGTTTACTAACTTTAATTAGTAATCAAAACCATTATTTAATGTACCTTGTGGTTTTTTAAAAAAAATATCTTTTAATTAACAAGACCAACTCAGTTTATTTAGTTTTATATGTTTGTTTTTACGAATTTTATTTGCAATTGAAATGCAATAACAAAAGTAATGCATCAAAATTTAATACATGTTTTTGTTTTAATTTGTAATACATTTACAGTTAGAGTACAAAATTATAAAATAAATTAATACGTATGTACCTATATATATACACTTATATAAGTAAATACGTTTCATGTCAATTTTCAATAAAAATAATAACTAATATTAGGTATCTGTAATTTAGTTACAACTTATAACCACTATTAACATGCTATCAACCATCACTATCACTCGTCAGTCGTCACCACTATTTCAAAAACTATTTTCTTTCTATAATATAAAATTGTAAAACTTATAAAAATTAAAATGAGCATAAATTAAAAAAAAAAAACAAAAACATTTTTACTGTTACATTAACCTAAAAAAAAACCAAAAAAAAAAAACAAAAACAAAAGAAAAATTAAAATAAAAAATACATTTTTGAAATTGATTTGCAATTTAAATTAAACTTGAAAGAAAATATGCTTTTACATTTTAAAAATTTTTTATAAAACAAAACCAAATAACAATAGAAAAGAATGGGAAAGAAAGAGAAGGGAAATGAGGGTGTTGTGAGAAAAATGAAAAGAGAAAGATATAAAAATTTTTGTACTTATATTTTTTTTATCTTTTTATTACGGGAAGACGGAAATTCTTTTAAAAAATTCATAACAACGAAATTATAATGAAATTAAAAAAAAAACTTCATAATATACGAGTACTTATATTTATTTTTAATTTGTTTTTTGTTTTGATTTTATTTCTTTTTTAATTTAATTTTTATACATCACAGACATAATATGATGGTAACAAAAATTTATAGTAATGAATAATGTGTAGGTATGTTTATACCCGTGCATGTATATGACATCGGGTATATTAGATTTGCTCCTCCGTTTGTAACGCATCGATCTAGACGAGCTAGATATAGTGTCAAGGGTACGTATCGGCTCAGAATCGAAAAATTAGTCGATCTAGCTATGTGTGTCTGTCCGTCCGTCCGTCCGTCCGTGTGTCAGCACGATAACTCAAAAACTAAAAGGGCTAGAGTCTTGAAATTCACACAAAGTCATTTTTAGACAATTTCTAGGTTCCCTATTGTTTTTGGTTAAAATCGGACCAAGGCTTCGGGGAGCTGCCATACAACTTTTTTGCACCAATATGAATTTCTTCAAAACTATTTATACTACGGGGACGAAAATTACACACGGTTAGTTTTATAATGACTCCGGCACTTATATGAAGTTTCAAAATGTTAGGGCCCCATTTTCGGGGGGCTGCCATACAACTTCCTTGCACCAATATGAATTTCTTCAAAACTAATTATACTACGGGGATGAAAATTACACACGGTTAGTTTTATAATGAATCGAGCACTTATATGAAGTTTCAAAATGTTAGGGCCCCATTTTCGGGGGGCTGCCATACAAAGTTTTCGATTCAATAACTTTGAATCTAATGAAGCTACAAGGTTAAAATTAAAATTGGGCAGATAAATTAATAGGGCAAGTTACTTGGCAAAGTTGGACATCACTCGGACCATCGGACTTTTAGGGTGGGCCAATTTTTTTTTTTTTTGTTTTTTTTTTTTTTATTTTTTTTTTTTTTTTTAAGCTAAAGTTATGGGACAATGAATGAAAATTTTTTTTTTTTTTTTTGTATTTGTTTTTTTTTTTGTTAATTTTTTTTTTTTTTTTTTTAAAGCTAAAGTTATGGGACAATGAATGAAAATTTTGGTTTTTGTTTTGTGATTTTTTTTTTTTTTGTTAGTTGTTGTTTTTTTTTTTTTTACGTCAAAATTATGGGGTAATGAGTTAAATGTTTAAGGGAAGTAAATTACGGTTTATTTTATACACCATAGTGGGTATGCACGGGTATCTAAAAGTTGACAAGGGCAACTATAATCTTCCTCTTTTTTTCTGTGTTAGGAGCGTTTATTTAAGAGAGTTCGTATTTTAATAATGTTTTTAGATAATTTAGTAAAGTTTCAATCCAATACAGCACAAATAAGGTGATGCTGGGAGAATCTAGAACTAGACGATTGAAGACAATATGGGTATCATAATGGCAGCATTGACATAATTCAAGGATTATAAACCGTTTTCTAAAAAATTGTAATCTTACAAAACTAAAAGTGAGATACTAGTGAGACGGCTGAACTGTCATTGGAGAAGCTCGAGATCAATTTCTTAACTTGATTCTGTTAATTTTTTTTTTCCTTTTCTACTTCTTTTGGGAGCACAGGGTACTTCTCCTTTTTGTACTTCGATTTTGTACAATGACTTTCGTTTGTGACCATGTCTTTTTCATTTGTGTGATTTCTTTCTCTACTGTTCTGCGTCATGTATTTTTAGGTCGGCCAACATCTTTTCTTGAGGGTTCCATGCCATTGCCTTTCTTGCAGTTTGCAGATCTTCTTAGAATGTGACCCATCCATCTGTACTTCCATCTCTTGATTGCTATTTCTATTGATTCTTGGTCAGTAGCTCTCCAGACATCTGCATTATGCATTCTTAGAATATTCTGGCTTTGTTTTTCTTGCTATTTGCGATTATTTCCATATTTTCCACATTCTTTCAATTGTTGCTGTAGCTTTCGTCAATTTGTTATCAAAATCGTCAGCAAATTTCTCGAAAGCCAGTCAGTAAAACTGTGCGGTGTTTCTTTGGGTAGTATGCGATGAAAACCTCACCCTTTTTGAACCAAACTTTAGTAGGGAACCTGTTATACAAATGTACATTTTGGGTACAGGGATGGGGATATGGAAGGATTTCGGATTATGCTGCAAGTTATTTGGGATTTCTGGATTATGGTGGATAGGGAAAATTGGATGGGATATTTAGAAGAAAGATGTTAATGTTCTTCTTAAATTTGGCTAAATCGTACACATATACTTTATCAACTTTGGGGAACACATTTGGTGGAGTATGGTTAAATATAGACGTGATGAGCGCATGACAAACGATTTTCAATAAGCCGTGCTAAAATCGATTTTATTTCTATTTTATTTATATTGGATACTCTTATTGCAACATAGGGACAGTACATACAGACTTCATAGTGTAACAATTAAACAATTAGCATATAAAAATAAAAGTTTACATTGATTTGCACTTGATTCTTTTCACAGTTTAGGATAATGAACTTTCAAAAAACATTCACTAAGGAAGTAATTATTATGTAGGTATTCAATTAATATAATTATTCACAAAACGGGTGTACGTACGTTTAAATTTTTAATTAGAAAGTGTGTTTTGTTTCTTGTTTAAATAAACTACAATAGAACAACAAATAAATAACAACATATTTATTAATAAAAATTTGTTTTTAAAAATATTTTTATTTAAATTTTAAAATTTCAAAAACCAAATAACACACGACATTTTTTTTTGTGAATCCCTACAAAAATTGTTTAATTAATTTCTTAAAACAATGTTGACAACTTATTGTTTTGTTTATACAAAATATGTTTCTAATTAATAATTATATATTTTTAAATTTTATTTAAAAAAAAAAACAGTTAAAAAATTATTTTCTAACCATATCCATATTTTTTTTTTCGGTTCCATTTCCATCCATACCCCTCTGTCAATTAAATTCACAATAGCTAATTAAATATTTTCTTTAAAAGTATTTTGGAATGAGAATTTTTAAGAACACTTGAACCATCAAAAGAAGACACTAAGGTACCTACCAAAAAAAAAAAAACAATTTAATGTTTGAGAAACAAATTAAAAAAAGGAAAAAAGTATAAAATAAATAACAGGTTTATTTATAAGTTTAAAAGATATTCTAGACTTATCTATAATAAGCTTTACAGCAAAACTGGTATTTTTTTAAAATTCTTTCATTCTTTTGATTTAAATTAAAAAAAAAAATAGAGAATACAGACAATAAAAGCCAAATTAATAAAAAAAAAACCAAAATAACAATAGAATAATAATAATAAATAAAAAAAAACAAATTTATAATAACAAAAGTATCCCACAAGTGTTAATCAAGTTTTTTTTATGTACAAAAATATTTACCTGTTATAAGTAATTGAGAAAAAAAAATACAAAAACAACAACAATAACAAAAAATATTTATTGCATAAATTTAAAAAAAAATTTCGTAATCACCTTCTGTTTATAGAATTTTTTTTTTGTTTATTTTTTTTAAATTTGGTGGGTACATCAAATTATTTTAAAGATTGATTAAAACATATGGAGACCGACATATCAATAACGTCAATTTGCCATAATCGCTTGCCCTTAAAAGAAAATGCAGTTCCTTACAAAAAGTTTCAACCCTTTTTCAACAACAAAGTTTTGAACTAAAACAGCGATATTCCATAAGTTCCTTTAGTAAAAAATGTTGATGAAGAGTAGATAGCAGTAGTTTGTAAATGAAACGCAACGTTTTGTTTCAGGAATAGATAACTGTCAGATTAATTGTCATACATATATTTGACATTATAAATATATCTGTCATTTGAGAAGTTCATTATTTTTAATATAAAATTAATTTTGAAAATAAAATGAAAAAATTAAGGTTTATTGCTGATATATATATTATTTATATAAATTATTTATATATAAAAAATAATGAAAATAATGTATGTATAAATAATTTTTTTAAAATGGAAGAAGTAAGTGCCTATTGGTTATCAAATAAAAAATATGATTTAACAAAACCTATTCAAATGCAAATCCATATATGTATTATGAAAAATTTAAATTAAAGCCATCTGTCGGAAATTTTTTAATTATCTAATCCTTCAATATACTCTTTTACTCATAAGGTAATACAAGCATATATAAGGCTTTATGTAATTTATATATATATATATAAAGGTTTGGGACTTCTTCTTTATATGCAAATAGCGTTTGGGTTAATTAAAATGTTAAAATAGGAAAGTTACTTTTTATATAAAATATATAATATAAGTACATTAGTTTTGTTAAAGTTTACCCTACCTTATATTCAAATTCAAGTTTACTCTTCTCATTTAACTATATTATGTAAGAACACTTGTTTAGGTATACAAAACTTTCGGTCAAAAAAAATCTTTAGAAAATTGATAAAATAAATATTATTCATAGATAATTGATATTAAGTACCCAGTTGTTTTTTTAATAATTTCTTTAAAGCAGAAAGTGATGAAACTACCAAATACCAACTTTGAAAAAAGATTAGTTTTTAATACTAGTACCATTTTATGAAAGTTGTCCCATTAAAACAAGCAAGTGAAGGTTAAAAGCAGTAAAAAAGATTCTATATGATATAAGAAAATCCCCTTAAAAGTTTCCATGATGTTTACAATAAAACTATTACCTACTTATACCTGTGTTTTAACTTTGAAACTGTGGTATGTACATCGTCAATCGTTATATTATGTGCTATTACTTTATAATTTAAAATTTGATATATAAATGTTTTTAATTAAAGAAAAATGTAAATGACGTGAATGCTTTTCTAGATATGAACCATTAATTTTTATTATTACTTATACTTTTAATATATTATTTATCTTCTTTTATTTACATAAAAGCGAATGTTTGTTTATTTTTAAATAAAAGAGTTTCTGGGTTAATAATTGTGCTCTAACTTACCGCAAAGTTGAGATTGAGGTGCAATGAAATTATTTAAACTTTTGTGTTCTAAAATCAAAGCGGTTTGACAGATTGAAGTCATATTTTGTATGCATGTTGCGCTGTCACAATAGAGGCGTAGAGGTGTAGAGACGTAGCTATGCTCACCTGTTATTAGCTAGTTTACTATGTATAATTTAATAAAATTTGTTTAACTAAGTTTTATTTACTAATTTAAAATTTAAAATTTAAACTAATTAAAATAAAAAACATTTTCTTATTAAATATTAGATTAAAATACATAACTATTACCAATGATTAGGTATATACACTTCATTTTAAAACTATAAGTACATAAAATCTTTAATATCACTCAATTTCTGATATTAATTGCGAAATATTTATGCAATTCTTAGAATTATAAAATTTTTAAAAATTCAATTAAATTTATACATAAACTATATTTAAATATCTATTTATAGCTTTTTTATTAACATTGAAAATTCAAAATATTTCCAAGAAATTTATTTTTAACTGCATAAATTCTAAAAATTGATTTGCAACTCAGTCAATATATATATATATATATATATATATATATATATATAAGTAGCTGAATTTATTGAATTATAAAATTCTATTCAAATTAATTTTAAAAGTCAAGTACCTATACTAAATACTACATACTTAAATAAAATCATCTATATATATACGAGTATACCTATACTTTATATATATCTGTACTTTCATTTGATTTTATTCTGAAAATACTCTTGGAAAATTCAAAAAAAAAAAAAACCTGACCTCATCCAACGTTATCTATTTTTAGAATTTTCAATCATACCTATTTTATAAATATGGAAAAATTCCAGAAACTCTGTTTTTTTTTTTTTTGAATTTCTTTTATGTAATTTTTTTTTTTAATTTAATTCAGAAATTTTTCCACAACAGCCTTAAGATAAAGTTCAACATTATAATTAAATCAAAAAACAAGTTTTCTAAAATTATATAAAAACTTGATAAGAATTCTTTCATTAAATATATATACTTATAAATACACATATGTACAAATTAAACTATAAAATATCCAATAAAATTATAACTATTATTAATATCTTCCAACAAATTTTCACCATTATTTTTTATTATCAAGCTAAAAATCATCTACAAATTTTATTTATAATAAATATTATACACTAATTCTCTTAAAAATCATCATCATCATCATCATCAACATCATCATCCATTTATTTATTATAATCATCAGTGTATCATGACACTGATAATTAGTAGACAACACCAGAAGAAACTCTGGTTCAGAATTCGCCTTTTTTTTATTTTGAAAATTGAATTAAAGAAAAGGACACAATAACAGCATTTTCATCTCCCCACCTCAATGTCTATATCACTTTACGTATACATGCACACAGCCATGTATAATTATTATTTTCAGTATACAAAACATAAATATACACCACACCACACTATCCGTGTTGTGCTGGAGTGGTGAACATCCCATTTTTTTTTTTTTTTTTTTTTTTTTATTTTTTTTATTTTTAGTGGCGACAGTAATTTTGCTTTTTATTGCATCCGTCATAAAAGGCCATAAAAAAAAAACACAACAACATAAAATTGCGAAATCGCAGAATCACGCGAATTATAAAAAAAAAAACAAAAACAAGAAATAAATAAAAAGAACCGGAGAAAATTTTATAAAAAATAAAAATAATAATAAAAAAAAAAAATCACAACACACAAGATGTTGCTAATGGCTTGTGTGTACAAATGAATTAATAAGAAAAATAAAAAAAAAATAAGCACCATGAAGGACGGATATTATGAACACAGCACAAGTTTCGAATCCTATAAAAAGTAAAAAAAAACTGGAAAGACAGAGAAGATGATTCCATCCAATAAAATAAAAAAATTATAAAAAAAAAAAAAAATTAAAAGGAATTACGCTAAAAATAACATGCATCAGTGCTATTTATAAGTATATATATGCTCCCTATTGATAATGATGATCGTTGATAATAATGATAATGATGATGATAACTATTGATATTTGCTTGGGTATAAAAAAAAAAAAAATAAAAAAAAAATTATTATAAAATCCGCTTTTCTTCTTTTTTTTTAGTATTTTATTGTTTTTCAGTCTTCGGTTGTAATTCCAGTTTTTGTCTTCTGTTTTTTGTTTTTTTCTCAGTGTTTTTATTTTGCAACATTTAAATTTTAACGATTTAAAAGTCTTATGTCATGTATATAAGGGGGTAGCCAGGTATTTTTTAAATATTTTGATTTTTAAGATAAGTATGACTATTATTCTGAAAATTGATTTGTTCTTGTGTACCAGAGCTTTGACTTTGGAAAGTAATTGTTTATAGTAGTTTAGAAATGCTGTAGAGCTCTGTTATAGAATAGTATAGAACATACACAATACTATCAAAGTTTATAAACATTATGTAGAAACAGTTTATTAGCAGTAAATTTTGTTACTAAGTTCGAATTTTAGAATTTATTAACTTATTTTTCTGTCTGCCTACCTAAACATTTTTTCATTCCCTGAAGGAGCATAGGGTTCCCACAAGGTTTCTATATCTTACTTTGTTGTGACCAGTTGCTTGATTTCTTTTCAAATATTCCCACTGCTTTCAATTTCCTTTAAAACTGATCTTCACCAAGTTATTTTTAGTCTGCCAACACCTAATAGTTCTTCATTCGCCTAATAACCCATGCTTCAAGGCCATCTTATATTATGTACTATTCGGAGGCATTTATTTTCAAATACTTGAAGCTTGTTTGTTTATTCTTGAGTTTTTGAGTAGCCTTTTTTCTAATATAAGAATTATACATAATAAAAAATTATAATTCTAGTAAAATTGGGATGGTAATGGAATACTTTGGAATAACATTGAAGTCGCCAACTATGGTCCCCAAATGTTGGGAGACCAAATAAGACTTGGAGTAGAACTACTCAAAAAGAAAAGGTGACCTATACAATCCTATCATATTCAATTGTTTCTCTATCAAAATGGATGTTTCAGTTACTAGGACTTCTGGCGTGTATACACGTAGAATTTTTTAAAGTAACCATCTACTAGTAAGTTATTAGTGAATGGAAGCTCAATCATCATTTAAAATCCAGATAAAATAAATTTCTTTTCTATTTAGTAACAAAACCAGGGATTCTTAAATGAAACAGACATTTAAACCACTAGAAGGATACTACTGTAGACGTCAGTTATTCATCATACTCATGCTTCAAAAGTTGAATCTAAAAGTTGGCAGCTCTGTCACTTTATTATGGTACACATTCTACATAGCTTTAAATAAATGATGAAAGATGATGTACGCATAACTTTCAATATAAAATTATATTTACAAATCGTGTATCCATAGATAAATGCAAATTATATACTTGTTTACATAAAAATGTTGCTAATAAACATTTGTTCAAGAAAATCTTGATTTTTGACCTTTTATCAACATTTTCTATACTGTATATGAATGTATATCTAGTACCTATTTAATAATATTTGCAAAACTATCTATAGTTATAAATAGAGATATCTTATAATTTAATTTTATTGTAATTATTCAATTTTTATAAATAAAATAAAATATGTATTAAAGAAATTCTATTTTTAAATAAGTAAAAATTATTAAAATATGCATCAAATATTGTATAATGTTGCTAAACATATTTTAAATTTTTTTGTTATTTTGATGAAAAACAAACAAGGGAATTTGTGGACGTTTCGAATGAAAACGTTCTTGAATTAAATATTTATATACATGTACTTATTTCATAATACATATATTTATGTATTTGTAACTATGTTGAATGTATATATATAAATTATATAAAGATTTTCTATAAATGACACATAACTACTAATTGACATTCATTGAATTATCTTCAAAATTTTATAATATCGTAGGTTTCACTTTATATTAAGACAAAGATGTAAGGGTCTTATAATATTATTTGCTGTCAATATGTTGTCATTTTATAATTTTGGTTTTTAATTCATTTTAAGTTAATTCTTTAAGTAATTTAAAAAAAATTTTGAATCTATGTATTTATTTAAAATGGTTTATAATATTTATTAGATTTAGGATTTTTTGAAAGTTGTCTAAACATTTTACAGATTTTTTTTAAAATTGTGGTTATGTAGGTTATGTTAGACCACCTTATGTCAAAAAATTAAAACTTTATTAAAATTCAAAATAAAACATGCAAATTTATAATTAATATGTTGGTAGTTATACATATATATATTTTTTAATGAAGGGTGCGAAATAATCACTAGACTGTAGTTCCATAATTAATATTCATTTGTGTTAGAATTTGAATTAAAATTAAATTGTGGTCTGTTTTTGAGAATTATGACACGAGTATTTATCGCGTTATATTATTTTTTACATGATCTTGTAAATTCCTCTGTAAAATTTACAGTTAATATCTATATACATACTAAATCTTTTAGCTGTCTACACAATATTGGTTGTAATAACCCTACTATAATATTTTCTAACTCCAGATCTGCAGTGGGAGTTTGAAAAAATTTTTTGGATCTATTTAGACTTAGTAATTGGTACAGAACAGTTTTTTCTATTCTGAAAGTTTTACACGCAACCGCTTGTAAACCAATTTAAAGAAGCCAATTCAAGGAGTTCTTCAATGTTTTACGTCAAGTAAGTTATGTAATGTGGGCAAAAATGATTTAATCAACACGTAACTCAATCACAAGTACAGAACAATTGTCTTCTGTTACAAATTCACAATCGAGGAGTCAAATCGAGGAGTGTCTCATCTTACATTTGACTCATCGGGAATGAGTGGTTTTTTGATTTGTCTTCTGTTACAAATTCATACTTGAGGAGTCGTATCAAAGAGTTTCTTCTTGTACTCTATCTTTAATTGACTCATTGAGTCTGAGTAATTTTCTGAGTTCTCTTCTGTGTCACTGTCTTCTGTTACAAATTCATACTCGAGGAATTTATTGAGTAAAAATCTGTTAAAAGTTTAAAATTTTAATTGTGTATGATATTGTTATTTGATACGGGTCTTCGAATAACTGGTCAGATCCACTAACATGTGTATAAACATTTTCTTCTGTACAAAATTTTTCTAGAAAATTTAAAGTAGATAAAAAATTGGTAATTAGACTTATAGACACTTAACTTTTGTTAAATGTACACTGTATAGAAAAAGTTGCGATTGTGACAAAGAGAGCCCACCTAAGTTTATTTTTTATACAATATAAAAATACTTCTAAAAAATACCGGACCCCATACAGTGAAGTTATAAAGTGACTTGAGTCACAATTTTTATCAAACAAAAAAACAACATTGAAAATTAAATTATCTGTAAAAAATTGACCTAAAAAAACAATATGATCGTGTAAAACACTGTTCTAATAATGTTATAAACTGTTGGGGTTCCCTTTTTGTAGTTCCCTTTTCTGCTTTGCTTTCTTTCTAATGAAGGAAATGCAGTATGTCAACTTCAAAAAAAAATTATGTTACTTTTGAATACAAAGTACGTATAACACGTATGTGTAACTTATTCGTTAAAAAAATTATACATTTTAAACAGTCATTGTTGTTGTTGTTGTTGTAGTTATGATTATTATTATGATTGTGTACAAGAATTTAATGTTTGATACAAAAACACATAGAGTTGAAAAAGAAATGAATAACAGATCTAAACTATAACATAAGTAGGAATATATATATATATATATATATATATATATATATATATATATATATATTCAGAATGCAATGTAGGTTATATACATTATATTTATAATAAAGAATAACACTTTATGAATGCATGACATAAATCTATATAGATACTCTGTTATGTACTTAGATACATATTACATACACATTACACACATTACACATAACTTATAGAAGATATGTGTATATAGAATATGTGTGACTACGTGATATTTTAACAGCTTAAAGCATATTATTATTACTTACATACCTATATATATAAAATGTTCTTCAGTTGCAGTATTGAAAAAAAAAAAATGTCTCATATGAGTAGGAATATCTTTTGTTAAATTTTTTATTTTTATATGAATATGCATTCCAATTTGTCCAAAGTCAAATACATATTATACATTCCTCCATATTACATTATATTGTGTTGCATCTAGATTCTAGATAATATATTTTAAAAATATAAAAAGACTTTCTTTGACTGAAATATTTTCATAAAATATAAGATTGGGATTATAAAATAATATAAATGTTATGTTATGACTTATTATTAAAAATTTTAATATACTTACTTATGTATATACAACAACAGTTAATGTTAAAAAAATGACAGGGTGTTTTGAAAAAAAAAAAAAATCTTATTATTCACTTTTAAATAATTTGTACTAAATCCTAACAGTATCAACATAACCTCCTAAAATTTTTGAATATTTAAAAAGTTGAAAGTTGCGTATACAAGAAAAGGGTGTTGTGAAAGTGTACGGCCAAAAGGTATGGATAAGAATTCTATATAATGTGGGGCAATAAAATGATTTAAATCTCTTAGTGGGTACTGTGAAATGGATATATAGTGGAATCTCTATGCTTTTAAGAGAAGTAAAGTTAATCATATTATTAATTTCAATTATAGGTTGTTAGAAATTATATACGGTTTTAAGAATATTGAGTTAATTAAATTAGTTACAAGGTGTTAGAAATTAGGATAATAAATTCTTTTATATCCAAATGGTTTGCCAATAACCAGGCCATAGAACTAAGGGAAACAAGATAATTAAAAATAACGGTAAATCCTGCATTAATTTAAATAGTAGCTATAATACTTAATTTTTTTTTTTAAATATTAAAATTTGTAAGCATATTCACAGGGTGTTTTACCAATATCCTGTCATTGCACTGGGGATTATTTTAGAGTACAAAACAATCAAAATATTCTTTTGGAGTAGAAGCCGATCTCATTTGTTTATATTATCACAATTTTTTTAGTTTTACGAGGATGTCTATGAATTTGAAACCAAAGAATTAATGCAGCATATACCGTTATTTCTAATTATTTTTTATCTGTGACTTAAAATTTTAACAAATATTATATATAACCGGCACACTTGTATGATATACATGAATGAATGTCCTTACTAAATAATATTTTATCAATTGAAAGGACCAAATCAAAAATTTTCATTCAACTTTATCTTATTCTGAAGTTTCTATAGCATTAAAAATTTAGTCCTTTCATGTATAAGTACTTATACACATACTAAACCTATAAACTAAATTATGTATAAAAAAATGAATGTATGTTGGCGCAAATCAACCCTGCTGGTAATGTATAATTTTGTATGATATAAATCTTTTTTATATTGTTTTGAAGATTTTAACGAAATGTTTTATATTTTTTTTAGGCGAATTCTTTATAAAATTTTATGATAAAAGATGCAAAAAGAAACCGAAATAAAATTTCTTTTTCTTTAAAATAAAGAATGAAAAAATTTTTGTTGGTCCTTTGTGGTTTATACACGTACAGACAGATATATAATGTTGATATAATATATATGGCCTATAATTTATGTGTACATGTTTAAAACAAAAAGTTGTTTCATAAAGTCGGAATTCTTTAAAAGTAAAATATCTGGAAATTTATTGAATTTTTTTTTAAAAAAAATTTTATTATCTCTGGAAAAGATTTAAAGAGATTTCAAGTATGAATTCAACAAGAAATTTTTTTTAAAAATAAAATTGGAATGCTATTGGATAAATTATGTATTTACTGCATGAACAGAAAAATTTTACCGTATTGACGTGATTTTAAAACAATTAAAAAATTTATACATAATTCGCAACGGAGGAGTGATAGGGGTTAAACATTTTAAATTTAATTTAAGAATTACAAATAAAATTGAATTTTTTTTTAGAAGAATTTTAAAAGTTTAATATTATATTAGGTATAGTAGTTAAATTAGTTTGAAATTTAATTTCTAAAGTTTTGTGAATTTAAATACAGTTGATAGACAGTTAAAAAAGAATCAGTCTTTGTTTAGATTTGATGGTGATTCATTTTTAACGTGATTAACAGAGCTTTATGTTTAAACATTTTTTATTAATGATTGTAACAATTTTATTTGATTTACAGAATATGATTCATTTTATATACATATTAGGGTTTTTTACTCCAAATGTTATTAGAAGAACTTTACTCATTTAATATACAAAGATCTAAGACAGTGCTTCGCTTTTATATATTTTGAAGAAACTTACATTAAAAATAATTAAATGGTTTTGCTTCACACAAATACTAATTTTACTTCACATTTATATATCACAGATAAAAAATTTATGTATGAAAGGTCCACAAAACAAAAATTAAAAAAGTCTTCAATTTTACCAAAATTGGGGATTTTTACAAAAAAGTCACTAAAAGTCCCCAGTTTCATACAAATTTTGGTGATTTTATGTATTTTGGGTTTGAGGAACTTTTTCATGCAGCCTTCATATGCAGAAGCCTTTCAAGCTACAATTTTTATAAAAATCGCCAAAAGAAATGAAAAAAGTGACCAAATTTACTGAAAATAAGGAACTTTTTACAAGTTTTTTTTTAATAATAGGGACCTTTTTTTCTTTAAACAATTTAGCCACTTATATTTTTCTAAAAGTATTTCCGTAGTTTTATTAGTCATATTACCATAAAAGTACTTTGACTTCAATTGGTTTTTTTTTTGTAAACTGGCAAGCCCTAAAAATTTTTTCATGTCAACTTTAATAGTCAAATAATATTGAACTCTTTTACAAACCAGATCAGATTATCCAAACAAATATATTTCCATACTTATTAAGTTATTACAAAAAAAAATGTTAAAAAAAAAGTGAAAAAATACTCGAACATAAAAAAAATGTTGAACCTCTTTAGTATAAAATAATTTGTGAAAATTAGAAGTGATAATTTCTATTGACTACAAAATATTACTTATAAAATATATTTTTTTTTTATTTATTTATTCTTACAACCAAAAATTTACACAAAAAATTATCATTAGAACCCCAAAAAAAAAAAAAAAAGTGTTTTTATTATTTTTCTTCTTGTATATATCTATCTCTTTCTATTCATTTAAACCTTTTCTTGTACATTTTTGACTAATAAAAATTTTTTTATATTTTTTTTATTTGTTTTTTTTTCGCGTAAGATCTGTTACACGTAAAATTATATGAAAAATACATAAAATATAATATTCATAGAAGAAAGAGATAGAAATATAAAAAAAAAGAAAGAAAAATAAAGTAAAAATAAAAAAAAAAAAAAAAAACAGGTAAAAGACCCGGTCAACAACCTGTTGCTTACTTCACTTGACTTATTATTGTTATGTTGTTTTTTTTTTTTTATATATGTTTGTTTTCTATCTTCTTTTTCTTCAACATTTTTTGTTGTTGTTGTTGTTGTTATTTCATTTGTTTGTTGCTTAGTGCTACATTTTTTTTTTTTTTATTATTTTTGTTCCACTCATCAATTTTCTCTTCACTTTAAACCAACAAACAAATGATGAAGTGAAGAGAAAACTCCAAGAAGTTTAGTATGTAATATGTGTAAATGATGTAAAATATATGAATTGTGTGTTCTTATTTTATTGTTATCACTTATACACGTATACGTTTATATGTGTATGAATGTGTTAATGTGCCATTTTTATAAGAAAAAATTCTTAAATGAAATGTAAGTTATTTGTAACCAGGTACTACTTTTTTTTTTATATATATATTCTTTTATATACTGGTTAAAAATAAAAATTTAAAGAAAAAGAAGAATTATAAAATGAAAAAATAAAAAATAAAAAGATCATATATAACCTATAAATTTAATCGCGTGGGTTAAACGAGAACGTAATACTAAATAAAAAAAAAAAACATTGATAATAAAGAAAACATACGGGAGTATATAGAATTAAATTAAACAAATAAGCACTAGATATATGTTAATAATAGAAACTAAAATATATAATATAAAATTAAAATAGATATAAGTACAAATACGTAGAATTGTAAAAATGTATTTATGCCCACTATTCACTGCTGCATTCTAATGCTGGCCATACACGTCGAACCTAGTTTTATAACTTTGTACGCGGACCTGTTTATGGACTATCTACTTATCCCATCCATTATCAAAACATCACACGATACCAACTACTTCAGTACGCGGACCTGTTGTACAATATCTGATCTGAAATGATCCGATTTGTATGGGCATGGAAATTTCATTATATTCATAAGAAAATAAAAGTGCCAACCACTGCCTGCATTTCGCTATTGTAGAAAAATTCTTATAGTGATTTTGGTATCAGATTTTTGGTTAAAGGACTTTCTAAGTCATTGGATATAAGTATAGATATGCGGTATAATTTCGGTCTTGCTTACAACTCACTTGTTATACATTATTCTATATTCTTGAATAATTTGAGTCTTCAACCTTTAGTCTTTAAACGATTGGTATAATTTTCGTATATTTTTGCGCCTTGCCTCTTTCACATAACAAAATAATTAGTTTTGCAGTGTTAGTTTTCTATTCAATATATTTTAATACAATTTTGTACTATTTTAGCTTTTGATTAGGTTAGAATCACTTCTTATATATTTAATCACTGTGTATATTTTTTTAATTAACTGCACATTCCAATTCCAATCATTATTTTGAATTAATTTGGATTTCTCACCATTTAGACCTTTTTTAACTTACAATGGTATAAATTACTTAAGGCGTAAACTAGACCTTTTTCTACAATTCTTATATACCAAAACAAACACAAGTGAACATGACAAGTGTGTGACTCCATACTTATGCAGTAATAGTAATAGAAAAAAACCAAACAAGAGACATAGAAAACATAGAAAAGAATAGGTCTTCGAATGCTTAATACAAAATGAGATAATGAAATAATATTTTTTTTTGGAAAAAGTTAGAAATATAGAATAGTATAAAAAAACAAGCAGAAGAAGAAGAAGAAGAAAGAATACATAGAAAAGAAATAATGAAATTTAGAAAAAAAAAAGTTAAAGTAATGATGAATTGAATTGAATGAAAATAAAAAAAACTAAAATTCATAAGATAGAGGTAATTTTCTAAGGAAAAATACATTTTTTCTAGAAATACTTAATATGAAAAAATAATACAGAAAAATGTGGTTTAGTGAAACTAGTCGCGATCTAGTTTCTAATTTTATATTTTACTGTTTTGTTGTTGTTTTTTTTTTTACGAGATAATGTGGTGTGTTCTGATTTGGAAAATTAAATAAAGTTAAATAAAATGTTGGATACTCAATTTATATAATTTTAATATGCATGATAATGGACATATTTGCTGCGTGTCAAAATACTTATATATATAAAGATACAAACAATATGTACTTAGTTATTTCAATTGTAATTTAAAAAAAGAAATAAGTAGCTATATAGATGAGATAAGTATTACTTAAATAACGTTTTTTCTTTGGTTTTTAACGTGTTAAATTTATTGTACTTTAGTTTAAAATTTATGGAAGCATGAAATTATTTATAGTTTTAGAGTAAAAAAATTATATAAGGATTTGCCGAATTATCTTAATAATTAAATTTTAAAAGAATTGGTTTGGTTAGGTGTGCATTAGTTATGTTATAGCATAATGTAACTAATTATAATAATTTCTTATATTGTTTCTAATAGCATAAGATTTAAGAAATGTAAGGTGTACGAGATCCCGAACTTTCTGTGGTGGTTTATAATAAGCCTATGACAGTCTACAATAGGATCTAAAATTAGAATTGTAAAGTACATGTGATTCCGAACTTTTTGTGAATGTTCATAAGTCAAGTCTGTGGCGGTTTACCATTAGGTTTAACATTGGAATTATTAGGTAGCACCAACATTTAAATATTAATAAACATTATGATTTATAATTCAATAGTATAACTCACAGATTCAGAAGTACTTTATTACTCAAATATTACATTATTAGATCTATGTAGTTGTAATCCATTGAAATCTAAAACATTCTACATGAAATAAGGCCTTGTGAACATAAAACTTATTTGTATTCTTAAAATTCATTAAGACCAAATCTTTTATATACAAATATTTTGTGTCAATCGTATCCTCGGCTTTATCATTGCAACATGTTCCTTAATACAGACTTGTAAGCATAACACTTGAACAATCACATCAAAAATAAATAAATAAAGAATAATTTAAAATTTAAAATACTTATTAGAGCTGAACAAATTTTACAGAGATTTTGAGGACCTTCGGAATTTTAATTAAGGCTTTCTTTTAGTAAATGGCAATATCCCTCTGATATTGTTAGTATTTTAATTTGATTTCTGAATATTAAACTGTTTTCCAATATTTATGAACTCTACGCGTTTTATCCCCCGGCCTGTAAAAAAATTACAGATTATGCTGAGTTCAAAGCTGAATTTCTAAGCATCAAAATCCTATTAAATAACTTACTCTCGACTTTTCGGGTTTAATATCTGATTTTCTCAACACCAAATTACTATGTCTAAAATTAAATCCAATTTTACATTAAACCATTTGGTATTAATAAAAAACCTTTCTAGATAAATCTACATATGTTGGTACCTACTTTTATAAGTAAAATAAAAAAAAAATTGATGATACAATTATTTTTTGTAAAATTAGATCAACTGCATTTTTTTAAGCAATTATCATAAAAAAAAGAAATACTTGTAAAAAAAAGAAAAAAAAAAAAGAAAAAAAAAAAAGAAAAAAAAAAAAGAAAAACTAACACAATTTTACATAAATAATAATATTATATACGTAAATTATGTCACATTTTTACTATCATTACATGTGTTCAACTCTGTTTTTTTTTGTATAAGGAAATGTAGAAACATAACATAATTAAAATTCTACATTTTCCATATGTACATACATATGTATATATATATATATATATATATATATATATATATATATATATATATATATATATATATTAATATTCAGTTCAAAACTTCTGCAATAAGTCTTTTAAGTATTGATTATTTTTTTTATTTTGATTTTTGAATTTTTTTTTCTATTTAAAAAACCAAACTATAAAAGCAGAACTAAGCAACTACAAAAAAAAAGGCAGCAAATTAAAATAAAAATGCAAAATACAAAATGCAATATTGAAAGTAGAGCAGTTTTTGTTTATACTCTTTTTTAGTTGTTTTGTTTTTTTTTTTTTGTTTTCCTGTGAATTTAACTTTCAACTTTTTTTCAATTAAATCTAGAAAAAATATGAAAAACTTTTCATAATAAAAATATTTAATTTCATCAAGTTTAGATTTTTTTAGAAAAATTTAAAATTAAAAAAAAAAAAAAAAAAAAAAAAAACTAATCATAAATTTTGATTTCAAAAAATTTTTTTAATCAAAAAAGAAACTTCTGAATAATTAAATGTTAAGGGAAGCAATTCATTAAAATACAAAAAAAAAAAAAAAAAACGGTAAAATGAAAACTCTATTTCCCTAGTTTTTTTTTTTTCAGAATTGTTAAAGGGAAATTTTGGAAAATAGCAGTTAATTTAAAATGATTGAAAATGGTATTAAAGTTTTTAGCGTTTTATTGTGATTTAAAATGTAACTCTTATCTGCATTTACTTTAAAATAAACATTAAAAGAATTTCTTCCCGTTATTTTGAATCTCTAAGGAAAGAGAGAGCTTCTACAAAGCTTCTCTATCGGACTTCATTGCAAGTCAGCTGTTTGATTTCTGCTAATGTTTTACCGATGCTTTTAATCTCTTTCACTGTTTGCCCACAAATCTTTTTTAATGCGGGTTCCAATTTTTAGTTCCCTGCATATTTTTCCGTGGCACTTTCCAAAGTGTATAGATAGATTGGTCATCTCTATACTTTCCGTTTTTTAGCATTAGTTTTACTAAAAGGAAGGAAATTACCATCAAAAGGAACCAGAAATACCGACTTCCCCAATGTGAGATTCCTAATCACTAAGAAATTTAATGTGATAAGCATGCAATTTGCTTGCGCAGTATAATGACTAAAAAGTAAAAATAAAATCTATATGTTTCCCACAAGTTTAATGGGAACCCATTAAAGAAGGTATAAGTTGACTTTTTTATTGAATTTTTTTAAATCATAAGTACTGGGAAATATATATTGGAATAACGTGTTCCACAATTTCTAGGTGCAACTTACACAAGAGTTCCTTTATTTCAGAGTTCCAGTTTGAAAAAGTTAGTATAGTTTTAGTTTAGATGTTGTTAGTATTGTTAGTTATTTACGTGAATAACATCTAAGTAAATTTGCTGGCCCACATGCATAAAATGCAACCGGCCTTTATTATAGGACTCTTGTGTAAGGCCTTTATATTTATTTTAATAATAATAATAATAATCTCAGTAAATACTTGTAACTTCTTAGTTGCAGTGTTTTTAAGTAGTCATGTTTCACCAGTGTTCAGAAAAATTGATTTTCCATAGGCTTTAAGTGTTCGTGCCCTTGTTTAACTGTGGTGTTCTCTAGATTGCTGCGTAACACATTCGAACGCCATTCTTGGAAATTTTATGCGATCAGCCTAAACTTGACATATACACAAAAAACAATAAAAAAAGTTAATATTATCCCGAAAAGTATGCAATTTTTTTTATTTACTATTTTAAGATCATTTGTAAATGTTTTAGCGCTTAAATTCTGAACAATCCGCGAGTATTTATGGAAATCTACATGAAGACCAATTATAACTATAATGTATATAAAACGAATATATAATATACAACATAAAAATTAATAATACTTTTAATCAAAAAGTATTTAACTAAAATTACCTTATTAGCTTGGGTAAAGTTAATTATATTGCATAATTGTATTAAATTAATTCATTCAGTAGTAGTAAATAACAGGAAAACAATGGTAAATTATAGCATAACAATTTTTGTAATATGTTCTATTGGTAATAGAATTCTAATAGTAATAGAATAGACCTATCATTATCATTATGTAATCACCTACAGCAAGTTTCCCAATGTCAATTAAAGATGCAGAACTTTGATTTCTTAAAAAAAAAACTCACAGAAAGTATAGAAAAACGTATTCATTTTTTCGGACACTCTATCTATAATCATACCTTTGTAAGTCTAGAAATGAACGAACCCCTTATTACATTGGTGTAATCAGGCATTTATATATGTATAAGTATATACGATAATTTAACAAAATATTTTATAAAAATTATAATAATAACATGCTTTCTCTCTTGACGTTTTTTTTATTTCTTCATCTGCCTATCTGCCACTTTTGTTGTTGTTGTGGTTGTTTTTGCCTTTGTTATTTGTTTTAAAAAATTTTCCTTCAAAATTTATAAAGAAACTGAAATAACAAAAAAAAAAAAAATTATCTTAATATCTGTAATACCCAATTCCCGATTTATCTTAAGATTGTTAAATTAAATACAAAACGAAATAATATAGAAAGAGATAGAAGTAATAAGATTAAATTTAATATTATGTATAACCACACACACAAATTCACACACACACACACACACACACACATGTAATGTATGCAGTTTTTTTTTTTTTGAATAAATACGAAAATTACAATTTATTAACTTGTTTATTTTCTTATTTTTTCCTACTCTTCACTAAGTATTGCCATCTCTTTCTTTTTATTGAGTTGTTATGTTGCTTTTCATATTATTTTGCTTCTTCTTTTCTTTTTTCTTTTCATTGCAATTTCGAAAATCATTTTTTTTTGTATTTTTAGCTTTTCATGTAGCAATAATACACAATGCATTTATTTTTTACTGCAGTTGCGTTTTGATTTTCTATCCCTTTCTTTTTTCATTTTTTTATCAGATCTTAAATGATTAAATGCAAAGTCACATCAGTTAGTTATAATAAAACTTAATCTTATTCAATTCTTCTTTCGTAAAAATCAAAATCAATGGACAATGGAAGTTGTTGCTTAATATAATGTAGCAATTGCGCATTATATGAGACTCACTTTAATTGAATAAACCCGCTATTCGGAACTTGTTCCTTTCAGAATTTCCAACATTTTTTTTTGCTGCTGCTGCTTCTTCTTATTTCCCCGTTTATTTTATTTAAAGAATAAGTAAGTGATTTATATATAAGTAGGTAAGGTATATACTTTACTTACATAAGTAAATAAAATAAAAATTGTATCTTTAAGAATTGTGTATATGTGTATCTGAAGATGCGTCAATATACGTCGAATTGAAGTGCCATTGTTGTTTATTTATTTTTAATTTTTTTCAAGTAAATATTTTGATAAAAATGAAAATTCAAAAAAAAAAAATAAAAAAATACTCAATATCATTTAACATTTCTTTTTTTATTCTCATTGAAAAAGTTGTAAAATGTTGCTTTTGCTGAAAGCAGCACTTTTAAGTCTCGCTACATCATTTCCCCACTATATAACTACCACATCAGTTTCTGGTTTATTAGTTACCATTATTATGTTTTCCTTTTATATATAAAGATGTACATACACATATATATAAGTAAAATAATATCTTATATATATATATATATATATATATTTCTTTATGTTGCAGTTGTTGTTTTTATTGTAATTCAACCGAATATATATGTATGTATGAAGTCAATAAATTCTTTAAAAAGTTGTATTTCAACAATATAAAGACTTCTGTGAAAAAAAAGCAAAACAACATAAAAAAAAAAACAGAAAAATAAAATTCCAAGGAGAAGAATAACATTAAAAAAAAAAAAAAAAACAACCACACAAAATAATAATTAGCAACAACAGCAACAAAATGGAAAACATAAAAAACAAAATATTTAAAAATAAAAGAAAATATCAATAAAGTTTCTCGAACATCAACAAAATTAAAAAAGAAAAAAAAATATATAAACTAAATATTAAATAAATAGAAAGAGACAAATAGATTTAAGAAGTTGGAATGTAGACGTAAAAGATGATGAAAAACAATAAGAAATAATAAACAAAATAAGATAGAAACATATACAGACATTGATAGAAACAGAGACACAAAATAAAAAAAAAAAGTAATGAAATAATAAGAATAGAAGAACAGAAGAAGAAATAAAACAGATTAAAACTAAAATGGAATTTAATAGAATTTGTTTCATTTTGTTCTTTTCTTCTGTTCGGTTCCATGGAGCCTTCATGGATGAAAGAATAAAAATGTTAAAAGTGCAACGTTGCACTAAACTTAAAACTCAATTACACCATCAATATCAACATATTATAATCATCATCAACATCTGATTATGTATATTTATTTTATTTTTTTTTTATTTTTCAATGATATTGTTGTTGTTGTTGTTGTTGTTGTTGTATTGTCGTTTTCATCATTATTCTAAAGCTTATAGATACCTGAGCGTATAATATTATTTCTAATTCAAATAAATGATATTTAGTTTCTATTATTTTATGTATTAAATGTACTCAAGTCTCAAATGTGTGTTATTCCAATGGTATTACATTTAATAATACTATTAAGAGATGGTATATATCAGACAAAATAGTTCTTATAATGATTCTATATGGATATTTAACGTTTTAATTATAAATTACACATCATTTTTATTATAAATTTTGTATTGCTTTACATGAAGTGATTGGAATTGAACCGCCACTGGAATATTATGTATTGTAGGATAATTTTTTTTATAGTCGATGACCCATAAAGTTCGCGTTGCCTCAATATTGTTCTTGTCTTCTTCAGATTCCTATCCACAGCTAGTGTCGATAAAGTAAGTGTTTGATAAATTCCATTATTTTTATTTATAAAGCGATATGCAGAATTGAAGCGACACTAGAGGAAACACGAGAATTGGCTCATCATCGTTAGTTGTAATATGAACAATCCTCAAATTTGTACATGGTTGACTGTAATTATTTATCACCTTATAATCTGGTAACTGTTATGGAGTCAATTAAATTTAGTTTTTTTAAAAAATTAAATCAGTTAAAATTTTTTATTCTGAAGTCTCCGTTATATCTCTTTGTATTTCAAAAATATAAAGGTCATATATGGGCAGTTAGTTGGTTTCCTCATTCAATTCTTTGTTAACACAATTATGCTTTAATTAAGTAATTTTATTTTGATTGCTAATAATAAAGCAATTTTCTCAGTTTAATTACATGATCAACAAAATTTTATAATATTATTTCTAAAATTATAATAAAAATGTAATAAACTTTGAAACTTTGAGCAAATTTCTTCCTCTTTAGATTTTTTTTTTGTTTATAACCACTTGTTATTTTCTCACAATTAATTAATTTATCTAGATCAAAATGAAAAAAAAAGCAGAATTTAACATAATATTATACTGATGTTAATTATAAATAGTCGCAGTCCTATAGCTACCCAAAACTTATTTCCCAGTACCATTATTATTTTTTTTATTATTATGTTTTTATAGTTATCAAGTTTTTTAGTCTGATTCGTTGCACCAGACTTAAAGGGGCTTTTTAAGAAACGTTTTTTTAATAATTAAATAACTAATAAAATAATTTCCTACCAATTATAATTAACATTATAAACAGTGTGTCTGCCGAGTGAAATATTGTAAAATCTTAATAATAAAGTAGCACAATATTTTACAGAATAAAATGAGGTTTCTTCGTGTTCTTCTGGGGGCCTCTCATGAGTTGATTTAATCAACTCCTTTTATAAAATATTTAAAGATACTATGTATAACTAGGGGTTTTAGTCTCCAACGGGAACAATAAAATCACGCCTTAATTCATTATAAGAATTTTTTTTTTACGACGGAATGGAAAGCTCGAAAACCATCAATTGGAACTTTGCGACGTTCCATTTAGTAATGTGTGAATTGAACACACAGATATCACACCTTTTGTGGAGTAAACTTTAGGGGGTGACCTTTGATACAAATGTACAGTTGGATTAATTACGAGTACATCAATTTCATAATTAAGATTCCTTCAAATCACGGTGCCTATTTCGGTAGACACCCTGTATGCGTAAATAATTATAATTAAAAACCATGCTTAGCTACAATAATAGCACCAACACATTGTAAATGAAACTTTTCGAGGTTTCAGTTTTTTAATGGGATTCAAGAAAAAACAAAAAAAATATATATATATATTGCATTGACTATATGTATGTGTGTATGTACAATGAATCACGTAAAACGAATCATAATTTTTATTAACCTATTAATTTTAATAAAAAAATATTAACACTAATGGTTGTGTTGTTTTTTTTTTCATTCTTTTGAATTAATTTAATTCAACAGCTACCTGTACAGGTGTGCAAAATGTATTTTGAATATTAGGTCTAAAAATTTTGTATTGTTTGGTACATGAGCTTTTGCTGTTTTTCTGTGGAAAAAAAAACGAATTGGAAAATTTTAACTAAAAGCGCGAATATTATTATATAATATAAGAAATAAAACTATAAAAGTTAATTAAAAATAATAATAATGTAAAAACAAAAATATCCAATAAAATTTAATTAATTAATTAATGACTATTTTTTGGTTTTTTTTTTTAATTTGTGCGTGTTAAATGACATTCAAGAGTAATAATAACAAGTAAAGAAAAACCAATTTTCTGAGATATTTTTATGGATTCAAAATAATTATGGTTTTAAAATTTAATTAAATTTTAAGGTCAATTGTATTTTAACATGGATATCAATCTTGAAAAGATACAAAATTAAACAGAGAAACACTTAAGTGGAAAAAATTATTAAGCTTCCTTATTGTTAAGTCATCGGTTAACTAGTGAGTAGTGACACCTAGTAAAAAAAAACACTGTATTGAAAAGGTCAAATTAAAAGTAAATGTATACTTATATCTATAATTTTAATTTTCAATGCATTTGGTTATCTAATTAATTAGTTAGGGTATTTTTAAAAAAGATTATTAATTGGGTGAATTTAAATTGGGTACAATCACCATGTTATCACTAACTTTGTATTCAATTAAATTGCTACCTTTGATATCGATCTATTAAATAACAATGGCTGGAAAATATTGAATGAATGACAAACAAAGGTACTTAATTTAATTAGTTAAGTATATAGAAAAATTCACATCGAAATTTTAATACATTACTACTCACATTTAGGGTCTCGAGACAGATTCAAGTAAAGTCCAAACAAATTGTATATTCTAATTAAAGCCTTAAAAAAGATTCTTTGACATATAAGAATCAATCAATGAGTAATCTATCTCAGTTAGACTTAGACCAGTAAAACACTATCTCCGTTTTTATACCTAATCGCACTTTGAAGGTTTAATATAATTAAAATGAAATAACTAATCATCGCACCCGCTTGTTAAATCTATCGACTTGATCGAAAGCCTCAACTATGATGACTAGCCTTTCTCTTTCTTTTATAAAAAGAAGTAAGAAGATATGCACAGCAATAACAGAGAAGGGCTTTTGTTTCCTTTTATCATTTTAAACTTTTATTGCGTCACAGACCTATTGTTAATTTAAAATCCTGCATAACAGTAGTTTGAATATTTATTATTGCCTATTAAAGACGTTTTCCATCCGATCCTTGCTTAAATGTGATAATCATTTTTTAGGAGTGCTTCGTCATATTATGTTGCTGAACTTATCAGTAGAATGTCAGTATTACATTGCCTAGGCAAACTTCTGATTAAACTTTGATTGATTTTTATAACTTATAGAAATTTTTACGAAAATCTCGTGTGAGTAATAATCTACAGTATACTGTTAGTAGTTTATAAGAGTAGTTTAAAAGCTTTTACTAGTTTATCTGAATATAACAGACCTTCTATACTAAATCTAATTTTATTAAATATTTTCCAGTAAAATTTTTAAAAGTTTAAACGGTTTTAATTCGTCTTAATCTTTAGAGACCTTCTAAATATAATCTTGTAATATATTTTAAATGTTTTATGTTCAATTATAATATTCACCTGTATTTAAAATTAATTTAACTAATTGATTATAAAAATTCACAAAAAAAAAAAAAAACCATAATTGAAGGATCTATAAAATTCCATGCATAATAAAACATATAATCGAATTGAACTGTCAAAGTTAAATGAACTATCAATGCCAAGTGTTACCAATAGTTATAAAAAAAAAAGTACTTAATAGTAATCAATACGGGTAATAATTTTATTATCTAGCAATACTAAAATCATTAGGGGTCATTTTTTAATATTTTTGTATATATATATAATGTATCCATATACAAATATATTTATTTACCTATCTATATTTATTTTTAAATCTGTTTTTTCTTTTTGTTTTGATTTATTATTAAAAAAAAATCACAATTTTTTTTTTATATTATATTCATAAATTAGTTTTCGATGTTTTTCGTGTATTTTTCTCAATAGAGGGCATTCATCTTTGTGACCTCATTTTATTGTATTTTAGATTAAAAAAAAAAAAATTTATTTTTAATTTTAATTTGAAATGTTTCATGTTGTTGTTGCTGTTTTTTTTTTGCTACTAATGTTGCTGTTGTATTAAAGAATTAAAAAAAAAAACGTATATCATGTTAGATTAAAAATAACACTTTTTATTATTTGAATTTTTTTTTTGTTTTTTTTGTTGAAATTACAAACCTTCAAATGCCAATGCATAAAATATTTTTTTTTTTTTATTTTTATTTTTTATATTATTAACTATTACATTGCGCGTGTACTTATGGTTTATTATATATAATTTTTTTTTTCTTCAACCTATTTTTAATTTTTGTTTTTGTATATTTTACTTCTTTTCTGCTAGAAAACCTATTCTTTTATGTATGTTGTGTTATTTTTTTTTCTTATATTGCGCAATTTATGTTTTTTTTTGTTGTTTTTTTACCTTTTGGAAATCAAATCTTTGCGCGAATTGTAAAAAAAAGGAAAAAAAAAACGCGAACCAAAAAAAAAACAATATGAACCAACAACTGGCAAAAAAAAATAACAAAAGTTCAAAACAAAATAAAATAGTTTTTTTTTTTTTTTTTTTTTTTTTTTTGAAAGTTAAAAAAAAATCTCAAGAACAACGCGAAATATTTGTATTTTGTTAACCTAATACTGACAATTACATTTACTCTACTGTATATTAAAACAGTATCAAATACGAATTTACGTTAAATATCTTGTATTACACTATATACGAGTATAATGTTAATGTACATATCAATATAACTAACATAGTGAATTTAACTGTTATATTTTCTAATGTGTGGTGTATTCTGTAGTATGTCAGTGATGGAAAATTTTATGAATAGTTGTGGAAAAATTTGAGAATATTATTTTATTATGTGGGGCCTCCGTGGTTTAGTGGGTAAGCATGGGGGTGCTTCAGTGGGTAATTGGTTTATTAACTTGGGTTCGATTCCTGGTCAGGTCATACAATATTTAATTAGAAATAAAATAATTGAAAAAATAATTTATCTTTACTGGAGATTTGTAACCAAATAAGTGTGGTGACCAAATATATATAATAAAATATAAATTATATGGTGTAAACGAAATAACTAATACTAGTTATAAAAGAATATTGTTGGTCCACATCCGAAAGGAAAAGAACCGTTAATTTGCAAAGACATTGTTATAAATAAATAAATATTTTAGTATCTGTTGCATGATATCTTACAAGCATTCGATATGAAGTCCTTAGTTTCGAAATCCACATTTTCAAAATCCCAAAATTTAGAATCCATAATTTACAAAATACATATTTACAAAATTCTTAATATTAAAATCCTTAGGTATTTTACAAAATTTGTAAAAAAATCAGTGCGGATATTTTGCCAAAAAAGGGAGAAATTAATTTCTGTCCGACTAAACACTGTTCTCGAACCCTGGTAAAAATTTGTTATTAATTTTTAAAGTTTTCCTTGATTTCTATTTTGTTAACACATTATGATCTACAAATTGAAATTTTCACTCTTTTATACTAGTTTCTTTGCTGTTTTCAACTTCATTCTTGGGAGTATTCCTTATTGCTCTAGGGTCTGGACTAAAGGTTGCGTTCAGGGAAAATTTGATTCTTTCGTTTAAATTTCATTAGCTCCTCTTATGCAAAAGACATCTAAATTGTTAAAATCCAAAAATTTAATTTAAACTTAAGTACTTATTTTGTAAAAAAAGTATTAACACCTGAAAGGTTGCCTACCACTGAATATTTTATTTTACATTTTTTTTAAATATTTCAACTTCTTTTTTATTTTATTTCATGTAACTAACTCTCGTATTTATATATATGTGAAAAATTTTTGCACGGATCTTAAGAAGTAAAAAACTAAATGGCCATTTTTTTTTTATTTTTCTTTTTTTTTTAAGTTTATAAACTAACTATTTCTATCTCTTTTACATCTATTGAATGTTATTCTATCTATAAAAATAGATTTTCATCTTGGCAAAACAGAAAAAAAAAATCTATAGATACAAATAAAATAAAAAAAAAAAAAATTTAATTATTAATCGATGTAAATTTAAAAATAAAAATAGATACTAGCGTACAATATTAAACAATAATAAAATAAAAAAATAAATAAAATGGTACAAAAAACGTCAGGGTCGTGACTTTAGGATTTTAATAGTAATAATTTTTAAATACGGATTTTATTTTTTATTTTAAAAATTAAGAATAACAAAACAAAAAATAAGAGCTTTTATGAGGAATCTAAATACTTAAACGATAGTACTATAAAAAAAAAAATTAATAAAAAAAGTACTATAAATACATTTTAAATATTGTACTAAAGTATTCAAGTATTTCTTTAAATACGTATACATAAGATTTTCATAAGAATTCTTGTGGCTTTTCTAGATTCAGATTTTTGAATAAAAAAAAATTTTGTTTACATTTTAAATTTACGTACAATATAGCTAGCTATATATATACAGCATAATGTTTATTTAGATTTATGTTAGTGTATGTGTGTCTTAAAATCTTTAGAAAAAAATTATATTGGATATAAAAATAATGGATATTAAATAGTAGGTATAAAAATATTTAACATCTTAAAGTTAAATATCGTTACATTGGCATTATAATTTTTAACTTAACACTATGTAAATAATGTGGGAAGATGATCAATATGATTATAACAATTACTTATTGTAATTGTGCTGGGATATAATTACATTTACGAATTTTTAAAGAATGCCTCATTTGTAATCTATGCTTGAATTAATTTTTTATATATATGAAAACTGTTTTAATTAAATTTTCACTTTATTCAAGAAATTTTAGATACAAGTTAAAAATTGAAGATGGTAATTGTAAAATTAATAGAGTAATCATACAGTAAGAGGAAAATACTAATGAAAAATTACAGATTTTAGTAATCATTTGAAAAAATTTGATATCACTCATAGGATATCAAATCTCTTAAACAGTAGGTATTTATGACTAATCCTTCCCAATTTCCTAATGTAAATGATTTTATTATTTTTTTACAAAGCCATCAGTAAATATTTTGATTACTTCACTTTTCTTTAAAGTTATCTGTTTAAATATTTAAACACTGATTGAATACTAAAAATCGTATTTTTATATTGTAGAAAGACGATTATCACGTCTCATATTGGTAATATATTTTTCCGTGACTTTAGTACACTAGAAACACTATCTTTAATGACGCAAATATGAGTAATTACTTAAATATGTTTTTTTTTTCAGGAATTTAAAGAATCATTTAGTTTTTTTTTGGTTAGCAAGGTTAATTTTGACTGCAAAACAAATACTGAATAAATTATTTGTCTTTTTTTGTGGTATTTCATTTTAAAGTGGATGAGTACTTTAAAATTAAGTAATCGCACAACCCATCGTCAATCATTCATATGCACTGAAATAAATTTTATCAATTTATACAGATACTTATTCAAGAAATTAATTTAATTTATTTTCTTAATGGTATCCATGACAACCGCGAAGTTATTTCAAAATATCTAGAAATCCAAAAAAAAAAAAAATTCTTTAACTCTGCCAAAAAACTCAATTATCTTTAAGTACCATTATATTTTGTTGAAATTCCATTTAATTTCTTAAATTTCAAAACACGTATAACATTTTAGTTCTGCAAATTTTAACTCAACCTTGAATGACCTTACATGAATCCAAAATATTGCAGATATAATTTGCAAGAACGGATTCACATTAAAAAATATTATAAGTACAAAAAACAGATAAGAAAGAGAAATAAAAAAAATCCTTTAAAAAAAAAAACTGCAAATAATAACATACCACCATAATAATTTCAAAAGTGAAAGTAAATATAATGAACCTAGTTAAATAAATTAACTTCATATTTTTTTTTTTTTTTTTTTGTAACAGAATTTAACGATTATTTTCATAGTGGTTTTAAATGAAAAATAAATTGATTGAAAAAACTACAAAAATTATTAAATTTATAAATTATAATTGCAACATTAAAAAATTAAAATAAAAAATACTGAACAGAAAATGCAAGAGATTTTTTTGGGAGACTTGCGGCACAATAAACACTTAAAAATCATAAAAATTAAAAAAAAATACGAATTCCAATCAAATCAAAAATAACGGAATTAAGTGCTGTTATTATTTTGTTATTGCTTTGCTTGGGAAAAAACAATACAGTAATTGTTTTGTTTTTTTGAAGTACACACTTGTAATCAAAAAAGTACTCGTTTAGATCTTTCTCGATTCTCGATTAGAGTACTCGATTGATTTATTTCGAAAAGATTTAAATAACTTTAATAACAATTTATTGTGCTCATTTGCATCTTTTATTATATTAATAATAATAAAAATTTATAGGTTTATATCTTAATAAATATAAACCAAATAATTTCAAAAACTTTTATATAATTACAATGAATTAAACTACTGTTAACCAGATCTATTCTATCTAATAGGTCTCTTGTTAAGTGGTTTTTATCAATATGCACACTTTTAATCTTTTTTAGCCTCTTTTTGACAAATGACATATATGAAAAACTGAAAAATTTAAAATATTTAAAAATATTGAAAACCTATCATTAAATTTCATTAAAAGGCGATTATTTTTTAAATCTGAGCATATATCTGAGCACGTTTGAACTAAATGAGCACGCTCAGAATAGAGCGTGTACAGAGTGCGCTCAGAGCACTCAGATTTAATAAAAAAACACGAGTTGAATAAACTTTTTTTTTTAGTTAAGTCTTAAATTGTCAAAAAAATTAAATTAAACTATTAAAATTAAATTAAAAATGGATAACCTAAAATAAACAAAACATCTTGACTTTTATTTTACAAGCATAATCTTAAACAAACTTCAAAAACATCTTGACTTTTATTTTACAAGTATAATCTTAAACAAACTTCAAAATGTCTTTGTCTTTTATTTTGCTCAACCGTACTCGAAATATTGGAATTGAGCACGTAGACACACTTTGATAAAAAAAAAAAACACGAATCACAAGCTCTGGGCGCTCAGAAGGGATCAATTTATGACAGTTTTCGATATAATTTGGCTCAAAATTATATATAAAATTATTTAGCATAAATTTAATTATTACTTTACCATTTATTATTAATAGTATAAAATATTTTTTAATCTGTTTTTCAATTTTTAAATTTTTTTTCAAAATTTTCATAATTTGTTTACAATTTTTTATGTGTCAAAATTTTAAATCATAGTTCATTCACATTTACGTTTTATTTTATTAATAAACTATTTAAAACTATAATTTTTTTTATATTTACTCTGTTATTAATACCCATATTTAATTTTATTTTGATTAAAATTTAGAAGGTCAAATTTAATGTGTTAAAAAGTACGTAGTAGGTATAGTGTTTCAAATTTAACTCTAAAAAAGCAAAACAAAAAAATACTTGAACTGTGACAATTTGAAAAATAACTTTTTGACATGAATATTTTTATTGTTTTTATCTGTCAAAAAAATAAAAACAAAACAAAGCAAATTAAAAAAAAAAAAACAAAATAAAAATGATGCAAGTACATTTATTTATTACATATTTGAAGGTTTTTTCTATGCTTTTGCTTTGTATTAAATTTCAGAAGTAAACAACTTTTATATTTTGGTTTTTTTTTTCAAGTACAAGTGTGATTTAGAAAAATGGGAAAAAAAGAGTTAAATTAAAGTTTAAAGTTATTTGACATTAATCTGTTCTCAGAATTAAGGGATAAATTATAAATGATTTATTAGATATGACAAGGGTTTGACCATGAGACGCTCCGTTTGAAAAGTCGATTTGGTTCTGGGCCTGATGTAATATTCCTTTCCGCTCGGTTTTACGCAGATCTCTTCCAATTGGCGATATGAAGGTTTTTTATGTCTGCCGATGTCTCATCTCCCCAACGGAGATTCCAGATTTTGAGGTCTGGCTTCATATATTCTCTTGATTGGAGCATCGGTTGACATTCTCTCGACGTGACCGAGCCAATGAAGGCGTCTGGTTTTGACTTTCGTGACTACATCAACGTCATTATACAGTTCATAGAGTTCGGCATTATATCTTCTCCGCCAGATCGCGCCATCGTTTACAGGAACATATATTATAAGTAGAATTTTTCTTTCAAAAAAACTTACTGAAAGAACAATAAACTTAAAAGTCTTTTAACCCAGTTATTGTTTTTGCCGAAAGTAAATTTTACGAATTAATTGGAATATTTCCCTTATTCACTCCTTAGAAGAGTTACAGAATTAAGTCTTAATACAGAGCTAGACTAAAGATTAAAGAAGACAAGACTTAAAAAATAAAACAGATTAAATTGTTTTTCCACTAGGCAATCAAATTGCTATAACTGGTGTTATCAATTTCTTTTGATTGAAATGTCAAAATGAAATGTCATACTGACAACAGACATTTCTAGAATTTTAAATAAAATGTTGTCAACGTCATTGTTATTGTGTCGTTATAATTTGACTTCCGATTAAAGTTATATCATCATTTTGATTTAATTTCAAATACAGTTTAATTTATCCGTTAATATTCCGAATAGCGTTTATATGTTACAACTTACATTCAATTAGCGATATATTGAATTCTATAAGTTAATAAATTTTTTATTTTTCATAAAATCAAATTAGTGTCACCGTTATTTCTATTACCAATATTCTTGAAATTAAACATTAGAAAGCTGAGTAATTAAAACTGAATTAAGATAAATAGGAAACTCAATATTTTTTTAAAAATTAAATTGTTTTCAATATACATTTTCTTTAAAGTAATTTCTATTATTACAAACTTTCTTCATTTCAATTAAGTCGGTAATAAATTCTCTTAAAATAATTAGTTACAACAGATCAACATTGATCTTTAACAAGAATAATGACAGCTTTGTTAACCGCATTTTTATTTCATTATTTTCTAAACAAAATTTCTTCAAATATAATTTATCATTTGTCAAAATTAATTAGATACGTGTATTATTATTATAAACTATTTGTTAAAATCAATTTTTTAGGAAAAACTTATTTCTAACTTCTAAACTATAGAAAGTCAGTTAAAAACACTGAATTTTTTTGTTAAAAGAAGAAAGAAAATGAAATGAGCAAAACAAACAATGAAAAGAAAATAAATTTCGGTCAGAATTATTTTTCAAATATTTAATTGCATTATCGGAGAAATTTATTTTCAAAAAAAAACAATATCTGAATGAAAGTGTTCTCCCCTGAACTTTTTCATGCGATCTGTGCAAAATCTATGGATGCAAGAAAGAATTACAAAAATTTTTTTTATTGATATTTTTAAACTACATTGTTATTTCCGGTTTTAAATATAGTATTTCTGAATCTTGAACTTGAAACCAATAGTGGAAGGTATCTAATCGAGTCCAACGGCTGCATAGGCTATCGGTTGAGGAAGAATCAGTCATAGTGCTCATAGTGCCCTTCTGTTTCAAAGAAAAATGAAATCATGTAAAGCTTAAACACTGATATTGGGGAGAGCAAGATTGAGAAGAGAGAAGACAAAGTTTTCAATATCAAATTTTCAAAAGAACGATTTTTTGTTTTGTTGATTAGTCTAGATTTATTGGTCAAAAATTTAGGGACTTTATATTAAAATGTTTACTAAGTGATGCCCAATTATCACACTGGACTGCAATTGCAAACTTACCTATTTTCTAAAAAGTTAATATTTAGATTTTAGGATTTATGAAAAATCTGAAAGATCGGTATTCATAAAAACTTTCGGAAAAATTTTCTTTTGCAATTATTTCAATACTTTCCCTACACTACTGATTACAAAAAAACCTCAATAAAAATAATGATTTGAACAATTCCAATCTGTTATTTGGCTTTTGTAGAAAATTAATAGTATCATCATCAGTATATTATCATCAACACACAAAAAACAAGTAAATATAGCTGGTAAATTACAATTCAATCTGGTTCGTGACTTGGATGTACATATCACAAATAAAACATGACTTTCTCCTCTATAATTACCATACTTTTAAAATTTTTGTTTTTAATTTGAAAAAAAAAACCAACGAATAAAAACACGAGTTTAAATATATTAATAATATGTTAATTCAGTTATTTTTTTTTTATTAATTTTGTTTTTCCCACAAAATGGACATCTATAGTTTAACTATTTTTTTTTAGATTTCCTAACCCTATCAAATTTTAATTTATAATTTTGTGTAATTATATTTCTAATAAATTATTTTTGGTACTGATTTGCAAAAAGTACAAAAAAAAAAACTTTTAATTCTAGCACGTGTTTTTTTCAGATAAATTTTCTTTTTATTTGACCCCAAAAATTAAATTCAAAAAAAAAAAAAAGTAAAATGGGTGTTTTTCAGAACTTGGCTACCGAGCAGTTTTAAATGAGTAGCAAAAATTTGGACCGAAACTATCACTTAAAAATGTAGAAAACCAAAAAAAAAAAAAAAAATTAGAATTCGTATGAAAATCGTTTAAAATATACCGCCATAATAAGTATGAATAAATATTTTGGGATGAATATTTTATTATACTGTTCAAGACAGGATTGGATTAAGGGACGTTAGCCAACGAGGGTATTTTTGGTGTTTCAGGGATAAGTTTCCATATGAGATCTCTTTTTCAACTCCTGTTGCAACACAGGTACTTACAAGATGCCCTATACATACAATTCGTATAAACATTGAGTGAAGTAATTCTTACCACATAGGGAAATTCTTATTAACAGAATATTTCAAATTAGTAGAGAGGTTGTCGTCATAGTAACTAAAGTTCTGATATTTCATTTAAGTATTAGAATAAATTAAAAATTAAAACAGGAGGTTGTCACTACTCATCAGTAGGCAATTGCAACCCTATAATACCAACTGGTGAGTCTAATAATTACCATGTTCACACTATGAACTAGAACCAGGTGCTTCGAAGAAACCAGGTTCATGCGTGGTTTGTAACAAGGTTTTTCATATTTACAATTGCTGTCAAAGTGAAACAGGATTTTGAAAGCCCTAGTTAAGTTTAAGGGTTATAACTAGGTTTTTGATTAAAAATTTTTGATACATTCGATTATTGTTTGAATTTTTTTAAATTCCTACGTGATTTTGTTGTAAAATGTCATTGTGTTTATTTTGAAAAATAAACAAATAGTCGTTTTTTTTTTTTGAATTTTAAAAGAAAAATTTTATTAATTATTTAATTTTAATGTAATATTAAAATTTAAAATGTAAAAATAATATTACTTCAAGCAGTAAATAAATATTTTCCTTGTTCATTTTTAATTTATTTTATTTACAGTCAATTTTGTTTATTTACAGTCAAAAATATTGCTGTAATGGAAACGTCAAACAATACTAGGTTCATGCATAATGATAGTCTGAACGGTTGATTTTAAAACTAGGCTATTTAGTAAGTTTTTTGCGTAGTGTGAATTTGATATAATAGTTTTGGGAAGACGAATCGGTACACTTATTTTTAATTGCGTGTTTGTAATTCGGAATTTATCACGGGACATGTTGTCAATTTCAATAACAGAATTTTTCCTTCCTTCCTCCGGCCCTGATTTTATTTGAACATATTTCAACACGCTTCATTATGAACCATATGGTTTTTTTAACCAAATGTGTTCATTTCACATCATTAGTATTATAACATGGGATTTTTTTTTTCAATCTACATAATATGTAAATCTACATATGTAAAAAATTCTGTTATAATTTTTCTAATAATATTAAAAAAAAAAAGAACAAAATCATTTCATATTTTTTTTTTTTCAATTTCTATTATTATTTTTATTATTTCATCTTTTATCTGCCCAGAGCGGATGTCACCATGTTTTTAATATTAAAGACCATTTTAATGCTCATTATTATGAAAGAAAAAAAAAAAAAAAAAAACAAAACAAGAGAAAATAAAAAGTAAAAATTGTACAAAAACTTTGATGTTACGCAAAGCAACACTTAAAATATTAATAATAAATATTTTTAAATATATTTTTTTTTTGTTCTGTTCTAAATAAATTTTTGTATGTGATGCGATAAGACAAAATTTAAGTTAAATTTCTAATAAATATTTGTTTTTTTTTCTCAATATAATATTGTTTGTGTGTATAAATGATGGAATATTTCAGGGACGTGTTATGTTAATTAGAAATTTAAATGAGAAAAATAAATGACTTGTAATTAATTTTAAATGTAAGATGAAAATTATTCCTTGAAAATTTACAAACTCCTAAGAAAATTTTCCAAAAAAAATTAATATTCTAATTGAATAAATTAGTGTTATATGACAATTTTCAAAATTAGCATAATTCTGTGAAGGAACAGTCCAAAGTGTATACTTATTATGAAAATTGGTTGGTTTGAAAAAAGATAACAAGAGACAACCAAAGATAGAAGACATTCATAAATCATTTATTCATCCCTTTGTCGCTTGGCCCAAAAATTCCGGAATCCCAAATGTAGATGAAAAACTTATTAAAGAATGAAAAATAGAATTAAGTGATTAGTCGTCCCTGAAAATTTCATAATATCTTAATTTATTTTGGTTTTTTTGGCAATTCAAATATAAAATATGTTTATTTTAATTTTGAACTTGTAACATTCAACAGATTGATTTTGAATTATAAAAAAAAATTTTTTTTCTTGGAATTTTTTTTAATCTACATTTATATTAATATTTTTTTGAGAATTTATTTCAGAATTCATTTTTTGAGAATTTATTTTTGTCTCTGTGTAAAATTTGTAATAAATTTTAATGCAATTTTGAGTCAATTAAAATAATATGAAATTTGTCAGTTGGTAAGATAAATTGGTAAATTTATTTTATCACTGCTGTTGTCAGTTTTGAAACGGCCAGTAAAAAGTATCGTTTTGTCAGTATAAATAATTCCCTCAGTACTTTTAAAAGTACATTTGTATAACTCTGAACTAATTCATTTTAGAATCAAAACAGTGTTAATACTGTTAATGTGGGCAGTAAAAATATTCATTTTCTTAGTAAAAATAATTTTAAAGTACTGAGATTGCAGCACTTTTACTGTAGATTTCACACGCATTAAGGCAGGTTTTCATGAGAAAATTTTGCCCAGTAATCTTGACTTTAGAGAGAGAGGTATATAGTATACTCTCAATAGGAGAGAAAGAGTAAAATGATTAAATTTATATTAAAATTTTTTTTATATCTTTTGACAAAAAAAAATTACATAACCTTATTTTTTAATTTTTAAATTTATATTTCGCGAATTTTTCAATTCAAAGTTAAAATTTTATTAATTTAAAATAAATAATAAAATTTTAATCAATTGCAAATAATTTTAAATAAAAATTTCATTCATCAAACCATAATATAAAATGTTTTTTTTCTTTGTTTACATTCTCTTGTTTGTTTACAAAATTCAAATGTCATGTATCCATAAAAATATGTAATAGTATGCAAAAAATTTTTGTGTAGAAATGTAGAATACACTTTTTTTTTGTATGTAGTAGCAACTTTATAGGAAAAAGACCTAAGGGAACATCTTTTTGACATGGATTATGGCGCTCTCTCAATACTTGGCTAAAGAATATGGATGTTTCTCCCAGTAATTTATATGTTTCTCCCAGTAATTTATCGTTTTTTCTTTGTCGCACAAATAGTATTTTTGTATCTTCTGCCTATGCTCTAACTTTTGCCCAGGAAAATGCCGTTATGAAAATTAGCCTTAATACTTTTACCTACAAGCTACAGGAAAGGGCTAGACATTTAATTTATAAGAAAATTATGGATTTTTATCAACTTTTTGAAATAATTGAAAAAAAAATTTATGCGAAATAAATATTTTTACTGCTAAAAGAATATTTTTTACTGATAAAAATTCAATATTTCATTATTTTAGATTTATATATATAATATATATATATTGTTTTTTAGATTTAACAAATTAATTTCATACTTCTGTATTTTACAATCTAAATAAAAAAAAATATCAAAACGCAAAAAGGTATGAATTTTGTGTTCAAGTTTCATCCGTTTTTAAATCGAATACTGATTCTAACAAATGTGTAGGGATTCATGGGCAGAAAAATTGTGTTATAGAAATAAATGAAAAACGAAATTGGATTAAAAAATTCAAATTGATTGATACTATACATGAAATGTTACTGTTATTGCATTACCAGAGAACACAACTACACTGTTTTTTAAATTAATACAACAACTATTCTAGTATTGTGTTTCCCTACCATCTATTGTGGTTCCTGCATTGTTTCTGAGTTTTCATTGTATATATACATATGTACGCAAAACTTCAAGGTAGCTTCTAAATCAAATTTATAAAACAAATCAAAAAAAAAGTAAATTTTTTAAATTAGTTATGGTTGTCTGATGCAAAATCCATTTAAAAAATTTTTAATTTTTTTTTTTAAACAAGAGTTGAAAAAAAAACTTAATTATAAGTGTTATATTTAGTATCTACTATAAAACATTGAATTTTCTTTTAGTATTTACTAAAAAATAAAAAAAAAAAGGAAAGTTAAACCAAATTCAATATTTTAATAAATTTATTATTTAATTAGTTATTAATTTTGATCTTTTTGTTTTTTTGAGTTGCGTCAAAAAACTTGAATCGATGTTCGGCCCGTTACCATGGAAACGTTTTTTTAAATTAAATTACAAAAAATACTTAAATTTAATTTTTTTCGTATTAAATGGCGGAACTTCATTATGTTTTTTTTTTTCTTTATTAAATTTTAATTAATAAAGATAAAAAAAAAAAACAAAATAAGACTTTTAAAATGTAGACGTGACTTTTTGCCTAATTGTATATTTAACATATTTTATTTCATATTTCGCATTTATTAACAAGTTGTATAATTATAATTAAAATTATTAGTTTAAAATGTTTATAAAGTTACCCAACTTTTACAAAAACAAAAAATTTAAATTATATTTTTTTTAATTTTATTATAATTTATTTATTTATTTTTGTTTTTTTGAAGGATATATTAAAATTAATTGGTTTTTAATTGAATTTTATTTATGTATATATTGTATACTTAAATTATGCAATTTTAATTTAATATTTTGTTTTAAATATTTGTAATTTTTAATTTAATTATGCAATAAAATTTTGCAATAAAAAAAAAAAAAAAATATATGTTTTTATTTAAGTAATTTTTGGAATTATTTTTTTTAATTTAGTATTTTATAATTAATTTCATTTTAAATGATATTTAAATTAAATATTAAATTTAATAAGTATATATGTATTACCTTTACTTATTTTTAAAAATCTTAATTACATTTTTTTTATTATTTTTTGTTTTAATAAAATTTAAAATATAAAAAATTTTTATTATACTTAGTTATTGAGGCAATTATGTTACTGATATCAAAATAATTAAATTTTAATATACTTAGTGACAATATTATTTTTTATTATGTAATTTAATTTTAATCCGATAAAGAGAATTTACTAATTGAATATACGTGATATAATTTTAATTATTTTAAATTTTTCTGATCAATTTTTACTAATTATATTATGGTAAGGTATTGGGTTTAAAATCGGGGAGAAGTCATTTTCAGTGTCATCCAGTTAATAAACATGTATAGTTTTTATATTATATGTATATTTTAAATGACTTTCCTGTATATTATATATTATATGTTTAAGGGTTGGATAACACGGATGTCCAAATATTGAATAAATTAAAGAAAAACTTGTCTACCAGTTGTCGATGAGCTCAAACTAATGGAATTACCGTTAATTAATAATTTATATTAATAATGAAAATATATAAACCAAATAATTTAGTTTAATAATATAACTCACAGATACAGAAATAACTTATTCCTTAAAACCGAGTATTACGCTACTAAAGTATAAATTTATAACATTATACAAGCGGAGTCAGAAAACTTTCTTAAGGGGTTTGCACTTTCAAACGTAGAAGTTGAATAACTGGAACTAGATCATCTTGAATCCTTCTCTTACTGCTAACTATTTCTATGGTATGGAAATGATTTTTAGCATATCAGTTGAACAGTTTTGATATTATTTGATTAACTTTTAAATTTACAAATAAATTTTTTACAGTTATAAAATATCTTTTATGAAAATTTTTCAAAATTTCCTTCTAAATTAAAATATTTCTTTACAAATCCTGTTTACGTGCAATAAAGAGAGTACGGAACTCCATATAGAGAGTACGGACTTAAAATTTAACATAAATATACATATTGTAGTAAAAGAATAAGTTTTATGTATAGTTAATAAGCCTTATCATAATGTCTATAATTATTTAATGTTGTTTTCTAGACTACTATAATATATTAAAATCTTATCATTTATATTCTTCTAAATTTTATTAATTTCTACGCACTGAACGATTTATAATTCATAAAATATATTTAAATTTAAAAAAAAAAATTGAATCTAGTTTTTCGTTATAGTCCAAAGTTAATGATGAAATCACTAATAAACATAAATTGAAGAGTTTAAAATTGAAAAATTTAGTAATCTTTACATTTAAAAAAATTAAAGAAAAAGTTCAAAGTTTATCAATGAAAAAAATATAGGAGTACAATTGTTTTGCTTAGCTATGCTATAAGTAGCATTAATATTTATATGATATACATACTACCGATAGTGTATTTAAAAATTTTATAATTTATGGTTCACATTTTTTAAAAAGTCAAAAGTTTACAAAACAAAATTTATATTTGATAATGCCTGAAAATTTTGTTATAGCCTTTCATTGGAATGTATACAAGTATCATCAATGTATAGTAATTGATAAGAGTATTGAATTTAACTAATAATAATAAAAAATCGAATGCAGCAAATGCCGTTATGTGAATTCTTAGATGAGTTTCTCAGACTTTTCAATTCAAACTCATATAAGACGCAGAATAAACAAAAGATAACTTAAATAATGGATTGTTATTGAATATAATAATTTAATGACAAAAAAGTGTTAGAATATTTATTTTATAATTTGATTAGTACTAGCACTGAAGAAGCCTGCATGTCGTAGACGAAATACTGGTATTTGTATAGATAAATTATTTTAGGAGGAAACTATTTGCTTGTTTTTTATGTCTTTCAGTATTAGAATATTTTTTTAGTACTAGAAGAATGCCTGATCAGAAAATATAAACAGCAAAATATATGGCTTCAGTTCAAACTATAAATTCAATACACTTGATAGGGCATCTACAATTGTTTAATAGAAAAACTTTAAAATGTAATATAATGTAAAGAATAATGATGTAATAATAAACTTATAATTTAAAAATTATCAGTTAGAATTGTTAGTTAGAGCTAATAATAATTCAAATTAATTTATGTAAGTATATTAAAATCAAATATAATCATGACCTATGAATTTCATTAATGTATTGTAAATTGCATAACTTTTAATCAATATTGGAGTTCATTTGATTTGAACTTTACAATAAGGTCATAAATTTAAATTACGCATACTAAATAATATGAAATCTTTATTGTAAACGACATTATTAATCACTTCAGGGAATATTTTTTTTAAAATCTATATTTATTATGAGATTATCATTCTCAGATTAAATGGGGGTTTTTTTGTTGCGACTGTAAAAAAAGGTTGTTTAAAGATTTTTTAATAGCTCTTTAATTATCAAATAGGGTTTAACTTTCCAATTTAGATACCTTACTTTTAGATACTACTTAATGATTATTTCAGTATAGTTTTATTGAGCTTATAGAAAAAGTTATGTTAATCAAATATTTAATAAAGAATCTAGTAATTATGTTTACACTACTGTGTAATTTATCATTTTAAGTTAACAAAAATTTTCAAAACAAACAAGAATATTAAATATTAGAACACGTTTCTTTATTTACATTTCCATTTTGATAAATAAAACGTTTTAACAATCAAAAGAAAATTTTTTTTTCTCTCTACTTCGACATTGATATATTGCCATAAGTCATTTTGTGTGACAGTTAAATATAATAATTCAAATATATCAGATAATAATAAATTACTATAATTAAAATATAAGTTACATGCAATATATTTGTTATTATTAATTAACTGGTTCGAATATTATTTATTTTGAAAGAAATTAATTCGATTAAAATTAAAATTTTGCACCTGAAAGTATGCAATTTTTATAAATTAGTTTTTTAATGTGACGATTTGGAATACTATATTGTTCGGGCCTATGTAGCGTAGTGGTTTCATATTAACTGAGGTATAATCTAATAAGAGTATCTGTATCTTATAATTGTTTCAAAAACTGATGACGTGTTGTGGATAGCTTCTTTCCTATCAATACAAAATATTTCAAAATGATTATTAGACTACCTTTTAACTTTACTTTTAAAAATTAATTTTATGCTGAGCAGCAGGAGAAAGTAAATAATTAGTTTAGGGTATCCTAAGATTTTCTAGCTGATCAAAAAAATAAGAATGAGATAAACTTCTTTGCTTAAAAAAATTGTTTCAAATTAAAATGTTATTATTCCCAAATCGTTCCAATTTTTTATAATTTTTTTTTTATAAGATAATGAATTTAATATATATATATATACATACATATTCATATGTGTCAGTAGTATCTCATGTAAGTATGATGTATATACTACTATTCTACTAATATTAAAATAGACATATAAAAATGATAACCCATAACATGATGAATTTCTATTATCAAAAACAGAGCAAAAAAATTTAACAAAACTTAATAAGTTTTTTTTGCAATATTTTATAACTGTATACGTAGTATTTTTTTGCCGGTTCATATATATATATATATATATATATGAGTATATTTTTCTGTTTTTGTATTAATTTGTTATTTATTTTTTTTTTTTTTGCGAATAAATCATGGAAAATCTACTTTTAAAAATGAAATGCCGAAAAATTCAATTAAAAATAAAAAAAAAAAACAAAAATAATGTTTTATTTTTTTTTTTCATTACCAAAAGTAACAAATAATGTATCTGACAGATACTTATTGTTGTTTTAGTTTTTTTCTTTTTCTTTTATTTTAATTCTTTTGTTTTTTTTTTTAATTAACATTATTATTCTGTTACAGGTGCGAAGATAAATGATTAGATAATTACTATTATAGTTCTGCTATTTTTTATATTGTTGTTTTTGGTTTTTTTTTTGTGGTTGAAGAGAAAATCAAAAATTTATTTTCATTGTGTTTTTTTTTAAAGGTGGATTAAGTTTTAATATTTTAAGAGGGGTTTAAATGAATGCTAATTAAAATAAAAGTATCTGATTTGTAACTCAATCTCTGAAGCCCCTCTGAAAATGTAGAAGTGGAAAAATTACTCAATATTTTTATACAATCTTTTAGGTCCTGTAAGCTCTATAAAGTATCACCTGAATAAAATGGGATAAGTTCGAATTGGGAAATGTCACTGCTGTCTAAATAACAAAATAATAACAGATCGTCTATTCTGCCAAGAAGTAGGGAGTTGGAAGGAAAAGACTCTATTATTCCAAAAATGAATTCCTTACTAGATGAAGTGTACAATATGACAATAAAACACAGAAAATATCTTAAATTTATCTTAAGTCGATTAATATCTGAAGTACCGTCTTAAATTGAAGGAAATAAGGAAGTAGTAGAAAGGAGTAGATCTAAATGATTAGTGCTCAAATTCTAAATGTTCAGGGAAAAAACTTTTTTCTATTTATTGTAATTAAATTAATCTATCGATATGATTAATACGAGGGTTGTCTGATAAATCCAAGAGATGGCGTTGACATTGGCAAAACAATACTCGTTTTTACATGTGGCAATCACTTTCTTAGTTTTGACAGCTGTTTGAAGAGTCGAAGAATGTATTTTTCTTCAACATGGAAAAAAGTGAGTTTCGTGTGTCAATAAAAAAATAATTTTTTGAAAAACATCTCGTATATCACCATTTTGATTACAAACAAATGTTATGTATTAGCTTTTGTAAAGTTTTTAGGATTGTTTCGTCCTATAATACTGCTGGATTCATCAGTAGGCTGGTAATATTACATTGCCTAGACAAACTTCTGATTTAACTTTGATTGATTTTTATAACTTATAGGAAATTTTACGAAAATCTTCTGTGAGTAACCTTAACCAGTCCACCCCTGCTTTAACATTCTGCACCTTCAGATAAAATTGAGCCGCACCTAAAAATAAAAAATATTAATTAATTGCACTAGAAAATTGGAAAGTACGTAATAAATTATATGAAAATTTCAAACAAAAGAGTTTTAAAAATACTTTTCAGAAAATTGGAGTTTCGGTAATAAACCATTTTTTATTTTTCCAAAATTTACATTTAGTAAAGAAAATTATGAAAGAAATGAAATATGTCATCTTTTAATTTATCCATTCATTTATAAAATAATAAAACTAACTATTTATTAATAATATAAAATGATAGTGATGATGAGTAACAATAATAGTGATATTGATAAATGAAAATTTTAAATTATGATTGAACAATTTGTATAAAATTAATATGGTGTTAATATAGTCTATAGTCTTTTTAAAGTTGGTTTGAAATTCACTGAGGTGAATAATTGGCAAAAAAATAAAAAAAGTAAATGTTAAGCTAAAAATGGTGTTGAAAACTAATTATTTATGATTATAATTGGAAGTGAAATTTAATTTTTTGATACAGTTTTGGATTTTTTTTCGTAAATCTAATAGTCGTACAATCTATTGTCTTCAAAATTCAATGCAAAATTTCATAATAGGAAGTGAAAACTGTTTTAAATTTATTTTTAATAAATTAAAGTGGTTTTTTCTTTAATTAAATAGCGAAGTAATAAATCAAAATGTATAACTTTTATAATAGTTTTTAAGTTTTCTTAAACTTTTTTGGTCTGGTTATCAATGATTGGTTAGTATCAAGTTCAAAGGTTTACTGAAATAGTTTCAAAGTGTAGAGATTAGCTTTAGAAGCTATTGATTTAAAACTAGATCTGTTGAAATAAATTTATAGTTTAAAATTTTTATAATTTTTAAGAGAGTCGGTCGAAGATGAAGTTTAAAAAGTTTAAAACTCTGACATAATTTGCTATGAACCAGGGGTGCGTTATGTTGGAGCTATGATAAGTGATATGAGCGTCAATAAGAGCATAGCTTAGAAATTTGTATTGTTTATCGACGATTAAAGCGATGCTCCACTATAAGCAGCTCCATTTAAATCATGTATATAGTTTTCTAAGCTGTGCTCTTATCGACGATCTTATCACCTATTGTAGCTCCAACATAAACGTACCCTTAGATTTTAATGCGAGGGTTAAAAAATTTGTGACTGAAATCTGACTTGCCACTTCATATCTATGTATGATTTAAAATTTTTCATTTACTTAGTTCCCTATTTGTCTAGACAATATGATTCTAATTAAATGGTGTTACATTTGCAATTTTAGTAAAATGCAATTTTAATTGTTTATTTTAAAATTATAGTCATATGGCTGTTCTATAAAATGAAATATATAACTATCAAATTCCAAATTCTATTATAATTAAAAAAAAAAAAACTTCTATTTGTATTTTATGAAAATATTTACTTTATATTTTATTTATTTATTTTAAAAATAAAATTATATAAAAAAAAATATGATTTCATGTAGAGTTCCACTTTCATAATTCAGAAAATAACCAACTAAAAGCAGAAAAAAAAAGTATCTAACAAATCAACATTAAGTGTTTGATATTAATTACAATTGTTCATTTTTTATTAAAAATTTTTCGTTTTTTATTATTGTTTATAAAAAAAATGGAATACAAGTAGTTTCATTAAATTACAAAAAATTAAAATAAAAAACAAATGATCTAAAAAAAACAATTTTATAATTTGTTTTGTTTATTCTTATCAGTACTAAAACATAGTTATTTACTTTCGTTACTTTTAATTATTAAGTATTATTATTGTTTTTTTTTTTTTTTTTTTTTTAGTAAAACGGGAAGTTCTTTTTTTTTCTGTTTTTAAGATAAAAAATGCGAAATTTAATTTTATTTAATAATATTTGTTTAAATTTAGAAATTTTTAATTCAGATTTTTTTCAAATAGTTATTAAATAGAACGGTATTAGTAAATAGTAAATAACACCACATCATTTTAAAAATGTTTGATAAAAATATCATAAAACTCTTTTTAAACTACAACATACCTAATCTTTATATAATATTTTAAATTAACCCTTATTATTATTTTAACTAAGATTACTCTGTACATTATTGTTAATCCGATGGAATCTTCAAAATAATTAAACTTAAGTACGTACCTACCTTTCAAACATTTGAAATTCACATGTCATCAGGAATTTAAAGAATTTCAATTATTTATGTAATTACTTTTACAAGGTACTTACACAAATACTTATACATATCAAAAGTAACATACTTTCATGATTTGTATTAATTTTAATCAAATGCTTAATAAAGTGTCAAAATAATAATTAAAATCACAAAAATACATAATAATAAAATAATTACCTACAAATGTCATTTATAAGTTTGTTAAAATGTACTCAAATTTCGAAAATATATAAATATATACATATATTAAGTTACAATTAATACCGAGGTACAAAATGTTCTACCAACATGTTACACCAAAATATTACCAAAATCATTTTGCCTGAGTTAAATTATAAATTAATTAAAATAAATTAATCGAAAATGTCAAGACACTTAATACCTTCTTTCAACTTTTCTGTCAATCTTAAAGTGAGTTATAAAATATCTACAAACAAACATAAATCCAACACACAAATATTATGTCTAACATTATTACTAGGTATATGCTATTGACATATTAAAACCATTTTAAATAAAGCCTACACTAGACCACACCGATATAATAATAACAGTAAAAAAAAAAAAACCTTAAGTTAAATAAACAAAAAAAAAAAAACAACAAAATAATAATAATAATAAATTAAAATTTTAATTGACACATCACTTCTGTTCATTCACCATTTATAGTTTATTAAAGTACTCGTCACTATCATTTATAGAATAGATTCATATAGGTGGTTACATATCCTTATAAAACTTACATTGATTACAATATATATTTATATATATATGTATATATATATATATGTAAATTATATTTTATGAATAAAGTTTGCAACATATTGTTCTTTACGAAATGATAAAACAAAACCTACAGATATATACATATATGTATTTGCTTAAATTTAAATACATCACTGCATCTGAATGTATATATATATTTATAAAAATATATTATTGCAGAAAAAGTAAAGTACAAAAAAATTTTAAGAAGCTCAATATTTGTAACTATTGTGAATGAAAAAAAAAAACAAATCAGAATAATATGTATATGTACCTACTCTTGATATATGAATATTTTAAAAATTTTCTCACCCCCATAAATGTTCTTTTTACATATTTTTTTTTTTTGTATTTTAATTTTTTTTTAATTTTAATAAATGAAACCTACGTATGTGCATAGACATAAAGGTTGACTTAAAATTTGAGTGAGAAAATTCATAAGTAATGAATAATATAATTTTTATCTTAATATTTTAAGTTTGACAATATGAAACGAACGGAAGTTTTAAGCAAAGCTTTGTTATATTTTTTATTTAAATTTCAGCTTTTCTTATTTTATTTATTACAATTACACTTTTATTCCCACGTTATTAGAATCAGGAACTAATTTACATTAATCAAATCCTGAAATTTTTTTTCTATTCATTGAAATCTCCTTTAAATTGATAATTTTGAAAGTATTTTGACAACTAGTCAATTTGACAGTTTTAACTGGATAAAATTAGACCGTAACATTTTATCCAATTAAAACGTCAAATTGACTATCTGTAAAAATTATAAAAAGTACTATAAATATTTCAAAAAGAAAATTTCGGAAGTATTATAAATATTTTGTATATATGAATTCCAGATTTCTTTAAACGTTTTAAAGACTACGAAATACGTAATAATTCACTATAAACTTCAAATGTATCCTAAAAATATGCAATTTTTACATTTGAAACATTTATAAAATTCCTTTAGATGGGATTAAAATGTGAACTTGTCCTGCCACAATACAATTTGTACAATAACCTCATTTTTTTGTTAAAAGTTTTTTTTTTTTTTTTTTGACAGTTGAATGAAGGGATTCTGGTAGTAATACCATAGTCTGTGATTGTTAACAGATTCATGACACTAAATAATATAAAATAATCTTAACAAAGTGTTCATATTTATAATAATAGAGCTGCTGTATATGAAATGCATATTCATTTCATTGAAATATAAGTTCTTTTTTTTTTTTGTCTGAATTAATGCGGACATTAAAAAAAATGGAAACTAAACAAACAAATATACAGTACTTTTATATTATTATATAGAATAAGAATGAAATTATTATTTTTCATTCATTCTTTAAATTCTGACACATATGTTAACCGAAATGTTATTGTATTGCGTTGTACGGTTTTTTTTTTTTTTTTTGTAAAGTACAATAATAAATAAAAGTTTTGCATTAAATATTTTTTTTTTATTGTTTTTTTTTTTTTTTTTTTTTTTTTGTTGTATATAAGAAATTCTTTACAGATAAGTTGAAGAAAATAAAATCTGAAAATAACCAGCCTTTATAACAGATTTTTATTTGGAATTTTTTTTTTTTTTTTTTATTTTCTGTTTATTTTTATTTAATTTTTTTTTTTTATTAACTAAAAGCATGATATTTTTTTATTTTGCGCATTTTTTTTTAACTCAATTCAATTGGAAAATTACATATATCGTTTTATTATTTTAGTTTTGTATATATACATATATTATACATATTCAAACTTCTGTTTTGTATATTGCTTTTTGGAAATTATAGAAATTTTAAAGTAAACTTGGGAATCTTACTGCTATAATTAATAGAGTGAATCATTTTAAGCTAAAGGATCAAAAATTTGATCTTAGAAGAGTATTGTTAAGCTTTTACTCCATTTAACTAATGTCAATAATAATTTAGATCACTTGAATTCAGTAAAACTACAATGGCCCTGATTAGTCAACATGTGTTAGATAACTGTCAAAACTTTGAATATTTTGTACATTTAGTCAAGTACAGTCAAAAAATATTGTATTTCATTTCTGCTGTCAAAGAATTCGAATGAAGTAAAGGAAGTAAAGTAAGCATTGAGTCATAGCCTTTTAAATTCATCTTAAAAGTAAAAAATATTTCATGCTATAAATTGAACCGATCTAAATATAATTTTTTTTTTTAAATTTTCATATCATTTTAAAAATAAATGAATGAAAAGCTTTCATATATGCATGCAAGTATCTAGCAATATATGTATATACAATGTGTGTCAGACTTATATTTCTCAGTACTTATATCAGCTGTAAAATAATATTTTTGTAAGATAAAATGCATAATTATATAAATTTTATTTTTACAAATTAAATTCGCTCTAAAATGGTGTTACAGTTAAGGTTCATTAAATGTTATCTTATTTAACGCCTTTTAATTTTATAGCCTATCTACAATGAAGGTTCTCATTCAGTTCTCTGCACGTAGCTATCTGTCAAACTAAGTTAAATGTATTGAATTAATTGAAAGTGTCTACCATAGATGCAGCCATGTCGCAATCATTCCGCAGTCATGAAAAAATTTGTTTAACTTCTAACTTTTTCGCTTTCTTTACATGTTCAAATGTCAAATAATTGAACTTGGATAAATATTTTTTATTGAAAAATCAAAAAAAATATACCAGAATAAAAAATGAATAAAATTATTAATTCATTTTCTATCTTGGGTTAAATAATAATATCAAACAATTATTCAAAATAGCTATGCAATAAACTTTAAACTATTGTATATTTTTTAATTCATGAAATTTATAAATAAAACAATGTCAAAAAACGCTGTCATGTACATTTCATTGTGGACACTCCTTTGTTGACTACGTAATGAGAGCGGAATGAGAGCGACATGAGAGAGTCATTTTAGATAGGCCATTACATTCCGATAGATTATGGAGTATTTGGAAAGGACATTTGATTTAAATGTCATTCCAATGACAAAAATGACCAAAGTGGAATGGAAACTGTATATGAATATTTTCCTGTATGAACACCAGTGCAACATAGTTTTCTACCTAATAATCGGATACGTTTTACCGTTTTACCGCAACTATTTTGAAACCTATACTCAGAAATGAAATGTCATTCAAAACTTAAAAAATATTTTGTTAGGGAAAATGCATATGCGACGCAGAAGTAAAGTCAAGAAATGTCATACTAATACTCAGACATATTTTGACATATCACATTGTACCAATTACTGTGCAATATATTTTTTAAATCTTTCTGACACGTTGATCGAATTCTACAATGATATTTATTTCGTTTTACAATTTTACAAATGCTAAAAACTTTTAATTTTTTTTTTATAATATTTAATATTTTTGCTTATACAAAATAATACACTGACCATACACAACATTTTCTTTCATATTCTATTACAAATAATTATACTTAAATTTTTTTTTTTTTTTTCACACATAAATAAGTTATAATTTTTTTTATAATCTTCTTAAATTACATAAAGAATATAGCATTTAACATCTGAATATTTATTTAAATAATTTAAAGCATTTACAGTTAAACTTTGTTTTTTTTTTACGAAGCGCATATTAATGTACGAATACATCAGCTGTACACAACAAATTTGTTTCAAGTTTATTTTTGAATAAAATATAATTTTGCATATTTATAAAAAAAAAAGAAATTAAGAAAATATTTCGCACTCACTATTAGAATTATTTAAATCAACATCTTTCTAGTATCATCATCAGTTATCATTATAAGACTCATTAGTATGTAATATCATCAGTTGTATTACTAATTTCATTTTTATCATTAGTATTAACTGTAATAACAAATATTGTGTAAAAGTACGTATATATGTAAATATATATATAATTATATATAGTACGTACACTACATAAATAATTTAAACGAATATAAACGAATGAATAAAAACATTTTAAATTTAATATTATTTGCATAACGGATTATGTGGGATGATTCAATTTTATCATTTACAGTTATTATATTGAAGAAAGTTTCATTTCAAGTACATAATTTAGCACATAGTTAAAATTAAAGTCAAGTTAAGTCAAAAATAAATATGACGTATATTTATATATATATATTTTTTTTTTATTTTGATTTTTGACACTTTAGTTATTATTTTCTATCTCTTTCTATTTTATATAAACAATTTAATAAAGTTATGAATAAAAATAAAAATGACCGCAAACTTAAAGTGGTTGAATAAAATTACAATTACAGTAATTTACGAATTTTTTAGTTAGATTTTGTTTTTGTATTTAAATATATCAATTAAATTTTGTAATGTTAGTTTAAAAAAGTTAAGTTTTTAAGTCAAGAGTTGACGTATTCTGCAATATGAATGTATGTAGTGTAGAAGTAATGAAGGGATTGAATATAATAAATAAAAAGTTTTTTTATAATATAATTATTGAAATATTTATAAAACGTTGTTTCTTTTGTAAATATTTTACATAAGATAAATATATAAAACCAATATTAAGGTCTTAATTTTTAAATAATTTTTTGATAAAGTTGAAAATTCCACCTCACATACCTCAATTTTTTTTTTTGTTTAATCGAATACCCATAGAAGAAATGTGAGATCAAAAATTGTCTAAAGTAAAGTTTTCAATTTGGTTAATTCGGAAATATAAAAATAGTTACGACTGGGTAGCCCAGGTTCGAGTGCCAATTTTTCATGCGAAAAGCCAGGGATCGAATCACAGTGAAAGTGAAATAACTTTTATCTAGTTTTCAACTCAACTCAGCTATCATTCGCCTTTGGGTTCATATTAGTGGCTTAATCAATATTAAATAATTATATCTTCAGTAAAAGATACATTCATATAACAATATAAACAAATAGAAAAAAATAAACAATAATTTTATTATATACCTATGTATTACTTTTTAAATAGAAATAAAGAAAAAAAAAAAAAAAAAACCAATAATTTAATTGAATAATATAACTCACAGATATAGAATGCCGTACAATTCAAATATAAAATTATTACAATATAAACAAAATAGAATTGTGTCTATTGATAATCTAGGACGTTTCTCCATTTTATAAGGTAGTACTGCACCTCATGTTCAAATTGTATGTGGAATTCATTAAGATAAAGTCAAATAACACGAATATAATATAACCACCTGTTCCAACATGTACCTACGGTATAAACAAGCTAAATAGCCCAAAATTCCGTATATTTATTATTCTTATATTATTAAAATTGAACTTAACAACATTTGAACCGTAACAAATGAAATATGACAGGCTGACAGTTTATTTTAATGTCATTCAACCTCGATATGTTCGATGTTAATCAATTGATTATTGAACGGGTTAAAATATGGGTTATAACTTATCATTTATCAATAATTGATGCAAAAATTTAAGTTTCTTTCATCTTTTTTTATATTTTTTAAATATCGAATTAATTAAATTTACGACATTATAATATGGCATAAATTCCTTCAAAGACATTGCACTATATTTTATTAATTTATTTTCATTCTTTATTTAAAAAATATTTTAAAATAAGTTCAGAAAACCTTTTAAAATAAAAAAAGAGTTAAATATGATTTTATACAAAACTTTTTTTTTTGTATTTTATTAATAATAACGCCATCTATATTTTTTTTTATATTTCATATTCAAAAGATCATTTCAATATTTGTTTTTTCAATTTTTTGCTTCCCTTTTTTTGTTATTTTAATTCTTCTTAAGTTGAAGCCGACAAATTGCACTTATAATCAATTTAAATAAAATTTCACCATATTATTTATGTACTTTCATTATATATAATGTAATATACAATGTCAATGTATAAAATTGATATTATTTTTTATTATTTATATAATTTCTAATTTAAATAAAGACAAAAAAAAAAAAAAACTCAAAGTCAAGTTAAAATAAAAAAAAAAAAAAAAAAAAAAAAGAATAAAATATAAAAGACCATCTTGTTCAATTTTTATCAATGAAAATCAATTTAATCACATCTTTTTGAAAATATAATATGTACATATGTCAAATACATGCCTATTGTATAATATAGTATATTAGTGTGACTTTTGATTTATTTACTTACTTTACTTACTTTATTCTTTCTAGAAAAAAACGTTTTTCTATCTCTTTCTTCCTTAATTTTCAACAAAGTTCAAAATTCTTTATTTCTTATATATTTATTTATTTATTTTTTAAGATAAATAAAATTTTTTTTTTTTTTTTTCCTTTTGTATAAAATGCGCAGTGAAATATAAAATTTTATTTAATTGAATGATGGCGTACGATACATATATATATATATATATACGATTTTTTGATACGATTGTTATATATACGATTTTTTATACGATTTTTTTGTACGATTTTTACATATACGATTTTCTATACGATTTTTATATACTAGGTATTTGTAGTATACGTTAGTTAGTGATCATTTAGATTTAAGAGAAGTAAGCTTTATCATTATTTATATACTATACGTATATACGAGTATATTGGATTGAATTGAATCCATCATATTATTCGGCTCAATGTTTCATTTAATTGAATTGAATATAAAAAAAAAAGTACAAAATACAAAATGAAAAATGGTTGAACGTAATTGAGAAAAATAAATAAAAATTATGAAAGAAAAGATACACTTATTTATTGTAAATTAAAAATAAGAAACGGAAAACGGATAAAAAAATATATATGTATATATACGTTTGATAAATGTCGTTTAAAGTTTCTTTTTAAAATTACTAAAAACAAGAAACAAATACCTAGCAAAAAATTGAATTAATCTGTTTATGAAAAATAAACTTAGGTGTTCTGCTTAAAAAATGATGACAGAATATTATGGGAAAAAAACCCAAAAACGTCATAAAAAAAAATTAGATACAACAAAACACTTTCAGGAATTGTAATAATCTGATTAGGGTTCTTATGAAATGAATTAAATTATTCTTTTAATTAGGTACGTGGGGTTTTTTATAATTCGTAGCTTTTCTAGAAGTTTGATATTCTAGATAAAATTCGATTCTTTTAAGTAAGACGAAGTCCAAAGTTATGAATAACTAAACCGAATCGTGCACACCGAACTTTTGTTTGTACTTTAACAATTGATTGTTTTTAGATTCCAATTGCAGTACTAAAAGACAGAATTCACAAATATTTACGATTTTAACTTAAATGTGCCTAATAACAAATTTATACCATTTTTAGACTAGTGTTAGATTGCCCAGAAAAGCTTCTGATTTAAATTTTGATTGACTTTTTTAATATTGGATATTTTCAAAAAAACTCTTCTCTCAGTTATAAGAATCAATTTATATTTTTTAGTGTTTTAAAACATTTTAAATATACAGGGTTGCGCAAAACGACCGATATTTAATTATTATTATTTTTTTGTTATAGAGTATATTAATGGGGAATATTTTTAGCTCAAGTATGCAAAATTGTATTCCGCAAGTGGTGACCTTTTTCAGCTTCGCAAATATTCGCCTTTTTCAGCTTATCGCTGTTCTGTTGTGTACTGTTTCATTTCCAATTCCCCAAGTTTTATTCACAAAATTCTGAAGTTAAAATATAAAATATAAATCATAATATTTAATCGGCTTATTTTTTCCCATACAAATATAAACATCCTTTTTTAGGACAAACTATTTGACCAATTTTAATGAAACAACAACCAAAAGAAAGGTTTTTATTGTTTTCATAGGACAATGATATTTTTTTTTTAGAATATTGCGTTTTTTCAGGTGAAAACCCGTCTTTAATTTAACATAAATTTGAATTTAACGGTCACGCTGTTAAAAGTTAAGGCTTATGACTCTAATATTATGCGCCGACTTTCTGGGTAAAAGTAATGCATTTTCGGTTGTATTCGCAGCTCAATCAAACTATATATTATAGGCGCCGACTTATATCGTTCTTTTTTTTTTTGTTAAGTTCAAATGTTCAATGAAAAAGGAGATTTAAATTTTTTTAAAAATTTTTTTTTGTTTTTGTTTTTTCTTTATCTTAAAAAGTGAACGAAAAAAATTAGATCTGTTCGAATTGAAAAGTAAAAACAATCATTTGGTTTATACAGTAGTTTTCATTTATAACGAACTCGGTACAATTTTAATTATAATAAACTTTACACTTTTTGCTAAAAAATTAAATTTTACCTAAAAATGAAAGTTTTTTATTACATTGATATTTCTTTTATTTGAAATTATTATATCTAATTATGTTGCTTGGTGATTAATTTTATTTATTTTTGAATATAAAAAAAAATCATAATAACGCATCAAAAATACAAAAAAAAATTTCATTACAAGAAAAAGCACTATACTTAGGCTTGAGGCTGACACATCAAATAAAATTCTAGCAAATGAGTTCGAAGTGTCCATTCTAGAATCAGCACATTCTACAATGTTCAAGTCTTATACTAATTTTTCAAAATTCACAGCATTCTTTTAAAACGACATTCGTTTATTACGACGAATATTTTCCGTCCCATCATGGTCGTTATAACCGAAAAGTACTGTACTTTGTTTTCGTTTGCTTTTTTAAATCGTATATTGTTGTTGGTTTTTGTTAAGTTTTTTGTAAAATAAGAAACCGACTTCTGATAAATAATATTTCTTAAGAAAAATGATTTGTTAGGTACTTATGGATCAACCAAATTCAGCGTGTACGGCGTTCAGTTTCTGTCAAAAAATTTTGAAATAAGTTGTTATGTAAATAAATTTACATGAAAGCATACGCGACGTACTGTACAATATAAAAATATTGTAATTGTTTTTTCTTATGTTGCTACGATTAAATTTTAAAAATAAAATATTATAAAATAATATTTTTTTAAAATATTTTTTTTTAAAACATATATTCAAAGTAATTGAAATATGTTTGCAAAAAATTAAAAACGAAAAATCTTTCTTAAAAAAATAATTTGCAATTTAAATGATTTGTTCCTTTGGGCCTAACCAAAATCAACGCTTATGGTGTATAATTGCTAACAAAAAGTTTTAAATTAGTAGTTAAGTATGTGATATTACATGAGAATTACTTACTTTACCTCGAATTTTTAAAATTTAAACATTGACAAAGCATATAAAAAAGTTATTGTTTTTTCTTATGTTGTTATTGTTCTAAAAATAAAATATTTTAAAATAATATTCTTTTTAAAAATACCTATATTTTTTTAAAAAATACTTTACATATATACATATTCAAAATAATTGAAATACCTATAGTATGTTTGCAGAAACAAAAAATAACATTTCTTAAGAAAAATTATGTGTTCTTTACAGATCAACCAGAATAAACGCGTACGGCATGCAGTTTCTGTCAAAAAAATTTGAAATAAGTAGGTATGTTGTGTACTGTACTTCGGAATTTAAAATTTTAAAATTTGACAAAGCGTATAAATATATTGTAATTGTATTTTCTGATGTTGCTATGATTTAGATTTCAAAATAAAATATTTTAAAATAATATTTTTTTTTTTAAAAAACATACATTCAAAATAATTGAAAATACCTATAATATGTTCGCAAAAAAGAACTAAAAAATAATCTTAAACTTAAATAAAAGTTGACGTATAATTTCTGTCAAAAAATTTACAAATAAATAGGTACATGAATTTTCATGAGAGCAACCAAAATACGCGTAACGCGATGTACTGTAATCGAATTTTTAAAATTTACAAATTGACAAATGGTTTTTGGTTTTTCTTATATTTCTAAGATTATGTTTTAAAAAATATCTTATATTGAAAAAAATTCAAAATATACCTATTATATGAAATTAATAAAATTTTTTGTTCTAAATTAAAACATTCAAATAAATTTTAGCAAATGAGTTCGATGTGTCCATTCTAGAATCAGCACATTCTATAATGTCCAAGTCTTATACTAATTTTTCACAATTCACAGCATTCTTTTAAAACGACATTCGTTTATTACGACGAATATTTTCCGTATCATCATGGTCGTTATAACCAAAAAGTACTGAATTTAGTTTTTGTTTGCAATTTATTATAATACAGTTATAAAAAAAAAAATTTTTTGTAAATCATAAATTGTTGTTGCTTTTTGTTAAGTTTTTTGTTAAATAAAAAACCGACTTCTGAAATATAGTTGCCATTAAGTTTGAGAGTAATGATATTTAAAAAATATATGTATTTGCAAAAAAATTTAAAAAAAAATAACAAATAATCCTTCTTAAAAAAATAATTTGTAATTTAAATGATTTGTTAATTAGGACCTAATCAAAATCAACGCGTACGGTGCATAATTTCTGGAAATTTCTAGAAAATTTTTAAATACATAGTTAGGTACGTGAATTTACATGTAAGCAACCGAAATACGCGACGTTCTGGTACCTCAGATTTAAAAATTGACAAAGCGAAAAATAGAAAATTTAAAATAATATTTTTGTAAAAAATTTGTTTATTAAAAAATACCTGTAATATGTTTGCAGAAACATAAAAAAGAAATAATATTTCTTAAGAAAAATGATTTGTTACTTATGGATCAACCAAATTCAGCATGTACGGCGTTCAGTTTCTGTCAAAAAATTTTGATATAATTTGTTATTGTAAATAAATTTACATGAAAGCATACGCGACGTACTGTACCTCGGAGTTTTAAAATTTTAAAATTGAAAAAGCGTATAAAAATATTGTAATTGTTTTTTCTTATGTTGCTACGATTAAATTTTAAAAATAAAATATTTTAAAATAATATTTACAACGCGTACGGCGAAAAATTTCTGTCAAAAAATTTTGAAATAAGTAATTATGTAAATAAGTTTACATGAAAGCAACCCAAATACGCGTAACGCGATATACTGTAACTCGGATTTTTAAATTTTAAAAGCTGATAAATATTGTCTTCGGTTTTTCTTATATTTTTAAATTGTACGTTGTATGTTTTGATTAAGGTTAAGCCCTGATAATTAAAAATTTTATTTTACATTTTAAACATCGAATAATGTTTTTTCATGATAAAAACTTTTTTTAATTTTACTTTGACATAACGAACAAATATTATACAAGGCGTTTTTTTTTTAAATCACAGCAGAGATCTAGGCACGCTCTAAACAACATAAGCACGTGATGTGACTAATGAACAGAGCATGAACAGAGTACGCTCATAGCGTTCAGATTTAATAAAAACACGAAAAATTAAATTAAATTAAAACATTTTGATTTTTATTTTACAAGTAAAATCTTAAACAAACGTCAAAATGTCTTTAAGAAAAAAAATGAATCTCACGCTCTGAGCGCAGTTCAGATTTAAAAAATGCCTTTAAAGGAACTGAAGCATGTATTCATCAATTTTTAATTAGGAAACAGAATACATATGGAACGGATACAAAAAAATTCAAATCGTACTAAAATGTTTAGTTTTCTATATAACGGACACCATTAACTCGAATTTTGGCTACTTGACTTCAGTAAATATATGTATATGTTTAGAAATTAAATCAAATTCTCAGAACATTGTATATTAGAACAATATTTATATTAAGAATTTAAATCGCTTTGTTTTGTGTAATAACTGTAACACATTATACTCTCTTTAAAGCGACTTTAGCTATAGGAATAAAATTCAAAAATACAACAACGTTTTTATAACTGAAAAAATTATAAATTTTTTTTTAGCAAATTTCAAGCGCAAGAATTGTTGACAACATTGTTGCAATATATTTTATTACGTATGGGAAAAAAAATATAATTTTTCGTGTTAAATTAGTCTATTATAAATTTCAAAAAACTAATTTTGTATGTAAATTTAAAAGCAAAAATAGCTCGAATCTCGAGCACAGGCCGATACTAGTAAATTTAAAAAGTTATTAAACATTCAAACTATATCGGTCGTTTTGCGCCACACTGTTTAACATGTAGAAATGTCTTAGATTTTTTATATTTTTCATAACTTTTCGTAATTTTTGATCGCTGTTCTGTTGTGTACAGTTTCATTTCCAATTCCCCAAATTTTCTTCATAAAATTCTGAAATAAAATACAAAATCTTAAATAAAATTAAAAAGTTATTAAAAATTCAAATCATATCGGTCGTTTTGTGCCAATCTGTATTTATTTACAAAAATAAATATTTTATATTAAAAAACAAAAAAAGAATATTTTAATTTTGTAAAATAATTTTTATCTAACTTGGTTATACCGAGCTTAACATATTTAATAATCATAGCATATCTGAAATTTTTCTCTTCAAAATTCGTTCATTATATATTGTTTATTTTTAAATTTTACATTGATAATTAAAATTTGACATGTATTTTAAAAATTTAATTACAACAAAATCAGATGTCAAAATTACGCAGGGGTGTGAAATGTAATTGAATTAGATAAACGTAATTGATTCCTAAATAATTAAAATAAAGATTTATTCAAATTTCTTGTTTTCTAATATCTACAATGTTGTAATTATTTTTCTATGTACCCAATCTCTTGTAAATACATTTTGTCAAAACTATGTAGAGTTGTGAAAACTTTTCAGTATTTTTTTCAGGAGTTAAAAACTTTTATACTGTTATAAATGCAAAAAGTACTTCAAGGTAATAAAAGTAATCAGAAGTAGTCGTTACTAAAATTGATATGAAACTAAATATAAATTCATTCAGATTAACTTTCATTTCAATTTATTAAACAATGATTTTACTCGTCATTTATGAATTCCTGTTTTATTTCGATTATAATATTTAATAGAATATTATTAATATTAAAATTATAATAAAATATTATTATTATAATTTTCATTATCATAGTAATCATTATTTAGTAACAATTTGAATTTTATATCCTCAATAATTTCCACTTTCACAAAATAAATTATTATTTAATATTTTTTAATTTTCATAAGAGTTTGAGTTCAAAATTTAATTGTGAAAAAATAATAAAACAATTAACCCTACCCTAATCTTATATATTTAATTGATTATTTAAATAAATCTTCTTTAATAACAAAAAAGCTGCTTAAAATTTAAACTTAAAAAAAAAAAATTGAGTGAAAAACCAAAAATATAATAAAATAATAAAACATCATAATTAATCTTTAATTATTAAATAAATAGTAAACAATTCTTAGAAAATTTATTTATTTTCAAATTAAAAAAAAAATTAAAAAATAATAATTTTTGTTTTCATTTCAATTTAAAAAAGATACTGAGAAGCAGAAGAGTCACTCAAAGATTGAAAATAATAATAAAAACAAAAAAAAAAAAAAAAAAATCACTCGTTATTTTAATAATAATCATTCACAGTACACGTTAATATCAGACGGAACAGTTTTTTTTTTGTTTTTGTTTTACTTTTTCTTTTTTCAACTTTAATATGGAAATTCTATAGATTTGTTGTTGTTTTTGGATTTTTTTTTTTTAAAACGTCTGAAGTTCATCAGAGTTTCATTTAAATTATGATGATGCATTTGTCATACAAGTCATTCACAGTTTTTCAATAATAATAAATTATATCTGACAGATTCATTTAATAAAATAAAAAAGTTTTATTAAAATTTTTTTTTTCCTTTATTACTTTATAAATTTTATTAAATAAAATTATAAGTAATGGTTATGGATATTATAAAAAGTTTATTAAGATATAAGCAATTAAGGTATATATATGTACGAGAATGAAGTGAGAACTTCTCAGTGTAAGTAAAGGAAAGTTTTTCAAAATTGAATTAATTGAATTTGTAATGTTTAACAACTGTTAAAAAGATTTTAAAGCTTAATTTAAACTTGGTTTAATTGTTTCTATTTTATTGTCTAATTTCTAATATACTATGATAAAATTAAGTGTCAGAGTAAGAAATCAGTTTTAAAGCATCGGTTTTAAAGAAATCAGTACCTATTTTTGAAGGCTTTTAAAGCGTGACTTTGAAAAGCTAAGCTTATATTAAAAATAATTGTGAATTGTCTTAGCAATTCGTCATCAATTTTTGATGCTATGATTTGAAGGCCTAAATTTAATTTGTTAGCATAACATAAATAGAAGTCAAGAGTGAAAAAAAGCTTAAATTCCCTTTGGGGAACTTGCGACCATCTTTATTTATTAGATTATACTCAAATGAATATTCATTTATTTCTTAACTTTAGAATTATGTCCAATCTTGTAAAACATTCTCTATAAAAATGACGACAATCTGATAAGTTGAAATTAGGAAGTCTTGATAAATCCTAATTATACCTTATACCTTATAATTTATAATCTACCTTATAATATGAGCAGATTATATTATTTAAAAATTAATTGAGTTGAAAAATTTCCACTAACACATCGTATAATTGATTTTCATATACCGTACTCAAACGTTTATCAATAATATAACTAGAATATATATATATATATTCTACATATATTAATATTTACATTTAATTTATTTAAATTATAAATTTTATATAAAAAAAAGTAATAAATAATTTTTTAATTTTTTAATTAGATTCTCTTCATCAACTGATCATTGATCAATTAAGCAATAATAATTGTTAAGTTTAAGACAAGTATTTCGAATTTAAATTTTTTATTTTTTTTTGCGGTACTAAAAATAGTTAATTTTTTTACATTAATAATTACAGTCAAGGCTTGGTTGAGTGAACTGTATATATATATAGGTTGTTTTTAGTGGATGATATGAAATGTTCATTGAGTGTAAAATAAATAAAGTTGTTGAAACAGAATGTTCATTGTATATTGGGTTTTTTTTAATACAAGTTTATTGTAAATCAAGATTGTTGTGAATCAAGATTATTGTGAATCAGTAAAAGTACAGTAGATATTAGTTTTAAATAAAGGAATGAAAAAGTTTTTAATATAATTTTAAACTTCAAAATTCTTTACGAAGCCTCACTAAACCCATTTAGCAAGTGTCCAGTTTAATTAATCCTGTAAACTCACTTAAACTTTAATATTGTGAATTAATAGCTGAAATTCACAAAAGCTGAACAAATACTTACCTGATGACTTAATTTGATTCGATTAACTTTATTTGATTAATTGGCTACGTTCCATTTAATCATTTAATTATAATAATTTTATACGATAAATTCATTACAACTTCATTCTCCATTTCAATTCAACCATTTCAAATAATTTAATTCGATTAATGCGGATACAATTTTCAAATTATTTAATTTTAAAAAATAATTAACATATTATATACATTGTATGTTCATTTTAAATCTTCTAAATCGAAACATTTTACAAAAAAAAAAAAAAAAAAAAAAAAAATTACTTAATTTTTGCAAGTTAACAAAAGAAATTATCACAATAGTGTTAAAAATTGGTTAATTATATGGTTGTAAAAATTTTCAGTATTTGACAAAAGCAAAAAATGATAAAAATCAGTTGACACTTGGATTTGGTTTTGTTTTGTTGTTGTCTTCTTGTTTTTTTTTTTTGTCAAACAATGCTTAATTACTGTTTAATATTAATAATCAAATGTATGTAATTGTTATTAGATGATAATTACTTTAGTTATTAGTAGTTTTATTTAATTATTTTCTAATTTTCTATGATATTACATTTTAACTTACATTTCATTTCATGTTTTTTTTTTTAATTAAGTATTTCCTCATTTGCAATGATTACATTACATTGGGGAAGTACTGTTTTTTTTTTGAGTATTTAATTTTTTATTGAAAAAATATTTGTAATTAGGTTAATTGAAATATTGAAATTAATATTAAAGAATTTGTTTTTTTATAATTCAGTTTGACTTTTTGAATAAAATTAATGGAATTTAAAATTAAATTTGTTAATATATAAGGTAATAGATAATAAGGAATACTATAATTTCCAATAGAAATGCTATGAAAAGGCCTAGTTTAATTAATAGGCAATTCCTATGTAAAAGCATTCTGGTAATGTAGCTTTTTTATTAAATACATCTGAAAAGTTATTTTGAAGATTTAAAAGGTTTCTCACATTTACTCAAATTAATATAGAATTACAAGTTTTATTTTGATCTTAATTATCATTTTTTATTTTATTACAGATCATAAATAGCTATTTTTTTTAATTATTTATAATTTTTTTTTATTTTTAAACTTACATTAAAACTAGAATTTATAATAATAATAATAAAATTTCGTGCAGATATTTTTAATCACGCTATCTAGTGGCATAATTTTAAATTTATTTGTTTTTTTTTTTGTCTTTATATTGATATTTCCTTATATATGTATTTTCTTTGTTTAATTTTATGCCCCATTAAAGGGTTAATTTCCTTTTATACTGAATTTAAAATGAAGGGAAAAATAAACTATATAGAGATATAACTCGATATTATTTTAATTTATAATTTTAAAATATAAAGAATAAGAGCAATAGTAGATTAGGAACTATAACATATTGTATATATTTTTAAAATCTCTCTATTAATATTAAAGGAAAAAAAAAAATGATATAAATAAAGTAATTAAATGTATTGAGGATGAATATAATTTAATATAATATAATATATGAGCCATGCAATCTCATGTAATTTTATTATCGAATTATAACATTTAAAATTCAAAAGATTCAACAAAAAATTGAACTTAATTAAGATTGTCTTTTATTTTAAAGATATACAATGGGAAAAACTATTGAATCTCAATATAGAAATTCAATAATTTGTTAAAAAAAAATGAGGTTGGTAATTGTAAAATAAAATAAAATATAGTAAAACTGGGTTATTAACAACTTAAGACTTCCTTTTTGATGATGTTTCAATTCCGGAATTGAATAATTAAGATAATTAATTAAAAAAAAAAAAACAATAAAAAAATAAATTTTTTTTTTAGGTCTGAGAAATGTTTTTAATTTCTTTATTTGTTTTTAATTACAATTTTTTTAATTTTCGAAAATTAATCTGAAATAAAAATTATACAGTTGGTAATTCACATTTACGGACTTCAATATTTCCTGTCAATTGAAAAGGATTTAAAAAAAAATCGCTGGATTTTATCGGATTTAATTTATATTTATCTTTATAGATTTTTTTAATTTTTATTTCATTTTAATCTTATAATAATTTCTGAAAATTTACTAAAATAGCTCTTACACTGGTTTAAAGATTGAATGCAGTACTTGATTAAAGTTGAGTACATTCTGACAATTATGACATTTAATAAATCGAATATTTGTCAAAGTCTAGAACTTTTTATTTTGCTTTTGATAATAAAAATTTGATTCTTTATCAAATTATGCCCAGCACAATTTTTTTACAATGTGACTTTTTAAAAATCTTTATTATTTCGAGAGAAACATAATTGACATTGAAGTCAATCACAATATTATCAGAAATTTTGTTTCAGAAACATTTGCATCATGTCAAAATATGCTAAAAGTGTTTAGCTGTCGTTATCAAGTACTCTAAACGGGTCTTTTATCTTATAGTGTTTCGATGTTGTCATGGTTATATAGCTTCAATTGTTTGATTGGTCTAGCTTCTAAGTAAAATATATAAGGTAATAGATAATAAGGAATACTATAATTTCCAATAGAAATGTTATGAAAAGGCCTAGTTTAATTAATAGGCAATTCCTATGTAAAAGCATTCTGGTAATGTAACTTTGTTATTAAATACATATGAAAAGTTATTTTGAAGATTTAAAAGGTTTCTCATTTAGGTAATTAAGACAATAACTATTTTAAAAAAAGTTATAATTAAAATATGTATTTGAATTAAATAATTAATAATTTTTAAATATACAAATTTTTTTATTATTAATATAAAAGCGAGCACAAAATGTATCTTCAGGTGAAATGGCATAATTTGTATTTGTCATT